>VZTD01003426.1:313812-325849 GCA_013397725.1 Rhagologus leucostigma | reverse complement strand
TTCGTTTTCCTCCTCCTCCTCTTCCTCCCCGCCGCGGAGCCGGGCGCCAGCGTGAAGGATAAATAAAAAGCGAAGAGGAAGAGGCTGGGGAGGAGGAGGAGGAGGAGGAAGGGGGGGGAGGAAAGAAGAAGAAGAAAGCGAGCAAGAAAAGAAAGCGAGGAGCCAGGCGGCCAGCCCAGCCGCGCCGCTCCCGGCAGCCAGGGCAGGAGGCGGCGGCGGAGCGGGGCCGGCGGCCGGCGATGGATGACCAGCCGCGGCTGATGCACACGCACAGCGGGGTGGGGATGCCGGGGCACCCGGGCCTGTCCCAGCACATGCAGGATGGACCAGGCGGGGCGGAGGGAGAGGCAGGCAGGAAGCAGGACATCGGAGACATCTTACAGCAGATCATGACCATCACGGACCAGAGTTTGGACGAGGCGCAGGCCAGGTGAGAACGGCGGGGAGCGGAGGGGCAGGTGCCGGGAAGTTTCCCTCGCGCCCCGGCCCGGCCTTTGTTGTCCGGCGGGGGGAGCGCGCCCGGCCGCGGGCGCATCGGGGGACGGGGGTCCTGCTGCGGAGAAATGTGGCGAGGGAGGGAGGGGAAAAGAAAGGGGACCGGTTAATACCCCCTCCTTATTATTTCCCATCTTTCTCCCACCTCCCAACTTAGTGGCGGTTTCGAGGGGTCGCCGCGCCCGCAGCCTTCCCCTCCCTCCATCCACAAACTGGGCCTGTCTTTTCCCAGCCTTTTTGGGGTGGGGGTTCACTGCGGTGATGGTTGGGGCAGGCTCGGCGTGCGGGCTCCGCTCCGGGCTCCTCGGAAAGAGCCATGAAGTGTTGCCCCGCTTTTAGAGCTGCTAATAATGTTCTTTCTTAGGCCCCGTAGTGGTGTTATTTTTCAGCGTGTTTCTGCGCTTTGAAGATGCTCATAGAAGGTTTGCCTTGTTTTTTAAATTTTCGTTCTTAATTGCAGATGTATTTAAAAAGGAAAAATAAGGCTGTAAGAGCCGGTATCTGAATTGCCCTGAGCTTCGGGGAGTGCAAACCTAATGCGCACCTTCAAAGGCACTACCAAAAGTTAAGGGAGGGGGAAAAAAAACCCGTTCAAATGAAGGAATTAAAACAGAAAAGTTGCCCTGAATTGCCTTGATATTTCTTCTGGGCTGCAAAGCTGCTTGGTGTGTTGTCCTTCCTCCTGATATTTATGCACCGAGTTGGAGCAGATTGCTAGACTACATTGTTCCTGGAAAAACGCACTGCACAGCCCCAAAACTCGCTTAAGAACTTCCAGAAGGATAAAAGTACCCCCAAACCTCAGCTTCCATCATCCCTGCCTCCACAGCTTCTGTGAGCTCCCGCCTTAACCAAAAAGGCTTATTGCAGGGTTGATTTTATTCATTTTCTTATGTTCTTGCAGGGGCAGAGTAGCCGTGAGGAGGAGGAAATCATTCGCTTTCTCCCCGGCCAGACCCGGGGCAGTGAGGGGCTCTTGCCTTGGAAAGTTGCAGGAATCGTGTGTGTTCCTGCCTGGATAATTTAGTGTAGTTAATCAAATCAATAAAACCAAAGCAGAACAGAGCTAGGAGAAGGCTTTATGGGTTTGCCTTGCTGGTCTATTTCAGCTGCTTCTTCACAGTGCTTCTTTTTTTCTTTTTTTTTTTTGGTAAATTATTATTATTTTTAATTCTGAGCTGGCCAACATGCTGTATTTATCAATAATGTTTGGCTTTGCATTTCCTCCTTCAGTCCTGCTATTGCACAGTTGTTTTGCTGCCTTTTTTTTTGTTTGTTTTTTTTCTTCTTTTTTTTTTTTAATTAAGTTTTGGGAAGATGCAAAGTGCCAGCATTATTTGTAAGAGGGCCCTTACAGCGTATGTATGTGATTTGCGTATACTCAAATGTCTGCACCCATCTGGGTGTGCTGATAAGGGAACGCTGTGGTTCTGCAAGGGTATATACCTTTGAGAGACTTCATCAGATATATAAATCTTTTTAACATGTTGTGGGTGGTGGGGTAAGTAGTGTGAATGTTTGCCAGATGTTCACATCGTCTTTCGCGTGTAATTTTGGTTGGTAAACAGAAATCCCCGTAACCGGCGCCTGATAGCAACAGCCCTGTGTACAACTGAACCCTTGGCTAAATCACCCTATGGCTTAAGAGAAAAAATTAAATCATACTGTTTCTTTGCCTCAGTGGGTGCGTGGTGGGTTTTAAAACCAGCCAGTTAAAATGCCCCCTCCGCAAAGTCTCTCCTCAAAACCCACAGGAGAACGGTCAGCTCTGGAGTAACAGCAGCCGAAAGGAGCGGCATTGAATAGCATTCTCTCCTCTTCCCAGAAGCAGCCAGCTGTGATTTTTAATGTGTTTACTGTCCCAATTGTAAAAAATTAAATTTTAACACCTGCAAATAAACTGGATGTAAGTAGCATGGAGGCAGAGGAATGGGGTTCTCTCTCCATATGTCTTTTTGTGCTCCAAGTTGGGCACTGAAATTCCCTGAATTGACAGCTCTAAGCAGAGGATGTTTCCAGCACTGGGGCAAGGAGGAGTTTATTTCCCCTCTGCCTCACAGGATGAGCCTAATAAAGCACATGGTGTGGTGTAGTATTGGAGGTGGGGGACGGGAGAGCCCAGTGCTCTGTATTGAACAAGACAGTTGATCCGAGCTTGGCTCCCAAAAGCTGCTGGCTTTGCCGCGGAGCATTGCCTGGCTCGTGCCGGCTGTGGAGCCGCTTGGTGGCAAAGGCAATTTTCAAGCCATTCCTAAACTGGTGACATTCATCTCCCCTGTGTTGGGTGGCTGGCTGTTTGCAGCATTTGGGGCTTGAACCTGGTCCCCCCCCCCGCTCCAGCATGCACGTGCCAGCCGGCATGAATTTGGAAATTTGTTCCTCCTGGTGACATCCTGAGCTCACCCTCTCCTCTTTTCTTTTCTCTACAGGAAACATGCTTTAAACTGCCACAGGATGAAGCCAGCGCTTTTTAATGTCTTGTGTGAAATCAAAGAAAAAACAGGTAGGAAATCAATGCTGTTGGTTCTGTATTATTTTTCTTTTTGCTCTTTGGGGGTTTTATTCCACCAAGTTTGTGGGGCCCACTCTCCCCCCCTCCCCCACGCAGCAGTATTTAAGTGGGGAGAAATAACTCGTTGGTATTTAATGCTTCTGGCAGTGGACTTGCATGATGTGGTTTGTGTCTAGAAGAGAAAATATCGTGGTTTAATTTCTATTGTATAGCCTTTCTTTATTTATTGCATTTTCTGGGGAGAAAAAAATCCAACCTCCTTGAAATTTCTGTCTTGCTCTAGTTTCTTCTTTAAGACATGGCACCGTTTAAAAAACAAAATCTGAATGCAGAGCAGATGTGCGGGGAATAATCCCAACAAAATGAAATTGTGCAGTTTTATTACCATTAGTATTCAGGTAAACACAAAGGTTTCTTACTTTTTTTTTAAAGAAAGGCTTAAAATGCTCTTGTCTGCCAATCATCCAGACTAGCTCATGTAAGAGTGAGTTGTCAGTTGCCTGTAGCGAAAGCAATATATTAGATTGTTAGTTACTTTAGGGTACTGTTGTTTTATGGCATGGGGTGTTCTCAGGCTTCTTTAGAAGCTAATGGCATGAGAGCGTTGGTTCTGCTGTTTCCCACTTTCCAGACCTCCTACCATGTACTAACATACTTATAACACATCCCAGGGGGGCATTTAAATTTTAAAAGCAACAATTAAAAAATAGCAGTCATCAATCAAGGGTGATCTTAAACAACAGATGCTCAGGAAAGGACATTTAGCGACATGCACCACTTATTTATGTATTTGTGGGAATCTCTCTTTTCTTTTTTTTGTCCTAAATTAAAAAAAAATGTAGGTGGAATGATGGAAGTTCGGGGAGCGGTTCATCTCTCCTGTTGGCTTTCTGAGCTGACTGGAGTTGATCCGTGGGCTTTCCCGTGCCACTGTAGCTGCCTTGTTTTAGCGTGCTGCAAAGTACTTGACTTTTCCCTCCCTTCCCCCCTCTTTACAACAAGGACTGAAACAGTCAATAATTCATATCTTAGCCATATAAGCAAGGGCATGACATGAATGAAAGTGACAATAAATATGATTGCACACCCAGTTGATATACATTGATAGTTACACATAAAAAGGGAACAGCTTTCAGAAACCTGAACTGGGTCTTTTTTTTTTCCATTCTTAAATATATATATATATATATATAAAACCTCCCAATGTGAGCAGCTGATTGAAAATACAATTACTTGACTCTTGCAATATATATAAAATGACTAAGAGGGCCCTTTGTTAAGCGTTGTTTGTGCAGTGTGTAGCCCAGACAAAGCACCTACCGATGGCATTCGACTCTCCGAGTCCTCATGGCTGCGGGGCCGCCTCTGACCTTCCCAAGGAGTCCTTCCATGCAGACTTCCCGTAATAACCAACAGTGGGTTTGGTATGGGAACCTCCAAACTGTTCTTACGCTGTAACATGAGAGAATCTGTGTAGAGATAAATGTTCAGGATTTTGGTGTTCCCTTGTGTGCCTCCGCAAAAAAAAGGAGCCACCAAGTTCCTTTCCCTCTTCTCTCTTTCTCCTTTAATTTTGTGTAAGCCCAGGAATGTTTGTCTGTCTCTTCTTCCAAGTGTGTTTGAGGCTGTATTTGATGCTGCATATGTTGCCCATGCAGGGACACTTTTCGGCAGGGTAACTGTTTAATCCCAGCTCAGCTTCGCTATCAGTGCAGTTGCAAAGTTAGGGGACGGGGAATCTGCTGGGACCAAACTTGGTGGGAAAAGTCAGGTTAGCTCAGCGGTGCTGTGAGGTCCGAGTGAGCTGGGGAGGGATGAGGAATTGTGCATACCCACAAGGTGCTATAATTCCTGCCTGCTGAGGAAAATGGAGAGATGGTATAGGGTGAAGCATGCTGCTGGAAATAAGGATATTCAGGTGTGTACTGGGGCTGTTTTACATTTTTATAAATGCTATTTGTTGCTGTTGTGCCTGAGTTACTTGACTATAGGGCTGTGCTGTGAAGGTCTCCAAAGAGGTTGACTCAAGATGGCTTTTGGAGTGTTGTTTATCTACCCTTGGATATGTTTGTGGTGCATTCTTTCACTTTGCAAATTCAAAGACCTCCTCCTCTCTCCCCCATCTGCGTCCTCAAAAGTCACACTTCGTAAGAAAGCAAACAGCCAGATGGTTTCGGTTTATTTTTATTTTTTTTTTTTAGTTATTGCTTTGTGGGCCCAATGCGAGGAGAAAGTTTGCCTTGTTTTTTCTGGGGCGAGGGTACCGCCTGCGTCTGTTTGCTTACCCCTTCTTTGCCGGCAGCAGCGTGAAAGTTGAGCCAACTTCTTGCTTCCCACTTTCCATTTAGCTTCCCAGATTTTTGCATGTGTAGCGTTTGAGATGCTGGTGATTGTTTGTGGTCACTGGTGGGTATTTGAAAGTGTGTGCGTACATCTTCCCCCTGGCGCTATGATGGGCAGAAATGTGCGTTCGGTTACCCCGCTGCCTGATTTAAGTGACTCCAGAGCCTTACAGAGACTTTACCACCATCTCTCACAACATTATGGCTACTATTTCATAGCATTAACCTTGTCTTGAGCAAACCCAAAGTGTCCATAAAGTTCTTAGAAAAATAGGTCATATCTACGGGCCAAAGAATTGCCTTTTCCATTTGGACTCTTTAGTTATTTTAAAATATTTATTAGTGCTTTTAAAAATTGTAAGGATTAAAAAAAAAGCTCAGTGGGTTGTCTTTTGTCTGCAAACCTGGAGATTGCTGTTTTTGGGGTGATGTCTGTTTAAAAGTAATAAAAGTTGAGAGGTCTGATCCAGGCAGGAGTATGTAGGGGAGGAAAAAAATTGCCGCTTAAGTATACACTGAAGTTGTCGGCGTTCATTTGGTGTGTGTTCACTTGCTGTTGGTTGCTTTGTTGCGAGGGAAGGGGCAGGACTGCCTTCAAATGGCTGGCTGGCTTTTTAGAATAATAATTATGGAAATGGGAGGCATTGTTGTCCTAAATACAATTGATTCCTCCGTCAATAGGGATTGAAATCGGAAATTGCATTGCTGATTTATAAAAGTTTGAAGGCAGGGCCTCTGTCTATATGGCTGGGTTTGTTTTTTTTTTTCCTTGGTTTTTTTCCCTCTGTCTTGGTATGTTTTTTTTTTTTAAGCTGTTCTCTGCATGAGCAGAATAGCTAAGCAGAAGAATCAAGCAAGGCATACGCAGACGTGGGGTCCTTGGATGGCAAACTGGAAAATATCTGCTGTCAAAATGCAGCAGCATCTATTTCAGCTGTGAGCCTTTCCCAACTCCCATCTCGTTCGGCGGGGACCGGTGGGGAGAGGCTGAGCACAGGATATATGACCATTTAATCTGATTCCTCCTCCTTAAGAGCTTTTCCCATCGTTTCACTTTCTCCACTCATTTGGGGGAGATGAGGGCATTGGGCAAATTCTACTTCTTAAAAAGACCCTGACTTTGCATTTGAAATCCCACAATTTTTATTTTCTTACCCTCCTCTCCCTCCTGTGTTGAAGGAATTAAGGATTAAAAGAAAATTGTACATAGTGCCTGTGGGGGAATATACAAAGTGGAATATTTATAGACAGCACTGATTAGCCGTACAATTGTTGTTGAATAATGGGTTTGTTGTCTTTTTTTTTTAAATTTTTGAACATAATAGCTATATAAGGTGCCTCTTAGCTATCTTTCCCTGTGCATTATCTTCACCAAACTTAACTCAAATCAGATCTTTGGAGGAGGTAGGATTTTTCCCCTTCTTTTCTTCCTTAACACCCCTTTGTTCTCTCCAGCTCTGTGTTCAATTAACACCCCCATCGCAGAACTGTAGTCTTTTTTTTTTAATGTCTGTTACTGTATTTCATTTCTGACACCTCTCTTATTATTCTTGCCTGCTATTTCTCTTTAATATAGCAATTATGATATGGGGTTTCTTTTTCTTCCTCCCGCCCTCCCTTCTCTTCCCCACGCCCCAAGTAAAACCCCACCAGGAGCAGCATGGGGAGAAGAGGGGCAGATGTGATATGTGCAGTGCTGGGGTTTTTGGGGTGTGGGGCACAGGGGTGCACTGGCAAGCCCAGCGCCCCTTGACTCAAGCCTTTCTCACAGCAGGATGGGGCAGCTTGCTTTCCTTCCCCCCAGCCCTTCCCCAGTGTATCAAATCCTGCTCTCCTCCGTATCCTGCATTTCCACCTGAGGAGGTTTCCCAAGGCAAAGGAGAGAGTTCAACACCCCGATTTGAATTTCAATGCAATTCTTGCACCTAAGGCATCATTCTGCTGCTGTGAAAGCTCATCAGGAAAGTGCTTGTGCTCCAGCCCTGCAGGATCTGGGTCCCCGCTCAGCTTTCGGCAGGTCCAGCCCTCGCCCGGCTGCTCTCCCTCCTGCCCTTCAAAGGGGAGGAAGCCTTTGCTTTGATATTTGTATTACAATTTTTTTTTCCCTTCCATTTGAAAAGCTTTGAAAGTAAAAGTGATGCTTCTTTCTCCCTGCCAGGCAAAGTCTGCAGGGTCCCTGGTGTGGCTGCCCTGGGGGGAAGTGAAACATTTTGGGAGAGCAGGGCCTCCAGTCCGATCCACACTGCCTGAGGAAGCCTCGCTGTAGCTCACAAATGCTTCCAGAAACCTGATGTCTTCAAGGGAAAGGAGGAGAGGGAATGTGCAAAGGGCTGGAAGATAGGGATGATTTGGTAGACCTTGGCTTGGTGGAGGCCTGAATTAACACAAGAGTGGCTACCTTTGGGAGTGGCTTGGAGAGAATGGAAACCAGTCATCCTGATGGGAAGTGGGATGTGTCCCACTAGGTCCTTGTGGCTGGAAGGAGCAGGGTCTTCAGGGCTGGACCCATCTCTAGAACAAGTCCATTTTCTGGGCTTTTATCTTCCAGTATGGTGGTGTCCATGAGGGATCTACTGGGGATGGATGGCTTTGGAGGAGCGTGCTTGTGGGGAGACTTCTCTTTTTTCCTTGTAATTTCACATTTTCTTCCTCTCCTCTGGTAGCATGTGGTTGGAGCTCTTTGAACGGAGCAGGCTTAATTAGTTTAATCAAAATTGGCCTCCTGCAATCCTCCAGGGGAGGAGGTGAGAAGAACAGGGCTGCCAGTGGGCTCTTCTTCCCACCTCCTCCCCCTCGGCACTGCCATCAAAGCAGAGAAACCAGGCCTGGGTCTGGCATAGCATTCCTGCTCCTGAGGGGCTCCCCACAATTTGGAGTGTGCAGGAGCAAACCTGTTTGCTTTTATTTCAAGGCTTGGTTTTTGTGGGTGCCTGATGTTGAGTAAACTTTTTGATTGCAGCAGAGCAGGAGGGTGCTCTTGGAGGGTCTGCTGTGTCCCATTGCTCCCAGCCGCATCTGTTTGCTCCTGGGGGATGGATGAGCCAGCTCTTGATTCCCATGCTCCCAGGTTTCCAAGCCTTTCTTTGCACTGGCCTCCCCAGGTTTTGGGTAGCTTTGGGTCCAGGGAAGGAGGATTCCCAGAAGGTGCCGTGCCAGCAGCCCATGCTTTGGGTAATTCCTGCTGACAGCACTGGACAAGGCACGGAGGAGAACAAATCTCCATGTTCACTATTAATGCATGCTGGAAAAATGCCTTTATTAACCAGATGTGGGCATACAGCAGCTACCCAGAGCATTCTCTTCCGTGAACGTTGGGTGTCTTCCCTGCTGCCACAGGTCTCTCTCCAGTCCATCTCCCCTCGCCTCTGCATGATCCTGGCAGCAGTCAGTTTGTGGGTGAGTCCAGGGAAAGAGATCTTGTTATCAGGCCTCATAGCTCCAAATGAGAAACTCGGAAGATCTTTCAGACCTAAATTTCTCCTGGGAAAAATGGTTCAAGTTCCCTTATTTGAGACCTGCAGAGGGATTTCCCCCTTGGAGCGCTGAGTGTCTGCAAGTAGAGCTTTTCTAAATGCTCTCAAATGCGAGATTTAGTCCTGTTAGGACTCGTGCGGGCTCTAGGTTTGAGGGCAGCGGTTGTAAACAAAACGCAGAGAAACTCTGAGACAATTTCATCATGGTTTGTATTTTTTTTTTCCGTCACTGCATGCAGCAATCCTTGAGGGGAGTAGGGTGATGGTTTAAACATAAATGGGTTTGTTTGCAGTGAGATACAGTAGGCTATGCTGCTGGTGGTGCTTCTGCTAAATCAGAGCTGTGGATTTTGGCAGGCAGAACGGAGGAAGACAGGATTCCTCCTCTGCCTTTGGTTTGGCACCTTATTCCCCAGTTCCTCCTGTAATCCTGGAACTACTGCCTTCTCTGCTAATGAAGCTCTGCAAAGGGTTTTGTGATCTGTTGGAAATCTCCTGGGAAGCATATTACTACTATCTTTTTTTCCTTCCTGTGCTTGGAATTGGGGTGCTTTGGGAGATAGGAGAGCTTGTCTTGTCTGGCCCTTGCACTACACGGGTGGTTTGCAGTTGATGCAAAATATGAGGAACCCAAGAGGAGCAGGGTGTGAGTTTTCCCATGAAGATGTGATATCTGTTTTCCATGTTTTTTATTATTTGTAATTTTTTTTTCTTCCTGCTTTGCATTCCCATGGTAGTTTCCCTATGCAGTGAGTTTCTCCTGGTAACATATTTTGCTTTGGGAGTTGCTATGGGGAAGGTGGACTGCACAAAACTGGCTCCATGGTCCACAGAGAAGGAGACCTCTACCAGGCTCCACACTTTTGGGCTGAGTCTTCAGGTGTTTGGGGGGCTGTGCAGGGAGAAGTGATGCTCCTTTGTGGTGCAAAGATGTGCCCTATACAGCACCTAGCATAGGGGGACTCCATGCTGGGTCAGGGTTTGGAAGGATGTAATGTGATTTACAGCAATGGATCTGGTTAATAATCTCCAGCAGCTTCTGTATACTCCGGGGCTGCTTGTATTCCCAGCCAGGTGTTTGCAGACCGGATCAATATGGCCCTATTTGCATGGAGCTGTCCATAATCTAATAAACTAACCTCAGTCTGCATCCTTTGCTTTCCCCAAACACCAGCCGGGTCCCGATCTGGTTGGTAGGACAAGTGTTTGTGGTGGGAGAAGCTGTTTGTGAGCAGTGCCTGGCTCCTGGGCTGCCAGCCTGGAGTCACACGTGGCACCCCAGCGCTGCACCCTCCACCAGAGCCTGGGCTGTGTGAGCACCCTGGATTTTTGGGTGTGCTGGGTGCTTGTAGGTGCTGCATGGTGCTTTTTGGATGACCACCTCCACTGTGTGCTCCAGAGGCATCGATACTGGGGATTTTCCATGAAATCCATTTCACCTTTGGGGAGCATCTGCTGGGAACTGCCTTGGAAACCAAAACTGATGGTTTTGTGGGCTTGGGTGGTTGGCAGCTTCTGCTCAAAACTGCCTTGGAGGTGCTACATCTCCCTTAAATAATCCAGGGTGGTGGGTGCTATAGGGATAAATTACAGAAAGCCGTGGCCTGAGGAGGCTGTGGGCTGAATACGTTAGTGTGTGTTGTCAGGGCAGGCTTCGGAGGGACTCAGGTTATCCTTTCTCCCAGTGCTGGGAATCGCTTGGCCTGAAATTATTGATTTGCAACTGTGTCAAGTAAAAAAACAAACAGGAATAATGATGTCTCTTGGCCTTGTGTTTGTGAGCTGTGCCCCTGCATGTGTATATGTGTGTATATATATAATTTTTTTTTTTGAGCTGGAACAGAAAGCCGCTTCTCCTGGCTCCTTTTCCTGGTGGAGAGGGCAAGGCAGCCAGAGAATGGGCAGCCCGGTGGAGGGTTTGGCTGCCAGGGAAGCTATGTCTGCTGAGGAACAGAGTGCTGTTGCTGGTGTTTTGGGGAGGTCGCCAGCACAGATAATAGAAATCCCCTGTGACACCTTGAGCAAGCCGTACGTTCTCACTGTCCCCTCCCTTCCCAGCCTTTTATTTATAGGAGAAGCCTTACCCGAAATAGCTTTTTTGCTTGCCCTAAGCTGATGGGCTCTTTCCAACCCCCCCTGCCCTTTTTTTTCTCCTAAATATACTGATAAATGGAAAACGCTCAGAAGAGCCAGTGCTGTGAGGAGCTACTCTAATCTAAAATGGTAACTTTGCCATTTTACTTCAGCCTTGTTGAAGAACGAGCAGAGCTGCCTTTGCGAGTGGGATCAGCCTGCTTAAATGCAGGTGCCTGGATTTTTGTTTCTCACCGGAGTACAAGCCTGGAAACTCAGTTCGTTTCCACATCCCATTTTTGGTTTCACCCAACCTGGCTGGCCTGCCCATCCTTGTTACAGAAGAGGAAAATCAAGTTTCTCTCCTGGTTGGATAACATTTTCAAATTCCAGAGTGATGTCGATTAGCAGAATTAGCAGTGGCAGGTTACCCGGCAAAAATACCTTCCAGTTATGAAGTGTTCCTTGCTGGTTGCTGCTTCTTTCCCAACTCCAGTGGTCCCGATCCCGGATATGTCTCCACAGCCTGGGGATTTTTCTCTCTTAACTCAGTGTAGTTGTTTCCTTTTGACAGTTGATATTTACAAGGCTGGAGCCAAACTGAAAGTGAATCTGCCCATAGCTCTCCTAAATGTGCATTTCTAATTTCAGCATTAATGTTTCAAAACCCAAGCTGCTGATGGGTGTACCTTTGCTTGTTTACACACACATCCTTTTTTTTTTTTTCCCCCCCCTGTGCAGTGATTCTCTGGTGAAACATTAGAAATAATACAATACCTGGAGCCTCTGCATGGAACAGTCTCTGGCTTTAAGCTGTAAATTTGGCTTTTAGCTCCTAAGTCTCTAATTTAGAAGGTTGCAAGTGTTTTAGGTTAGTATTTTTGTGTTTGGGAGGAGCATGCTTATATGCAAAATTATTATTTAATGTATGATTCATTGCAATAATACGGCAAGAATTTTCAATAATATGATTGATTGCAATAAATTGCATAAATATTGTTTCAAATACTGCAATAACATGATGAATTTGCAATACTCTGATTATTGCAAATCTCTAGACAAAAGGCTGGAGATTGCAGTTCACAGGGTAAAAGGAATTAGCTGGAAAGATTGTGGCTGTCAATCCTAACTTGATAGCACAG
>VZTD01003426.1:225927-313772 GCA_013397725.1 Rhagologus leucostigma | reverse complement strand
GCGCCCCCCCCCCCCCCCCCCCCCGATAGGTTTCATGTGAAGCTGGCGCTTTCCAGAAGAGCACTTGTTCATGTTTGGGGAAGTTACAGGCAGTGGGACATGCTCCCACTGGTTGGAGGTGTGTTTTGAAGGGTTTATGACCCTTGCTTTGAAGGGGTCACCTATTTATTTCTGATACAAATTCGTGAGGCTTCTGGCTGTGGCGTAGTGCTATGCATGTGCCTGCAGAGAGCGAGGAGCTGCTCCCGGAGCAGTTGCGTGTTTGGGGGGGAGCAGGTGGCAGGAATGGTGTTTTCACTGAATGTATTATTCTCTCAGAAAATCCTGGCTGTTAGATCTGGTCAGCAGATGTGAAGTGTCGATCGGTATCGGCGGTGGGAAGGGAGTTGCAATATACTTTGCTAATGGAGAAGAACCCAAGGAGCAATTCCCTGATTTACGCTTTTGGCGATGTGAAGTGAAACCATCTGAAGCGCTTTGCTCAGTAGCTCTCAGCAGACCGCTTCTTCCTCCCCACTTCATGCAGATTTTTCCAAAGAGACTGTTTCTTGGCTCCGTTGCTGGGTGGACAGAGGTAGCTGGGAGGCTACCTCTGGACCCCTTAAATGCATCTGGAGGCACAAAGCATCCAGCATGGGAGCAGGGAGTGAGCAGCACGTGCTGTAGCTCACTCCAAAGCCCCCCAAGTGCAGTTCTGTCCCCAAGTGGCTGAAAAGGTCATTTAGTACAAGAGCAAACGTTTATTTTTTTTCATTCCCTCAAACAGTCAAATTAGCATCCTTCCTCTGCCGCAGGAGCTGCTGGAGGGGGCATCCTGAGAAGGATGATAGGTAGGAGTGCCTGGGCCTGGGCTGTTCCTTTCCCGAAGGTCTCTGGCTGCTATTTGCACATCCCGGTGTCTGACTGAGGCTGGCATTTTCCCCGTTTGCTGGAATTTACTTTCTGCCTGGTGAGGGCATTGGGTAACATTTGCACACCTGGGCTCTTAAGCTGTGGAGGGGCTGGGGGAATGTGTCGGAGAAGGTCAGGGGTCTCTGCTTTCCTTACAAGGAGGAAGGGAGCAGGGAGAGCAGCTGCTGGTACTGTGTCCTCTCCATAGGCAGCAAGCAGGAGGGGGAAAATAGTGTTGTGTAATGTCATGATACCTGTGCAACCATCTTGACCTGCTGTGATGTTGGGTGGATGCAGGGTTGGCCCTGGCTCTGGAGAGCTCAGACCCTGCTCGATTTCCTTTTGTGATGGATGGATCAGTTGGGCAGTGGACGCTTGGTTGGTTTTTATTGTGGTGGAGGGGGCTGTATTTCCTTTTGGATAGGATTGCAGTGCATGTCAGGCAGGTGCACAGCCTGGGGTGGGAGTTCTCCTTAGAAATGGCTCTTCTGCATCCAGTTCTGGAAAGTCATGGGATCCTCACTTGTGGGCTCTTGAGGGTAGGATGTGCAGCAGCATGATGGCATGGCTGGAGGTTTAGGGAGATTATCCCACGGGCAGACTGGAATTGTTTACCCTGAAAAACTCACAGGTAATATGAAGGAGGTGAGACACAGCAAAGGGTGGTGGTAGGGGGAGTCTCTGGCCTTTCCACGTTCCTGAGGCAGTGGCAAAGTCCACATGGGTAGAAGGACAGATTTTTATTTCCCTTTTTCTGCCATGTTTGTTTAGGCTTTGCAAGCGTCCTTTGGCAAAGGCAGCGTATCTGGGGGTCTGAGAGCCAGGGGCAAAGACAGAAAGTGAGGCCCATGATGACACAGTGCTCCAAGGCCCTGTTGGGAGCAGCAGGCACGGCTGGTGGAGCACGCTGGTGCTGCGGGAAAGGGCGGCCAGCAGACCTGCTGCATCATCCTGGGCTGGCATTGGGAAAGGAGCTGTGCAATTAGGAGAGGTCTCTGTGGTTCATGTTTGAAAGGAGCTCCATTAGGGTAATTTTTAAGCTCCTGTTTAATCAGAAGGCCACCTGCTAATGAAGAGGGAAATGCTGATGTTGTGGGTCTGTGCTTGTGCTGCATCCCGTCTTCCTGGTTCCTTTTGCTTTGTTTTTTTACTGCTTTTGCTTCACTCTTTGGGAATACTGACTCTGCTACCCCAGAGGCACCCAGATGCTTATCAGCACCATTGGGTAGCTCTTTCCAAAGATTTCCTTGGCCTCTTCCGTATTGTGTGTAGTTGTATCCTGCTCTCTTCCTCTTGTTGCATCTGCTCACTGTGCACAGGCACTGGTGCTGGGTCTGACCCTGGTCAATGATTGCCCTTGCAGGTTCCTGAAGGAAGCCAGTCCTGATGACTCTCTGGAGGGTTCCTAAGAGTCGTCAAGGAGCATGGAGGAGACCTAAATAAAGAACAAATGAGAACCATATAGAGACAAATGGGAATCAGATTTAGGAAGCAGACGAGACAACCCTTTGGAAGGGGCAGGGGAGATGTTTACTTTAATCAGTCTCCTTGGGTTTCAAGCAATAATAAAGCAGATTTGTTTTCTTTTACCTTTTCTTCCCCCAGCCCCCACTTTTTCCCTCTGTTTCCTCTTCCTTGCTATTCTCAAAACAGCCCTGGGTTCAGCAGCACCAACATCTCCTTCCCAAGCTCTCACTTTCTTCAAACAGGATTCCTGGCCAATCCAGTCAACATCCTGTCCATTTTTTTCCCCTCCTTCTGTCTGGTTCACATTGGCGGGAACTTGGTGCCTTGAGACAGGCTACCTTGGCTGAGGGGCTGGGTGCAGGTCACTCCCACCGCCAGATGAACTTTTTTGGATTTTCTGAAGTGAGCAGGGGAACAAGCTCTTCCAAATGGCCTGCGGTTTTCTCTGTGGAGTCAATCTGCCCTGGCATGCTCTGCTATGTGCTTTAGAGGCAGTCCCCAGGGACTGGCCGTGTTTGGAGGAGATCAAAGTTTCTCCATCAGAGGTCTTTGGCAATGCCTCTGAGATGCTTGAGTGACCTCCTCACATTTGCCTCTCTGGGACTTGGTGGTGGCTGCAAGGGAGGACCCTGCTTTCCCAGCCTTCACAGGTGGGTTGATTCCCTGCAGAAATGTGCTTCCTTCCCCTTTTTGTTTTTTTTCCCTGGTCGTTGTCTTGGTGCAGAGCAAGTGGATCTTGGGAAGGCTGGGGCCGTGTGTAGCTGTGAGTCAGTGAAGCTGAGCCTTTGATTTGTTCCACTTTCTGGTTCTGGTGGTGAGTTAATTACCTTCCCAAACAGAGAGGCCAGACTGGAGCTGGGATTAGTGGTTGCTGCGACCATCTCTGCCGCTCTCCTGTGCTGGACACCATGGAAGGTATGAGATTTCTCCCACCCTGAAGGGGAATGTGGGCTCTGACTGCTGCTGTGTGCCTGGTTGGGAAGATCTCTCCAGTGCCTTCTGCTGGGCTGCTGGGTTTGTTTTCCAGGTAGAGCTTTCTTGTATGCAGCTGTTTTTCTATTTGCTGGTGTTTAGTAGAGAGACAAGGCATCTGAGGTGATCTCCAGCACATTATAGTATATTTTTTTCAAGTGCTCTCCTGGGTTTTGTAACCCACATAGTGTCTGTCTTATGTAGAATTCCCCATCCTGTAGAGTGAGTTCACCTGTGCTGCTGGGATTTCCAGGGAAGGCTGGTGGTGAAAGGCCTCCAGTATGTCCCCCAAATTCCCAACTGCTTTGTGCCTCAGGCAGAGACTTCCAAGGTGGCAGAGCTGGTGTTCCCAGCCAGCCTGTGGGGCTGAGGGTCCCCTCTGGTGTTCAGTGAGTGATGCTGGTGCAGCATGGTGGGGTTATTTGTCTGGGACACCTCCAGCACTCAGCTGGTCTCTATGAGTGCTGCAGAGTTGCCCTGTAGAGTTGCAATCATTTTCCTGCCTGGCTTGGCACATCCTGTGCTGAGGCTCTGCCGATCAGTAATCCTCGACGGAGGCTATGTCACATCCCAGGGCAGGCATCTTGGCTGCTGGGCAAGAGCCATTCAGGAGAAAGTGTGTGGTGGCTTTGCTTACCGGGAGGGGCTGAGTTACCTAATGTTCGCAAGACTACCACAGGGCTTTCCAGTTGCAAACTGCTTTGGCTTAGCTCTGAAAAGCGGAGTGAAGCAGAGGAGCCAAGTGTGCCCTATGGTGGCTTTTCCAGGTCCCAGAGGTCAACATGAGGGAAATCACTTCTGCCCTAACACAGCCTGAGCCTCTTCCCTTGCTCAGAGCAGCAGAAATCGTGGTTGTAAACCTTCACCCCAGTATGTGACTGTGCTGTAGGCAGTGTTCTCTCTCAGCTCCTCTGAGTGGGTGCCGGGGGAACACACGGGTGCTTTGGTGCCCTGGCCCTGGCTGCATCCCAGGGCTCCCTGTCCTGCACTGCATTTCATCTTCCCATGCTTCCAGAGAGGTCTGTATGTATAATACTTCATGTTGCTGCTGACAAGCTTCCCTTTACCTGTGCCACGGTGGGGTTTTTTTAAAAATTTTATTTTATTAGGAAATTCCCGTTTGGTTGCTTTAAAAAGCAAGCCCTTGTGGCTGGCCCCTGGCCCACCGCTAACAGATTTGTTTGAGAAAAGGCTGTGTTGGCATCCTGCTTTATTGAACATGCCTCCTGGGAAGGCGGTTTGAATATCCTTCTGTCTCCTCTGAGCAGGGAGCTTTCAGGACTGCCTGCCGCCATGGGGATGGGGAATGCTCTCCTCTCCCTTTCCCTCCCACCCCTTCCCCTTGTTCAAGCCTCCCTTTTCTTTTTCTTTTTTTCCTTTTTTTCCTTTTTTTTTGAGGAGAGAGAGTGCTGTGCACTGTGCGTCCTGCTCCATGCGGCTTTTCTCTTTCCCCACGGAGTTCATCCAAAGTTCGTATCCAGATGATGAACAAAGTAGCTCAGACCTTTTCCTGACTCCTCACCCTTTGTCCTCGTCACTTAGTGACAGACAGGAATCAAATGCTACAGACAGGCTGACGGGACAGGCCTATGTGAAAGTCCTTGGAGGAGGAGGAGTGGAGCAGTGCTGGGTAGATGGGGGACTCGTGTTTAAACTCATCTCCCCCTCCCTGGGGAAAGAGCAGAGCTACTTTTACTTTGAAGGGCAAAGGGGAGGTGCAGTGTTATATTTTTTTTTTTGGTCAGAAACCGGATAAATTTTTAGCAGCAATAGACGTAGGAAAGAAGGACCGGATGGAGTTAGCCTCAGTGTTTAGTGCTGGGTGTGCCTCACGTTGGGAGCAGAGGAAGGAAGGGGCTATGGGCCATTATGGATCAGAGGCTGCTGGCCTGCCAGCATCGCCTCTGCTGGAATGGGAGGCTTTGCCCTAGAGAGAGGGGGGTTGCATGGTGCTGCACCCTTACTATTCCTAAAGGCTGAATTGCCCTGGCTTGGTCTTCATTTCCCCTGGCTTTGGAGCTCTCCTCTGGGTGGTGGTGGTACCCCACTGAGGGGGCAGGGAGATGGGGTTTAGTGTTGGGGACCTTCCTCTGTTGGAGTAGCATGTCCAGGCTGGTGTAGCTGGGCAGCTGCCCAGGGTGGCCTTTTCACTGCTACTGAAAGCTTGGAAGGGACCAGAGCTGGTGTTCTGGGTGCTCTGGAGACTTGCTTTGGCCTGTCAGGAAGGGAAAGGAGCAATTTAGCCTGTTTGTTCATTAGCACTTGTCTAACTCATTCAGCTGTCAGAACTGGGATGACTCCTGATGGGTATTTATCCCTCTTCCAGATGTTCTCCCCACTGTTCACCTTTTTTTTTTTTTTTTAAATGAAAAATAATGACAACTGGAAGTCCCCAACAAGGAAAGGATGAAAGCACCTCATGGCAGAGGTTTTGTGGAGGCTTTTATGGAAGCTGGATTGGCTGTAGCCCAAGTGTGGCAGAGTTTTGAAGGGTAAGACTCTCAAGCCTCCAGGGAGAGGAGGTCTGCACAAAACGTATGGTGACTCTTTGTTCAAGGCTGTTCCTGAAGAGGTGCTGTGGTCCAGCAGATGTGCTGGTGTAGAGGCCACCCTCTTGTCAGGGAGATGTAAAAGTCCCTTGCATAAACCAGCTCCATGGTATGAGGCATGAGTATGTGATTGCGAGGGAGGGGAAACACTGCTGTCAGAAAAGGACTTTGAAAGGACCATTTACATTTGGTCTTAAAATCCTGGAAAGTGCCCTGAAAGCTGTGAGTGAGAGGAGGCTTTCCTGAGTACAGTTTGCATGTGGAGAGAGACTGCTCATGGCTTGAATGAGCAAGGTTAATATTGTCTCCTGTGTTGGCAGAAGAGAAACCAAATTGCTCAGCAAGCCCCAGGACTGTGTTCCCTGTGTTCCCCAGGGAACCGAGGTGCCCACCTCCTTGTCCCAAGGTTGAGTCTTTATCCCAGCCTTGGCTGCAGCATTCCACATGCCTCCGGCTGCTCTACTCAAGCCCGCACTTGCAGGGGTCATCTTGGAGGCAGCAGGAAGGGGCTGGGATGGTCCAGGTTTTGCCCTCTTTTGTTTGCTGATGTTGCAGAGCTTGCTGATCTGGGCCCTGGCCAGCTCGGCTGACTCACAGGAATCCTCTCACGAGTCTCCTACACCCTCCATTACCTGATCCGAGTGCTTCCTGGTGTGTCGGTGGCGGAGCAGTTGCCGTGAAAGGAGTTGTGCATTTGTGCAGCTTGTGTCCACCACAGGCTGCTGTGGGCAGGGACCGCAGCTTGGCTGGCCCTGTCACCCTTTGCAGTGCTCAGTCCTATCAGTAGTGACCGTCTTCCTGACCCCGCAGACAGTCCCTAAGTGTCTTTACAGAGGCATTTGCTCTGCTTGAGAGGTCAAAGTAAAGACCTCCTTGCTTGTTTAGGTGGTGTGTTTGTAGGGGGGTGTGCCACGTGCCTCTTGCTTGGATTCTGCAGGGCTGCTGTCTTTCTGTTCATCAGTGCAACAGGTTGGACCTAGAGGAGGATTGTAGCAATGAGAGAGTTTTTAGTATCCACAGGCTCCTTCCAGCACTTCCTGTCTCTGGTAAATGCAGTGGGTCAGCAGGAGGTGACCACAATCAAGTCAAAACTCCCATGTGCTGGTGCTGCAAATGCTGAGGTCCCTGTTGAGCAAAGGCGGGTGTGAGATGCTTGCAATCCCCCTGCCTTGCAAGCTGGGGAGTCTGCTGCAGTTCCTGCCTTGCCAGTCGTGCTGTGAGGTTTTTTGCACGTGGCTTTACCTTCTCAGGGAAGCGGCTGGGACATGTTCCCATCTGAAGCTGTACCCCCGTGAGGTGCTTGGATTGGCACAGCGCTGCTGTTGCATCAGGCTGGGCTGTGCCCAGTGAGCATGGGGGGAAGGTTCTCATGCGTGTGGCAGGAGCATCGCTCAAAATAGCTCCATATTGTGGCTCCTCTGAGGGCTTGGGGAGCTCTGTGGGTTTGTGGCTTGTTTGCGTGTGCCGCACGTGAGTTTCTGTCCCGTGGGTCCTGCTGAGTTGCAAGATTTGGGTGTTTGGTGCCTTTCTGGCCTGTGGCTGCCAAGCTGTGTGTGATGTTGTGCAAGTGGTTTGCATCTTGGATGAAGTTTGTAGGCACTTTGTGGAGATCTGGAGAACAGGAAGGTGCTGGTTTGGTACAATCAGGGAGTCTCATCCCCACTGAACTATGGAGCAAACCTCTGTGTGTGCCAAGGGGCAGCCTGACCTGGTACAGTGGCGGGGAGGCATTTTTGGGGTCTTGCGAGCCGTGTCCGGGGCTCCTTGTTGTGTGACAGGGGACCATTGAGGCGCATCATTTGACTGATCCCTCACAGAGAGGAGAGTCCTGGATGTCCCTGGGTGCCAGAGGAGTGGGAGCAGGCTTGTGCAGGATTGGAGGCTGGTGGAGCAATGCTCTCCAATCTTGCAATGAGGTTATGCCAGTGGTGGGGTGCACTCCTCTAAGACGGTGGCTGAGGTTTAGGTCTCCCCTAGCCTGAGCTTCTCACTTGTGGGGCTTTGGTGCAGCCTGTTGCTAAAAGGGGAAGGTGATGTCCTGAAAATACCCTCCTAGGTGACTTAGGCACCGAGGTTTTATCACCTTTTTAGCAGATCTAGAGTCCCACTGCTGGTAGAAAAAGAGCCATTCGTTTGAGGTTGTGGGCTCTCCCTTGGGCAGAAGTCTGTGTGCATGGGTACCCCAATCAGAAGGGATTTGAGGTTTTGAAGGGGAGCACTGCTGTGTGCCTTGATAGACTCCTCATTCTGCATCCCAGCAAGTGTGACAGTGTCCCCCAAGGCATGTGATCGGTGCTGAGCCAGCCCCGAGCTGAGCTCTGCTGCAATGCCCCCTTCCCTCCTCTCCTCCTCGGCGACAGTCTTTGTCAGCCGGCCAGGACCCCGCAGTGCCCAGCCAGCCTCCCTGAAGTGCCAGCCATGCGGCGCTCGGGTCCTGGCCCCCCTCCTCGTCTCTGCCCCAGCGTTTATCAGCAACCTCCCTTCCCTCCCAGCCGCCAAATTCTTTCTCCATGCCGTCATCCTCCGGCCAGAAGCCGCCCCGTCCCACTCTTTCTCCCTCCCTCCCTCCTTCGGAAACCAGCCCAGAACTGCTAGGCAAACATTTTGCCTGTTATTACAGTATTCCCATCTGCATACTTAGTCATAAACCCCTTTTAATTCCAGCCTTTTTCTGGGGGCGGGGTTAAGAGTTCAAACCCATCATTTTTCTTTTGGGGCTGGAAGCTTACAAAAGTAGCCTGCGGCGAGATTGTTTGGTAGGATGGGGCTGAGAGTGAGTTTAGGGAGAGGGACAGGGGAAAGGGGGGGGGGGTTGCACACAGCAGTACTGGCTGTGCAGCCCCTCATGCCCAGGAAAGGCTTTGGTTGAGGTTTGTGTGGGGCTGGCTGGGGCAGAGGGTGCTGTCTGCCAGCCCCCCCACCCCTTTCCCCTTCCAGCAGCTCTGAGCCAGAGGTGGATGGGGCTGGCCCCTTGGCGGGGAGGCATCAAGTCATGGTGCTGCTGGTCTTGCCTCCTTTGCTGGAGTCTTTGGATAATGGTGTGCCAAAAGCCAGAGAGGAGTGTTTCTGACTGTGCAGGATCTGTGCAAAGGTCTCTCCAGGAGAGCTCTGCAAGAACAGCTCGATACTGCTAATCCTTTAGTGATGGAAAGGATTCTGTCAGGCTCCCCCTTGCACAGCTCTCCATGTCCTTACTTTAAAAGGCTCTGCCCTCCTCACTTGGGGTAGTGAGGGTCCTGTTCCATGTGCTCTGTCTGCTGCTGTGCTCACCTCCCACTCTGTGCAGGCATCTCCAGGCTGTGTGAACCCAGATATCTCTGCATGTCTCCCAAAAAGCATTGGGGTCTATTGCTTTTGAGCCCACCTGGACTTAGTGGGTGGCTGCAGTAACACTTCTCTATTGCCTTTGGAGTGTGGCTGCTTTTGATTCTCTCTGTGGCAAGGGTTCCTAGATGCTGGCACTTCGCACCAGCCCGATGCTACCCCATGGTAAGGAGTTCCTGCTTTCCATCTGCTTCCCTGTGACCTGGGTGATGTGGGTAAGGCAGCGGGAGACGGAGAGCTCCTAAGGGCAGTGATTAATTCCCATGCAAGGTTTGGTGCTTGCATCCTGCTCCTCTAGCTGCTGCTGAACCCCCAGACTGGCTGCTGACCTGGGTGTGGTGGGAGATGCTCCCTCCTTCCTCTTGCCTGTTGCAGATGCAATGCTGTCTTCCTGTGGGATGGGGTATAGACCAGTTGTTGTTTTGGGGCTTGAGAGGCATTGGCATCTCCATGTCTTTAGGCAGGATGAGGTCTTTCCCTGCCCTCTCCAAATTAAAAGGTCTCAAGGAGGAAAAGAAATAATAATGTGCGTTTGGGTTGACAGAAATGTACAAATTAGTGCAGCTCGATTTCCCAACAAGTTTCAGTAAAGAAGAGTCTCTTGCTTTGCTTTTGAGAAGCATTAAAAAAGATGGAAATGTCTCATATTTACGTATTTGACATTAAGCCTTTGCCTTCTTTATTAGAAGTATTTCTCTGAAATTTGACTTCAGTTTTAAATTACAAATCCCCCTCTCAAGTGATGCTGTTTAAAAAAAAAAGTCCTGAAAGAACAGGTATTTGGGTAATTCTGTTGGTATTTGGTAATTCCTGTTACTCAAAGGCAGGAATGCAGAAACAACTTCCACTTCTCTCTGCACAACCCACCATTTCATCTGTGGTTGTTACCCTACGTGGACTGTGTGACGGCTTCTCATTGTAGTTCCCCCCCGGGTTTCTTAGATGGAGGGTTTTATCCATAACACTGTGGATATTGAACAGCCACAGGAAAATAATCTAAACAACATGCTCTGATTTTTAGTGGATCAGGTAGGACCTTTCTTAAAAAGCACAGTGATCTTGCATCTGTACCCAGGTGGTGGATCCCAGGCAGGATGAGTGGTCCAAATTTGCATCTAAATTATCTGTACTGCCTGATCTCCTAAATTGCACTTCTAGGTGGAGGGATTTTTTTTTTTCTACGTGAGTGGTGAATGGTTGTTAAGCTGCTGTAGAGGGAAGGAAGCTTGTCACACGAGAAATTTGGTTTTAGTCCCCATTAATCTCGGAGGCATTAATTCTGCTGGCCTGAACACTTTGGTCTCTTGATGTGATTAAGCCTCAGGATGTGTTAGATCTGCACTTTTCTCTTCGCAAGTGCAAGGGTGGAAGGGGAAAGGTCCCGCTGTGAGCCAAAGCAGCTTGTGAGCCTTTCTGCACGCCTGTGCCATGGGGAGCAGGAGAGGGGGCGGGTGAAGCTGGTGGGCTGTGATGGCTCCTTCCAGCTGCGAGCGTGCCCGGGATTGCATGCTCGGAGCACGGCGCTGTGCCTACCTGCCCTTGGCGTGCCTGGCAAGCCATGGCTTGCAGGGCATGGCATGGCAGGTCCTGCACATAGGCTGCCTCGCTCGCTGCAGCCTCTCCCGGCTTCAGAGGGGAGCTGGGCGGCTCACAGCCAGCCACCCGCTTCTTGGCATTTCTTAAGGGGTGCTGCTCTTTCCTCGCTGCTGCATGGAGTTTTGGGAAGCAGCTTTCCTCTCCAGAAGCAGTAGGAGCTGTGCTGAGCTGCGCTGGCTGCTTGGAGATGCCAGAGGAGAGGCTGTGCAAGGTGCACACAGCATTTATTAGACCTGTTTAACAGGAAGCTTATGTCTCGAAAAAGGGCTGGCTGGGTTGCCTGGTGTGGGGCAGGAGAGCGGCTCAGCCCTAGTGCAGGAGCCAAAAGAGGTGTAGGTTTGGTTTCTGGGCATGCCGTGCTGTTGAGTGATGCTGTTCAGGTCACTGTGCTCCCTTGCTGGCCTGCCTGTGTGGCAGGGATATCTGTATCTGCAGATCTTACAGATAGCTCTTTGATCGATTAAAGCAGCTTGGGTTGTTGCAGAGGAGGGAGCCTGCCTGTTTTCCTCTGCCTGCAGCCTTGCCTTGTGCAGCGAGGGTTTTCTGGCAGGATGTTGGACAGGAGGGGAGCACTGGTGGAGTTGGTTTTGACTTTTCTTCAGGGAAACAGAGACCACTGATCCCAGAGGTGTTTGAAACTTTTTCTCTCTTCCACATCTCCATCCTCAAGGTAGATGCATCCTCAGGATTTGGATACTTCGGGGCGTTGCTCTCTGCAGGTGCCAGCGCTGTGCATTGCAACACCATGTTCTGCCTCCCACAGAGAGCTGCTTCAGCAGGAGAGGAGTTGGTGCATGGTAGGGCACTGGGGTTACATGATCTGTGTTTGCAGATTTCATTAAATCAGGATTAATTTAGAGCTGTTTCTGTGTACAGTTTCACATTCTTCTGCAAGCAGGCACCTTGCTCATGCCAGGAATTGGAAATGTGGAGTATGCACGCTCCTCCTCTTCCCGTCTCCTTTTATTTGAAAATGAGAGGGCTTGTGAGATTTTTCCCCTGCCTTGTGCTCACCTGTGCCTTTTGGCTTTCTGCTGCCCAATGCCTTAATTACACCTGAGGAAATGACATGCCAGTAAATCTTGGGAGAGGTTGCCCCTGCCACGTGCCAGCCCCGGGACGTGGACGCACCATCCTGGCTCCGGCTCGCTCCCGACTATGAGCACGTTTCCATCACTGCTCCTTTGAGCTCTCTCCCTCTCTCCTTAACGTGCTGATTGTGTAATTGTTGGCTGTTTGTCTGCTAATGATTATAAATTAGCGGCTGAGTGTATAAAAAGTTAATGAAGTTCTGTCGGTGGAACCATTACGACTTCCCAGGCTGGCACGTACAGGTCGGCCGAGCCGGTAAGAAAAGCCAGACACCGAGTCCGGACTTTCAGGGGATCGGGTTTCAGCTCACTTGCTCTTTCCTGCTGTGTTTTTTCTTGCTGGATGAAGCCAAAGTTGAGCACTGGGAATGCCAAAAGGTGGCAGGTGATATTTTCTCTGCTATGGAGTGCAAAAAATCACCACAGTGCTTGGATTCCTCCTGCCATCACTTATTTCCAGCCGTCTTGTTCCACTGTCCCAAGGGCACATCCTCTACTTGTTTCTGTCCTGACTATTTCAGGACAGGGGTCTGAGGGATACTCTGGACTCCTCATTTCTGGCCTATAGCAGGTTTCTTCTGCACATGGGCTTCTTGGGTTGAAACCAAATATCTCAGACCCCTTCAGCTTCTGCTGTTTTGCTTCTTGAGCATCTAACCATGATGTGGCAATAACAGCTTCTTCCATCACAGAGCTTGTGTACAAGGTGTAGGATGGGTGTTGGAGGAGATGACATGATCATACAGGTATAAATCTACCTGCTGTAAACTGCCCACCCTCTTAGTTTTTTTCATCAACCTCAGAACTTGGCGGGACTTTTAACTGTGTGCCCTGGCATTTCTCTGGGTGGAGGCAGGCTTGGCATAGGGCTTGCTAAAATGAGCCGAGTGGCTTAGGGAAAAAAGTGCTGAAAAAAAGGAAGGCGTCCTCCTTGCCATGGTGAGATTTTTGGAGGTGTCTCTTGGGCTCTGGCACCCCTTCTCTGAAAGAGCTGTGGAAACTTGGCAGTAGGGCTGTCTTGTGTCATCCTCATGAAAACTCTGTTGAATTGGAAGCAGATACTTGTCTGCTCGGCAGGTCTCTGAGGAGCCCGCACAACATTTTGGCAGCCAAACCCTGGAGACTGGCTGCCAGCCCCACGGAGCTGCAGGCTAGGGGTCCCTTCTGGTCATTCCTCAGTGGAACTTTTCCTGGGCAGTGGCTGCTGTGGGGTAGGAACAGGGGGAAACTGCAGCTCATGTAGCTCCTTGGAGACAGGACAAGGTCTGCAGGATCAGAGAGACTGTGGCATCCTGCAGTGGATGCATGACCTGTGGCTTGGCTGTGCCATGTGGTGCCTGAGTGCCTTGGAGAAGGTGCCATCTTTTCTACCAGACTCTGGGTTTTCCCAGATGAGGTGATCTGTGCTCTTGTGATGCAGTATGAACACCAGTCTCCTGGCCTTCTTCCAGGCTGAATGATTGCTTTCAGCATCCCTTATTTTTCCCCTGCTGGGCTGTGCTCAGCAGGGCTCTTTCCTGGGCCTGGTGGACTTCCCTCCTCCTCTGAGGAATGTGGTTGCAAGGGTGCTGCTGGAAGGATGGCAGGAGGAGCATGAGCCTTGCCAAACTTCTGAGGGGTATTTTGGGGTGGGCTGAAGTCACCAGCCAAGCTGCCTGTGTGGATAGCCAGCACAGGGCTGGGGAGAAGTTACTTGCAGTCAGCAGGAGCCTTCCCTTTGACTTGGCCAGGGCTTGGATAGGCCCCCTGGATTTTGGGAAGGACTCAGCGAACCTCTGTGTCCAGCTGCTGGCATGGGGATTAGCAGCAGGAGGCGTGGGTGAAAGCTGGAGCTGAGAGTGGTGTGGCAGCAGCCCAGTGGCTTTGGGCACGTGGTGGGGATTATGGGAAGGAGTCCTCCCTGCTGGCTGCAGCCCTGCTTCCGGCTGACTCTTTGGGGCTGGGCTGGGGGTTTTGGGGTCTGCACATTCCTCCCTCAGCAGAGGAGACCCACGGATCTCTGGTTTTCGGTGGAAAATGCTCCCTGGTGACCCCATGGAGGAGACGACAGCTGGGAGCTGCCGCTTGTTGCAGGGGGGCTGCCAGTGGTGAGGAGGGGTGACCGGGAGAGCCCCCAGCTCCTTCTCCCAAGGTTGATGCCTGCCTCTGCCCAGGGCTGGTTTTTGGGGGTGCAGGCATTCCAGGAATTTGTAAGGAATTAGGGAGCGGGTGGGGAAGAGTGAGAAGACTCCTGCAACATGAACCATCTGGCCTCTTCGGTCTCTACGCACAGCAGTGTCTGGGATGAAGGAACTGATCAAAAACAGACATTGTTTGAGACAATAAAACCGTATTACACGTTAATGAGAAAATACATTGGAGAGCCGAGGGCCTGGGGCAAGCTGAGTGTTCTCCTCCCTCTCCCCTCGACCGGTGCATGGCCTAGTGCTGTGCTGCCCAGGGGCAGCAGCAGCTCCTCTTCGTCTGTCATAGGTTTGCTCAGCAAGCCGGAGTGTTGCCAGTGAGCAGGGTTTAGGCAAGGCACACTTGGCTGGAGTGCATTTGCCCCTGTGTCCCTGTCTTTGGGCAGGGGAAACCAGGATCCTGTTAGAAAGGCCAAAAGCAACTCCCAACCTTGCATCGTGCATGGTCCGGGGGGCTCAATTTGCACCTCCTTCATTCCCACCTACGTCAGGCTCCTGCAGTTCTTCTCTCCCAGTAAATGGATTGGGTTAGGGCCTGTTCCCTGGCTGGGGGGTGAGTGGTACAGCCTGCCTCCCATCCACCCGTCACCACACTCCTCGAGTGCTGTAGGAGAGCCTCACAGCCTGTGCCTGGCCCTGCTGAACTCACCATCTTGGGGAGCCTGTGCTGGTTATTAGATCCTACAGGCCTTGATTTCCTTCCCGTTCTTCATCAACTCATGCCTTTTCCTGTTGGATGGGGAGATGCTCTCTGCCTCAGGATGTGTGGGCTTGCTTGGGTGTCCATGGCTTGGCAGAACCCCTGTCAGGTTCCCTTCTCACTGTTCAGGTCCTGGTCTCCCTGTGTTTTTCCATGCTGGAGCTGGGTGTGGGTTTCTGCATGTCCTGTGCTCCACATCCCCTCCTGTGAGGGAGTTAGGTACCCTTGGGAAGAAAGCCAGGATCCTCACCTGGAGGAAACTATTGACTCATCCCAGCTTAAAGTCAGGCTTTAGTGATCCAGTGTATGGGCTTTCAGGCTTCCTGCCATCTGTTTGTTTTTTTTTTTTTGCATCCTAGTAATGGCCAAAATTTTTAAGTAAGGGAGAAACAGGAGTTTTGAAGTTGGGGATGGAGAAGCAGAGGGGTTGTGGGCGGGGCGACGTGTCTGGGGTCTGTACCTGCCAGCCGAACATTTTTGGAGATCTTTCTTCACCTCAGGCAGGAGTGGGAAGCTGATGGTCCAAAACAAAGGCCTCTTTTCTCCTCCTGGGCTGGTGTTTTCATAGTGTTGGGTTACATCCCCCTCACTTTGGGGGTGGGTGGGAAGGGGGCATTGATAGAACCTGACACAGCTACATGATGTAATGTTATTTTTTCGGTACCAAAACGAGGCAGTTTTTCACTCAAGGTCAGCAGAATTTATGTCAAGCCCTGCTGGAGGGAGGGAGCCCAGGCTTGGGGGTACAGGATGGAGTGTCTGACCTAACTCTGCGCTCCGACACCCCCTCTAGCCCTGCCACAAACGCTGCTGCCTGTGCAGAGGTAACAAGGACATCACTCCCAGACTTTTCTTCATTCCCCCTACCCCTCGCCTCATGCTTGAGCTAAAATATTTTAATTAAAGCGGATTCTGTTGGGAGTGTGGAGCCAGGGAAACCCGCTGCAGACCCTGCTTTTGGTCACTGGGCCCTCAACATCTGTTTCCTATTGAAAGCTCCTTTGGAAAGGAGAGTTGGCCCCTCCTCCCATCCCCAGTTTCAGTCCCTTTGGAGACCAGCATGCAGCCCAGCTTTCTAAGGGCTTGTCCCCCTCCCAGCCTTCTTCCAGCCCAGCCTAGCTACAGTTTTGCTTATATAAAAATAAACAAGCAGAGTTGATTGCAGGCAGCAGAGAGGCTCATGTCCTGCTGCGTGTGTGAGGTGTTATCGATGTGATTGCGTTGCTGGGGGGGAAGATGGGGTCTCCACACTCACCCAGCAAGGAGGGAAGAAAATCGGTAGCTTTGTTGCTGGGGGGCTCAAAAAGTAGGGTTGGTTGTGGGGATGTGCATGGGAAAAGCTATTTGTTTCATATGAACAAGAGCTCTGCCTGTTCCTCCAGCTGGGAGCAAATGATGCCACTGGTGTGAGCATTTTTGCTTGTTGGTGTGGTGTCTGCCCTGGTCATGGTTTGCATTTTGGGCATCAGTTAAACTTTCTGTTTCGCACTTTCCAGCTGAGATGGTCCCAAGATGTGGGGAGCTCTGGTGCAGCTGTGTTTTGGGTGGGAGGATGTCAGGGAAAACCATCCCAAGTGAGTGCAGTGGTTGGTTGTGGGCCCTTTTGGGATGAGGTCTCCTGTTCTCAGGAGCATCACTGCAGTCTTCCAGCAATGTGTTAAAATTGTTGATGGAGAGGCAGCTCCCATGGAGAAATGTGGCTGTGTGAATTGGGGGAAAACTGGTGCACATAGGGGAGGGAGCACTTGGACCCCCATCTTTAGGAACATGATGTGGTATCAGTGACCATCTGATTTGGCCCATGCATGGCTTGGAAAAGGCAGGGCATGGACCACCTCATGCTGACCTGTCTGGGGAAGGCTGAGGCACATTGATATGGCTGTGTCAGACAGTCTCAACAGCCTGGTGAGATTTGGTGGACTTCGTGCAGCACAAGAATGAAGAAAAGTCATCAAAGCTTTTCCAGAGCTCCAGCAGAGATGGTCATGGGTCTGTAACCCCTCTGGGCTGGTCTCACAAAGGACATACTGGTAAAGGCACTCTGCAGGGGATGGCAAGTGAAATGGGTGTAGGATTTGAATGGATTTGTTGCTGTTGAGGCTATTTACTTTAGTTATTTTTGTATCTGGCTGGTTTGTAGTCTGCATCGTCTTCTCCTTGACCCCCCCTTCAATCTCCCAAGCAAAACCACCCAGGACTGGGGCCTGTGGGAGCTGTCGACACAAGGTCTGTCTGGAGGAGCTGCACCCCTTGTGAGACAGTGCCATGTCCCCAGTGCAACTATGATGGAGTTCAGCAGAGGGACAGGAGATGGGTGGGTCAGAGAAGGGAGGTCACTGTGCTGCTGGCGTTCACCCTTGAAAGCCGGAGGTTGCAGGCATGTCCAAATGTGGAGAGATCAACCAAGCGCCCTCCTGCACAGGGAGGGGAGAGGTTCCTCCCTGGCCATTTTAATGGAGCACTGCTGCCATTTGGAAGTGTGGAAGAGGGGGATAAAGATGGTTGGAAAACTAGAGGGGAAAAATATAAACCTGTAACCTGTGAGAGCTGATTCTCACTACATTAAAGGGTTTTAAAGAAGGTTGTTTCTCTTCCCTTTCCTGGAACTTTTTCCTAACCTCTTTCAAATTGAAAAACTTTATCAAATGTTAGTGGTTTTTGATTTTTTGTCATTGTTGCTTTTGGTTTGAAAGGCAGGAAGCCAACAAAAGCAGTTTGTGCTGTGCTGACTGCCATAACTCCCCAAAATAGTGGATGCTTTCCAGTGTCCATTTTTGAGTGCAGTGTTCTGGTTGGGGTGGCAAGGCAGGGAGTCTGCCTGGGAGTGAACAAATACATCTGCTTGTTTAGGGAGACCTCCTGGTCCTGCTCTGGGGTGTTGCTGACCACCTTGCAAAATGCCTGGATATGGGTGGTACCTAGTTGTGTGGTGACTGAAGAAGGGCGATCTGGCTAAAATGATGAGATTAGCAAGTCTTGATTCCCTGGTGCCCTTCCATCTCCCAGCACAGGTTAGGCACCTCTAACACCCTCCTGATGGCAAAAGATGAGGCATGGACATCCTGTGACTTGCCCAGAACCATTCCCAGCCAGGGGTGGTGGGGAATTAAGCCCCTTCCCCAGGATTCCTGTTCCTGCAGACTACCATCCTGCACTCTCCTGCCCTGTATTTTATCTTCTTGGTGATAGTTTCCTGGCTGTGATGCTCCTCTGATATCGAGACCAGCTGCTGCGTGAAGGCACGCGCATGTGCAGGATGCAAGGGTTGTGCATATGAATGAGTAAAAACTTGGAAAGAGTCTTAACACCGCCTTTGTCTCAGGGAAGAGGAATTTTTTGATGAAGACTCACAAAATCATCCATCTTCCTGCTGTTGTTTTGGCAGTGGTGTTGTCCACGAGGATGCGTTCTACCCGTTCCTCAGGGACCTGTGAGGGTCTCTCCAGATGTGTGCGTAAAAGCCCCCAGGCTGCCTTTGCCGAGTTTGTTTTATGTCTTTGTTCTAATGAAAGTTGTGTGCTGCTTCTCATTTCCAAGCTGTTGCTGCGGTGGTGGTGGTGTTTGCTCTCAGCAGATGAAGGAAAAGCTCTTGGTTGTTTCCTCCCCCTCCACCTTTGCATTAACATCTGGAGAAAGATAAATGCATATGTGGGCTGTTTTCACTTTCTTTGGCGTCTTCGCAGCTTTAATGAAAAGATCATTTCTGCCATGGAGGAGCAGTGGCCCATATTGCAGTGGGGTTTGCTCTCCGTCTCTCCCCAGACAGCGAGCGAGCAGCGTGTTGGGAACAAACTCTGCAAACTTGGCGCAGGCGAGGGGAGCGTAAGTGAAAGCTAATTGGAAGCAGCCCTGACTTGCACTCTGCTGCAGCTATTTACAATATCTTTCATGCAGTGACTTATTGAGTTATTCGCTCAAAGGAAAAAAAACCGCCCCTGCTTATTTATAGCAATGGTGGTAACCACTGATACATGAGCTGGCTTGGGGAGGGAAGCATCTGTCCTGGTCAAAGCTTTGCCTATTAATTCACATCTTTACCCCTGGATGCGTTGGAGCACCTATGCAAATATTGCTGTCTGGGGGTCCCATTTGGGTACTGGTCACCTCTCAGGCCTTTCTTTTACATTCTTGACCTAGGTCATGTGCCATTGTACCATCCCAGGCTGTTGTGTCCAGCACCTTTCATCTCCTGCCGTGTAATGCTGGTAGGTGGTGGTTTTCCATCCTCAGGTTAGCTGGGGTGGTTGCTCAGCGTTGTGCAGTCTGAGTTGGTGGGGTGAGGCTAGTGCTTAGCATTGCCTTGGACCAGTTTTATCTTGGGGCTGGGGAGAGGGAGAGCTTAACGTTGGTTTCAGGAGGGAGGAACATGTGTGTCTTGCACTGGGTTTTGGGTGCAGAGCATCCTTGCATTGAGCAGGGCTGACCTGAATAGGTGTAAGGGGTGTCCTGGAGTCAGCCCAGAAAGGAAGGGTTCAGCTGGGGCCACTGAGCTGTGCCGTGGGGCTCCCATGGACCCTGGGTATTGCTCCCATTTTACCCAGATCCTGATGGCAGTGGTTCAGGTCTGTGATCCTGACTCATCCCTGTACCTGTGCTGTATCCAGATTGTGGGAATATTATCTTAGTCTGTGAAAGACACAATGTATGTGAAGTATCTGCCTGCCTGGAGATGCTTGTTTCACCTTCCACATCACCCAGGTTTCCCAGCAATTGGCTTCTGCCCCTGCTTTTTGCTGATCTTGTTGTTATTTTTTTTAAGCCTGGCACTGATGCTTTTGATGTTCTCAGCCTCCTATCTCTGCACGGCTCCTGCAGTACCAGCCCTGTGCCTTTCATTACCGCATTAACAAACTCGAGTCGTGCCTAACGAGGATGCCTCATACGTTATGCTAATGATCAAGAGACATGTTAATGATATTTTAGAAGCCTAATTAGTGGAATATATAACTATATGCAATTTGGTAATGGACTGTGACAAGAAGTTGTTAAAAGGGGGCTTGACAAATCCAGTTGCATGTGGCCTCAGACAAACAGTTGCTGAGAATAGATGAGGAGGAGCGGGGTTTCTGCGTGCGTGCGAGTGCTTGCGTCTTGCTTCCCCATGCTAAGGGGTGTGGTTTTTGGCGCCTGCGCTCATCAGCCTGACTGACACAAGCTGGTTTCTTGGCTCTTAAGTTTTCTATTCTGCTTCTTGAACTGACGTGACCAAAGCTTCAATTTATGGGCACAGTAATTTTCTCTCTCCATCTGTCGATATCTGCACGCATATGTATAAAATACAGTTGGTCTGTCTACGCGGGGAGGCTGTGCTGAGGACGGCCAGAGCTGTGGTTCTTCACTACTTAGGAGGAGGCAGAGGAGTTGTCAGAACATATCTTGTGTGCTGTATATGCCACCTGAACATCTCATTTAATGACAGCTCTTCTCAAGACAGGTACACAGCTGTGCTTGAGCGTACATGAGTGCTGGTCCATGGGAGAGATCTACAAGTTTTTCAGGACTTGGGTCAAGCACCACCTTTGATGTGGACCTTAGCAGGAGGTGGGCTCCTTGGTTCCTCTTCCCTGAACAGTGGAGAGAGTAGTCTGGCTGTAGAAACCTCTCCATGGGCAATGCAGATACTTTTCAGGTGGTTTTGGCTGATGTGCTTTGTGCAACTTTTGAAAGCTGATTGCCTATTTCAAGGCCAGTGCTGAGTGTTTGGAAATCTGATGTTCAGTCTTGGCTGGACCAAAGGCAGTTTGAACCTTTAAAAAAGCCAGTCTGGATATGGTCTTGAAGAAGTGCCAGCTGGAGGGTGTGATTTGGTGGCATCTCTGAGAACTGGATTATGGGGCCTGTCCAGTGGGGATGTGAAAAACACAGATCTGTGTCTCATGCTTCCCATGTCGTGGATGAGAGCAGAGACGATAGCAGGGTGGTTGTTACTCATCCCATTTCTGACTCCTGAGGTTGCAGACTGCTTCTTTGTGTGTTGGGCATCTCTTCTGCTTAGTAGAAAAGGAGCTGCCTTCTTGCATCCCATGGGAGAGGTGAAACCTGGTTTCTCTTCCAGGCTCTGCTCCGTCGCTGGCACATAACCCGTGGCAACTTGGGTTGCTTCTGTGCTGGAGCTTCTCGTGCGGGCAGGAGGTGACTGTCCTTGTCTGACAGCAGTGGGGGCAAAGGGTTAGCGGTATTAATTCCCATTGCTTATGAAACAGTGCCAATTGTTAGATCTTATTTCATGATACCAAGCCTAATTTTTGTCTGTCCTTAATGACTTTCCAGTTTTCCCAGCTGTATCCTGAGACCTGCACCGTTTCATTACTTTGTGCCTCTTCACATTTATGAATTACGTACCTGCCCTAAAATCAGGACTTTAATAAGATTAAAATCCCATTAAAACTCTCACTTTCTTATTATATGAATATATGCACTGTGCCTCTCTCTGGAAGTAGGTGCTGAACTGAAGGAGCAGGGAAAGATGTATGTGGCCTTCCAAAGGGTTTCCAAGTGGAGGGCTGGGTGAGAGGAGTGGGATCACATAGTCCTGCTCTGAGTGGAAGCATGCTCCCATCCCATGTGTCTGTTTGGTCTGTGGTCTGAGGGACACTGCCTGTTCCATCCAGGAGCACAGATGGATCTGTGATGGGAACCTGACCCCAGAGCAGCTCACTGCCAATGGGGCTGCCTGAAACGTTTGAATCAAGAATTTTCAACTGCTTTGAAGCTTGGAGAACTTTCATCCTGTTGATTTTTCTCCTCCCTTTAAAATACATTTTTTTTAATAGATGTTAAATTTCTTTCACTTATTTGGTTTCTTTTCTCCCTGCTAATAACTAAATTATAATGAGGCTCCCAGTGAGATTTAAAAATGTAAAAGATAAACCACATAAAAACCCCTGCAGAAATTATTCCCCCCTTTTTTTCTTTCCAGTGCAATCCATTCTGCATAATAGCTCTTTGTCTTGCTGGCAGATAGGTATGGGGGAGGCCAAGAGCTGCGGCGAGGCAGCGGTGGCTGCAGAACAGTTCTGTACCGTCCTCGGCCAAATGGCACAAAGTTCCCTTTGGGGGGCAGTGCAAACTCTGCACCCCCGGGCAGCCACAGGGGTTTTGTGCCCCAGTACCACCCTGCCTGGTCTGTGCTGGGGCTCAGATGAGCTCACCTCGCCCAACATTCCTGCCACAAGACAGGTATAATAAAGCAGGAGAATCTTTACACTCTGCGATTTCATTCCACAGATCAAAGATCAAAGCGGAGGAATACACAGTGACCATAAAATTAACTGCTTTTTCAATTTTACAATGCTTTTGGTGATAAAGAATCATATAAATTTAATATTAATTAAACACTTAGCTTTTAACCTCCTCCTGCATCTACTTTTGGCTCCTTGTTGGGGAAAAATTAATTGGGCATCTTAAATCTTGCATTACTAAATGCTTTGACAGGGGGTTTCAAAAGCACTTAGAACTTGAGCAAAATGTACTTGCTCTATTTGTCCTTCCACTCACCTAACTGAAAATCTTAGAGGGGAAAAGGAGGGGGCAGGGAAGAAGAAAGGGAAAAAGTACCATTTTATGGGTTTGTTTCTTGAAAGGCAAAAAAAGAGGGGGAAGGAGAAAGGCATAACTTACAGCCGCTCTTACATTCTTGGCTTTAATTCAATCCCCGTCACACTTAACACCTTGCAAAATGGAAGCGTTTGATCTCCTATTGCAGATGACCTATTGATCCGGAGCTGGGTGCTGGCAGCGCACTGCCACTTGCTCCTGTGGCTTCCTTCCCTCCATCCCCAAATTCTCCTCTGCAGAAACTTGTCTGTGTGGCACATGGGTTGTGTGGGCAAGACATAAACATGAATCCACGCCTCTCCCTGCCTCCCGATATGGGAATATGTATGATCAGCTCCCGACCATCGCAATGCAGCTGCCTTTGGGGGAGAGCCCAGCAAGCGGCTTTTCAGTGGCAAACAGCAACACTTCATGAATGTGTGAGGAATGAATTGCAAAATACTACCCTCACGATCCAAACCGGAAAGATTCAGTGGGAGGAAAGCTCTTGGAAATCAGTAACGTTGCGAAAGACCTAAGGAGCACAGCGGAGAGCAAATTAGATGTGTTACGTGCGGTGTGGTTTGGCAAAAAGGGTAGCAGTGGGCTTTCTGGGCTGCAGAGGCCACACTTGATAAAGCAGGAGAGATCTTAGTTCCTTTTCCTAACTGGATGTGGCATGTGTCTCCAGACATCTTATTAATGCAGCGATACTGGTGAAATGAAGGGAGTTTCAAGAACTCCAGATGTATGGAATCGGAGCTAGGAAGTTACAGAGAGCAATTCTCCCTTCGTGGTGGAGTCTCATTAATTTCTGTGGCAGACCAGGAGACCAACCAGCAGCCACTCTCCGAGGGGATGTTAGGTGCTCACACATGGTAGGAAACACCTGGATCAAGAGAAACCAGGAAAATCAATTAATGAGCAACAGGATGTTGAGTAGAAGCTTGTTGGACAAATGATGTTTAACCTATTTGTACTGATTCTTTGCACAGCACCAGAGTTCCATGGGATCTTTTGTGAAAACAAAAGAGTAACAGCAGCACCAGACCTTCTACAGGAATGTCTCTTGTGATCTTGGCTGGAGATTATGGAGAGCAGGTCTCTGAATGCATGTTCATGAAGCGGCAGAAGCACATGCGGTAGTTGGTAGTGTATTTGGGATTCTCCATCTGAGTTTGAACTCAAACTTTCCCCTTGATTTTGGGGATGGTTAAAGAATTTTTTTCCGAAAAAAGAAGCCGCCTTCTTGCCAAGTTCAAGAAGCAAATATTGCTGCTTTACTTCTCCCTGGCTGAACTTGATGGGGTGTCAGATGGTGAGGAATTACTGAATGAGTAACACAGACCTATCCCTGGACTAGGAACTGGGCTGTGAAATTTGGATGGACAAGGAATGACTTGAAAAATGGGGCCAGAAACAGGGTCTGAGTAGAATTGCAGGAGATTATACTGTGGGGGGCAAAAGCTGGGAGGGGCTGGAGATACTTTGCAGCACACTGTGTGGTTGGCGCTGTTCTACATACCTCCTCTTCTGTGTCAAGTTATCAGTTCCTGGCAGTGGTCATTTTAAACTGGGGAAATGGAGGGAAGCAGAATAACCTGGTGCAGATCACCATGGACAAATTCCAGGAGGATGGTCTGTTGGTTTATTTTTTCTCTCTCTCTTCTTTTTTTTTTTTTTTAATTGTAATTAAATTTCTTTGAGCATTTCTCCGTCCTATTCTTGGCTGACTGTACATTTTTAGGAGGGGATCGCATGCTTGATGCTGAGAACCATGTGGTCCAGCAGACCAGTTTAAGGACTCACCATTGGACAGACCAGTGTGCTGTAGTACCCAAAGTGGGCAAGGCCTCTTCACTGGAGAGTTGCAGCCTCTACAGCCAGCAGCATTCAGATAACAAGGGAGGGTCAACAGGATCTTTTCTCTGCCATTTTAGGCTGTTGGAAAAGCCACCTAAGTAATGGCACTGGTTCTTTATGGCCAAGCCCTGTTGCCTCTCTGCCGGGCCTCACACCTTGGAGAACAGGAGCTGCACCTCTTTCCCGTGCTGGCCCTGGTTCCCTCAATTCAGCCCTGGGAAAATGAGCTGTGACGTGTGGGTGGACTTTGCCTGACGGAGTCTTGCCCTTTGCTCGTGAGCAAAAGGGCTGACACTCGGACTCAGTGTTTTGATGGATTGATTTATTCTAAAAAATGTCTTGGGTTACATGGAAGGCATTAGTGGAGGGCTGGGGAGTGTAGATGCTCCAGTGACTCCACGTGAGCTCTCATGAAAGGTGTTTGGGAGGGATAAGGAACGTTCCCATCTTGAGGTGTGTAGACAAATCCGAGGCTCTGCATATTTGAGGTGTGGGACTTGATCCTTACTTGCAGACTGATTGTTGGTGTGTTTAATAAACATGTTGCAACCCAGGATGTGTTTTCAAAGAGGCCTAGATGAAGAATGTGCCAAAGACGCTTCTGAAGTTTGGTGCTAAGCATCCCATGTCACCATGGGCCCTTGCTTGCTTTTGTCTTCACCATAAAAACTACCAGTGCTGGGCTACGGGCTGCAGTTGCCTAAATAAAAGGCTTAGGTTACCCCGGCTCTCTGTATGCAGCTGTGGAAATGCTTTGATACAGCTTATCCTCCAGGATCCATAACAAAAGTCATTGAGAGGCAGCATTGCTCCAGTGAGGCTTTTCTAAGTAGTCCTTTGTGCTTCAGAGTGTAAGATAATGTTTAAGGGGAGAACACGGAGTGGTGCTCGCCCGCCGCCCCCAGCAGCAGCAGTAATGAATGGAGGAAAGTGCTGCTGGGCCCTGCTTACTTCCCTCTCCCCAAAGGCTCCAGTTTTAAAGGTTTCCGTGTCTTTAGGATTGCTGGCAGCAGAGGGAGTAATCCTGGATGAGAGGTGACCTCAGGGCATGGGTGAACACCCTGCTGTGCCCTACTATAGCATAGAGAACATGAAAGGACCTAGCATGATGGCACAGCTTGTGCAGGAACTTTGCATGGTCAGAGGGCAGATGCTGGAAAGGAGATGGGGGTGTTTGTTGAGACCTCGGAAAATACTGTGAGGGATTGACAGTGGGTTTAAACCAAGCTATTCCTGCTGGTCTTGGAGGAGATTTACCAATTTATACTAGCTGAGACTCATCTTGTTTTTCTGCCATGTGCCTGCAGCTGCATGCAGGGCATCAAGTGCATAACTGCTGGGTTTGGCTTGTGTTTAAACCCCTTTGGTAATGTTCCTGGATTTCCCAATTCTTGCTCTTGGGAGAAGCTGCATTCCTAGCCAGCTTTGAAAAGCAGACTTGGGGTTTGAACAGCTGAAATACTTTTAAGAATGTTGGTGTTTCTTCAGGATCTTAGTTCTCGAACAGAGGTGTGCAGAGTGTGTGCCTGCAGCATGCCTGTGTGCACATGCAGCCTGTAGTGGATATAACTCAAGCCTTGTCAAAATGATTTCATGCTTTAACAAAACTGACTAATTCAGAGTTTGGTAAGAAGAGGGAACATTTCAACTTTGGTTGGTGCCTGGAGCAAAGCAGCTCTTTGGGTGGTGGATTGCTGCAGTGCCAAAGAGACTGTGAGTAGCACGGACAGTGGGGATGTTCAGGGCATGTTTGCAGATGCAAAAGGTAGATTGCAGTAAGATTTATTAAAAAACCCCAAACCTTTGGAGTTCAGCAGGAGCAGCACATAGACGAGGCCTAAACCTTCTCATCGTGTTGATTCCATGACATGCAGTTCTTGGGATGGGTGTTTGAAAACATGGGCATCACCCTTGCCTTTACCCCGGATGGGAGCCTGCCATCCTGGCAAGGCTCTCCTGGCGCAGCATATCCCCAGACATTTTTATTCTGGGGGGACTATAATGAATCCTCAAGTGTTGGGTTTCTGCCTCCTGTGTTCAGGCTCTCATCAGTGCAGCACAGCAAGGGCCCAAAGGCAGCTATGGTTCAGCACCGGTTACTTGGCCACTGCTGGCAGGAGGAAGAAAGTGTTTGTATTTGAGTCAGTCACTCACCAGTGCTCCTCAGGGAGGCTCTGGTTTCTTGTTCGTAGGAGAGTGGGATTGCCCGGTTGTGTTCAGAAAAGCTTGAGAAACATGCAGGAGTTCTTGCTACCTGCTCCAGCCATGGAAAATTAACTCTGCACATGCAGTTTGCTCTGGGAAACTTTGCAGTCTTTTGCTCTTAATTCATGGTATTTTCGCTAGCTTCTCCCTCTAGTCCATTATCCATAAAAGTAAGTAAAAGAAAAGAAGAGGCAGGCAGTGGAGAGGAGAAAGTGGCTGCAAAAAGGCTTATCCACCAGCAAGGGGCATAAACCTGTTTGTCAAGCCCTTGGTCCTGCTGAGAGCCGGAATGGGCTGTTCAGCCCTCAGAGGGGAGTTGAAACCACCCTTGTCCCAGCACTGGGGCTGCCTGTGCCCTGCCCCTTGGCTGTGCTGCGTTTCCGTCCCCATCCACCTATTTCTCTGTGGCCCCAACATGTGCGGCTCACGTCCCTGTTGTATTCCCGTGCCTTTGTAGGGTGTAAAAAGCTCTGTTCTGTGACTGGACACATGGAGAGGAAAGGAGACCCCACCACCCTGCTTGGGCAGCTCATGGGGGCATCATCTGGCCTCCCCTGTCTGCTTCTTGCCCACCCTCCCCTTCCTGCCATCAGAAGGAAGGAAAGAAAAGGAGAAACAACCATATGAAAAAAATGTTAATTTATTAATCACGGAATATATAGCAGTTCATTTGAAATGCTGTTGCTATGCCAACACCCTGGGAGTTTATTTTCTTAATCCAGGAGCGAAGCGTTTGGTCCCCCGCTCTCCTGCTGAGCTATTTGAATATGTTGCTGCTGCCGCCATATCTGTTTAAAAGGGAGAAGGAGGGAAGAAAGGAGGAAAAAAAATAAAGTAGGCTAAACCACCAAAGCAGTCAGATGCAAAGCAGTAAGAAGCCTTTCTCAGTACGACTTAGTAAAAATGACACAAATTAATATACTCTACTTAAACCAGACCAAGATTAATGCTCCTCTTTCAGAGCAGCTTAGTCCAACTGTCACTCGACAAGCGTTCGTCGGACAAAATCAACACTAATCAACATTTATTCCTCTCTTGCCCTTGGGTCTGAGGAGCGTAGAGCGGGCTGCACCATTCTCCGGCTCGTCTCGCCACGCTTTTCACCCTCCATCCAGCTTTGCCATATATCACCCTTCCTCTCTGTGCTTCTGCTTGTGCGGATCCACACGCTCAGCTATCAGGCTACATTAGAGGCATGATAGATTTTCTGTTTTAATTTACATCTATTATATTACAACATAACAGATCTTGATTCAGTGAAGACCAGTGTCTCTTATAGCCAGACTCTTTGGGAAGATTTCCGCATGAACTTTTTAAGGCTGATTGCAAAGTGGCCTCAGGTGGGCTCTCCTCCCTCTTCTCAACTTCTGAATGCTGAGCAAAGGTGTCATGCACCCTGCTCAGGGAAACACGTGGCTGTGTTGGCTGGCTTGTCGTGTTTCTGGGAGGTGATGGCTTTGGAGGGGACAGGCAGTTGAGCACTGGCTGCTGCTGTTTCCGTGAGCTGGCTGCCAGGCTGCTTTGTAACTGAAGCCTGGAGGAGCTCTTGCTGATGCCCTGTGCCACAGACCCCCTAATGGGGTGGAGGGGAAGAGGATTGAACCCAGCTGTTGATGTTGGGAGAATGGGGTCTCAGCATACCCATAGGGCATCTTCCTATTTCCTGTGCAGGGATGCTGAAGCCATGAGTGTCTGGCACACATAGGGTGGCAGGGTTTTGTGAAGATTTGTGGCTCATTTCTGGTCACCGAAGTACTGGTTCCTGCCATCACTTTAGAGCAGGGAAAGGGCAGGTCTGACCTAAAGTCTGGCTGATTTCTCAAGGTGTTGGTGGGGTCATGCTCCAGCTGGCTTTGCTGTTGAGCATTACATTTGTCTTCTCTGGTTGTCTGAAGGGTCTGTGCGGAAGAGAAAAAGGCAGAAGAGTGGAAGAAACTGGAGCATGTTGTATTCATTTCCTCTCCGATGAGCGGAAAACCAGTGAAGGTTATGGTGCTGCTGTGCCCAGCTCAATGTGATTTTGAAGAGCTCTTCCTGTCCTTGCAGCATTGGGTTATTAAAATGGGAGGAGGGGAATCCCTCCTCCACCTTCCCATTTCTGCACTTTGTGTTCAGTGCTTTTTTTCCCCCTGATTTGTCTCATAGAGCAGTCATTTGGAGTTTGTGTGGTTTATATTTGACTTTTTTCCAGGGCCACATAGCTGCAAGCTTGGACAAGACTTTGTCTTACAGTCACCTAGATGGGAGTGTGTGAGGCTTCTGGGCAGACTAAAATCAAGGTGGTTCTTGCTCTCCTTAGTAACCTCTTCTTCAGGTTGTGTGCAAGTGTAAATCTGTCTGGGAAGGTGATAGACTCAGCTTTCTAATGGATGTCTAATAACAGGTTAAAATATCCATCAAGGGTACTCCTGTTCCAGCAGTAGATAAAGAATTACTCTCTAGGTGTCTGCCCCACCCCTTCCACTGCTGATTTGGGGTGTGAGGGGCCAGTGTGATGTTGGGTCTTCCAGTATGTAGTTGGTGCTGATGTGGTTTCCATCCATTCTGCTCCTGCCAGTCGTGGGTAACATGCTGAGGTTGCCCTTTATTTGGATGGTGTTAAGGGTAATCTTAAGGCATCACCCTAAGTCTAGAGGTTGCTCTTTTGGATTCATTGTCTACGAGTCCAACACATAATGTCTTGATTGCTATGGCTAAGCTTGTCTCCATAGCATGCTATGGATGATGGATCAGCGGTCCCAGGGATGGGATCCATTTAGAAAGTTGCTGTCAGTCTCCCAAGTCAAAGCAGAGCTCGATGATCTTGCTGGGAATTCCATGTCCCTCTTCTGCTGTAGGTCCTTCACACCCTGTTGCTAAATCTAGTTTGGGAAGTTGTGATTTCTCCTTTTTTCCTGGGAACACTTAGGTCTGTGTAGGCTGTGACACAGAGGCTTTTGCTGCTCTTTTCTGCCATCGTGGCTTCTGTTGCATCGAGCAGAGGCTGCTGGCTGGCAAAGCACTGGAGCGCGCTCCTTCCCAGCCCGGTTGGACTCAAGGCTGGGCTCGGGGAGCTGGTCGGATCTCCCTCTGCCTTTTTCCCTCTCTGTCTCTTTGCTGGTGTGAATGAAGATTTGATTAATGTAGGCACTTTAGCACAAGTGCCATTTTCCAGGCTGTAGCTCTTGGCACAGGGAGTGCTGCCGGACCGGAGCAGAGGAGAACTGCAGGCAGCATCTGCGTGTGCCGGGCACTTTAGGGTGTGCCTGGAGGGAAGCACCCTGCTTCCCTCCCTGCTCCTCATTGCTCAGCAGTAAAGTAAATGATGCTTGGTATAACTTTGCACTTACAGGACTGCAACTTAATTTAAAAGCAACCCCAAACTCCAGGATCAGGAGGGGGTTCTGTAGCCAGCTCGTCTCTACAAACCCACGTCGTTAATTTTAATGGTGGGAGAAATTTTCCAGTCGGGGAGAGAGGCGAGGCAGAGATGCTGAACTTCAAGTGCCAGCAGCCCTCAGGGATGGGAGGACAGCAGTAAGCCCCAGCCCATGGGAGATTGGCCAGGGACAGACTTCTCTGTCAAGTCCTGGCCCTTTTGATGACTTGTAAATTATCCAGGCTCCCACTCCAGCTCCAAACAATGGTCTGGAGCAAAGGCACGGTGGGAGCTAGGATGGTGGGACCACCAGCCTTTGTGGGGGACTGCTTGCTCCAAGGCTGCTGCAGGCTGTGGGGGCTTTGCCAGCTCCTCAGGGAGGTTTTGGAATGGAGATAACGTGTAGGAATTAATGCCATTTGTAAAACAATTGGAAGATGGGAAGAGCTATAAGAGAGCTGTAATTAATAGAGGCTGGCTAATTTAATGTTCTGCCTTGACATCATCTCAGCTGATACATATGTAAGGAAAAGCCACCTCCATTAGTGCTGGGGAACATCATTCCCCCTCCAGTGCTGGGACTAAAGCAAGCAGATTTATTTCTCTTTATTGTCTCCAGGAACCAAAATTTACACATCTGAGTCTTGGAAGAGGCTGTGCCTGTGAGACAGCAAGGCCTTGCAGAACGATTTTGCTTTGGACAGATGCCCAAGTGCCCCATGACTGAGGTGCTGCCACTGCAGTGGCAGAGGGCAGCCCAGGTCAGGGTTGGGGGAGAAGTTTGGGGTGAGCGTGATCTGTGAGCTCTTAATGAAAGCCGCATGGGTGTGGAACAAACTGGTTTTTATTGGGACGAGGGAGTAAGTTTGTTATGGGGATGGCTCTGTGCCAGTCCAGGATCGCTATGGGACCGAGTGCTTTGTTTGGGTCCTGGGGAAGCTGAGGCAGAAGGCATTTCCTTGGTGGCAGCATATGAAGTATCAACTGAGAGATGTTTAAGCTGCCCTCAGTGGGATACCCAAGGAGATTTGGAGGCAACCAGTATAAAAAGAGTGAATGGAAATTGGTCCTGTCTGCTGTGCATGAATTGTGGTTGTTGCAAAACGGAAAGATTCAGATGCTGATTGTTTTCCTTCCTGGATGACTTGTCTTAAGCCAGATCTGGGCTGTTGTGAATGCCTGATGCTGCAGATGCTGATACTCAGAGCAATGGTGTTTAGTGACATATTTATACTGCAGAAAGTTTTGCTTTTGTTTTGTTTGAGGATCTAGTGTAAGCTGCATCTCTTTAATCCATGTTCTCATTTATTTCACTGCTCTGGAATGGGGTGAAGTGGAGGAAATCTCCAGTTTTTGCTTTTAACTGCTATAAGCCCATTCTCTAGTTTTCTGGTAGCATGTTCCCTGTAACTGTGTCTCAAGAGTGCTGATCAGCACAACTGTCCCGCCCTCTTCTCCCAGGGTAAACGAGACTGGACTCAGAATCCATATATAGCTCTTGGAGAGGCTTTCTGTGATGCTGGCTGGTTTCTGTCCAGCTTTGGATGTGCTAGGCTTACTGGGAAGCTGGGCTGTTCCCTGCGCCTGAATGTGGCATTGAGGCCTGCCAAAGTCTGAAGCTATTGCCCTTACATGCATAGAACGGGCAGCTTCTATATAAATGTTTTTATAAGGGTTGTAAACCACAGTGCTTTGGAGTGCAAGCCAAGCTCTGCACGCTGAGCTTGGAAGAAACTTCCCTGTGAGCATCTCATCCCGAGCTCCTTCTCCATTGGGCTTGTTGTGCTGGCATGTGCAAAGTGGAGGGTTGCCTGCACTAGGACTGGGATGGCAGGAGCGGGCAGAGGGGATAGGGAGTCAGGGCAAGGCTTGCTCTGCTCCTGTTGGATGCTGCTGGCGTAGGAAGCAGCCCTGAAGGAGCTGGGGTGTGAAACCAGACGCCTCCCCTGGAAAGTTTGTGGGTGTCTGTGTGTGTGCACATGCCCATGGCCCCCCCAAGGGCATCAGCTCACTCAGTAAGTGACCTTCTCCCAGGTCACTGCCTGCCAGGGTCACTTGGCTGCTCAGCTGCATATCAGAGATGCTTTTCCCTGCTGCTGAAAGAGCAAAGGAGAGATCCTGCTGGAGGAGGGGAGGGCTGGCATCTCCCACAGGCCGGCTGTGTCTGGATCTGGTCCAGAGGAGGTGTGAGAGGAGCTGGGGAAGGCGGGAGGCCGTGCAGCAATCGGACTGGTCAGTGCAGCATTTCATGAACCTGAGCTGGCCCCCAGGGCTGCCCTGCCTCAGTTTCCCCAAATGTAAAGCCAGTGATCTTGCAAGCCAACTCACCTCTTTTCGTTGGTGCAAAAAACCATTGAGACTTGGTTAAAAAGTGCCAAGAGGGCCAGTGTAACATGTAAGCCATGAGTGATGGTATAGATAGAAAGCCTAGTTGCCACGGCTAACTTTCTCCTCATGGGGATGCAAAGCCACTGCTGGAGCAGGTCTCCCTGCAGGAGGCAGTCCGACCCATCTGTATTTAATGGGGACCACACAACACGGCAGCTGGCCCTGGGCCCAGAGATATTCTTGTAACTTAATAGCGCCCTGCAGAGTCAAACAGTGCTGTAAAGGGGGTACAGATTTTTGAAAAGGTATTTAGAAGCCTGGAGCTACAGAGAGGGGTCCTGTGGACTGTTTAAAGGCTGCATGCTGCCCACCTTGGTTGTCTGTCCTTATATATTCCCAAGCCACTGGGATCATGTTCCTCTGGTGAGTGCCTGGCTCGAGGCCGCAGGGGTAACAGGTGCTGTCCTCTGCTGGGGCCTTGCCTCTAGGCAGAGATGACTCAGCCCCAAAAGGTCTCTAAAATGAGTCTAAGTGATTTGGGAGCTTGTTATCTCAGGTTTCCAGCAGGACAGGCACTTGTCTTAAGGGCTCCAGATTGGATGATTTTGTGTAAGGTGCGTAGGGGTCTTGGCCCTGCACAAGGTCTTCTCCACAGCAAGCATACCATGTGTGATCTTGGAAAAATGGGATGGTCCATGGGGAACATCACTCAAGGCCATGCATTTCTCCATTTTGGTAAAGCAGAGTAGGGGGACAAGCCTTCCTTGGCAGAGAGATCTGTGGGAGAAGGTTTGGTAGTGCTCCAAAGCGTGCTTGGGGTATGGAGGGGAGCTGGCTCTGCCTGGTGGCCCAGCACAGCTGCTGCAGGCCATGTCCCCTGAGTGTGGAGGGGTCAGCTCTTTGGGAGGACCTGGAAGGAGATGTGCCCAGCCTGCCAGGTGGATGTGTGGAGTGCTGGGAGCTGCAGGGACATCCATCACTCTGCCCAGCTGGCTGCTGGAGAGGTGTCAGAAGGCAGCAGCTTTCTGTTGCCACTGACCTGGGCTGGGGTTGAACTTCTGACCTGGAGATAAAAGCCTTTCCCCTCCCTCCCCGGCTCCTGTGCCCGGAAATCCTCAAATTGCCCAGGCTTTCCAACCCACATCCAACTAGGCTTACAATGGAAAAAGATCACTTATTGTGCTGCTGCCCTTCTGCATCCCTTTCCCCCTGGTACCTTCACCATGAGACCATCTGGCTCTACCAAAAGCTTACCTGCCTCCTGCTTTCCTTCCTCATCCTCTGCTTGCCATGGCTTTAGCACTCATTCCACAGAAACTTGACAGTGGATGTGGTGTGCCAAGGTGAAGAGAGAGGGGCTGGTGGTCCTTTGGCTATGGTGGGAGGTATTGGAGAGCGCTGATGGATGACGTAGTTCCATGCTGCGGAGGCAACTTCATGAAATCTGTGGAGATTTTGGCTTTCGTTGGGTCCTCAGAGCCCACAGAGCTGGACGGGCTTAGGCATAAAGGTGGGAGAGGTCTCCCCATGTTTCCCCTCCCTCTCCATCCTGCAGAAGGAAGAGATGAGCTGGGGAGTGAGAAACAAGGTCCATGCAAATGTGCATTATGTCTGCTGCTAATTTTGTGATTGGAAATGAAGCAACAAAGGGAGGTGGTGCAGCATGTAGATGGTTTAACCTTGATAAAACAGTGATTTCACCAAGAATGATGTTCTCCCATCTATCTTTATCCATCAAGGCACCGCTGAAATATGCTGATGAAGCCTGTGGATAGGAGTACAGTGCAGTTAAATGGGGCGTTGCAAATGCTCTCTGTACCCCTGTGACAAGGTGGCGTTACTGTCCAAATGTAGTGCTGGGAACAGCACGATCTGCTGCCTTTTGCTCCATGGGCTGGGGTGAGATGCAGCCAGGGCTGTGTTCCTTCTGTGGAGAGTCACCTGTGGCAGTGGCACCTCAGCACATAGCTTAATTTCCTCCTTTTCTTTAGTGCCACAGAGAGTTAGGAGCGCAGAAGCAGTAAACAAATTCAGCTTCACTGTAAAAATGCCTTCCTCTCCCTAGCAGAGGGAAGCATTCAGTCATGAGCAATACCAGGTGTTCAGGTAAGGCAGGCAACAGTCCCGTTGGCTTCAGTTGAACAATAACTGGTGGGTCTGGCCTGCAGGGGAGTCAGGAAATCCCAGGGCTTTGCTGTTTGTTCGGCTACCATGCGTTTCGCCTGCGCGTGCTGTGTCAGAGTAGCAGCAATTAAGCTTTATTTATATGGGGTTTCCCAGCTTACTGGGTGGGAAGTGATGGCACGTGGGTGTGAGCGCTGTGTGTGAGCTTCTCCTCAAGTTTGGGGATTAGCAGTATGGGTCAAGTGCCACAGTCTTTTTTGGTCAGGTATCTGGGGATTGTTTGCTGGCCGTGTGCGAGTGTAAATGTCGATAGGTCAGTGGTAAACTGAGCCCTGTAAGCCAAGCCACTGCTGTGCCCAGTCCCTCTGTGACTACAGCCATGGACATGGCCCCAGCACTTCCAGCTTGAGTTTCAGCAGTGGTGTCCCCATGTCTGAGCTGGGCCGTGCCAATGCTGGAGTGAGCTGGGATCTCCTTGCCTTGGGAAGAAGCAAGGTGGAGGTGGCAGGAAGAGTTGCTCCATTCCTGCCATACTGCAGAGAAGTGATCTGGTGCTGCTGGTGGCATGGGCTCATCCTGACACTGGGAGGAGCTGAGGGTTGAGAGTCCTCTCTGAGTGCAGGCATGGCTCATCTCCAGCCAGCTTCTCCTTTTGCATCTGGGTTTATCTTCCTAGGTTGTGCTTTCAGGAACTGGCAGGGTGTGAGTGCTACCTTCAGGCCTCCTTCCAGACTTGAGCTTGCAAGAAGGTAAAGCTATGTGCAATCCTTCTGCAGTCAGCAGGGCTCTGACACTGCTCCAGAGCTCTCCTCCATAAATAATCCAGACGGGCAGATGCCTCCTTAAAGACCAGACCTGTGGTGAAGGCTGGAGAGCTGGCTCTGGATCTGGAGAAGTCCAGATGTCCATCCAGAACATCACAAGGCCAGCATAACCTGCTGTGAGAGGGCAGAAAGCCTGAGCAGAGCGGCCACCCCCTCTGAGGCAGAGACCAGAACACTGTGATTTCACGTCATCAGAGTTCCCTCCATCTTTGATCTTCTGGGCATCCTGGTTTCCCTGCTCCATGCCAGCCTTGGACTATTCTTTGGGCTCTCAGTTGTTACTCAAGATGCTGCTCAACTACACTGAGACCATCCTCAGCCTGACTACCTCCAGGTACAGGCAACAACACAGACACAGCAAAGACTTTCAGCACACAAGGTCTTTATCCCACCAGCAAACTCACTGCTTGTTGGTAACTCAGACTTTGTGATGGCCTCCCTCCTTCTCAGACATCTTGTGGGACACCTTGTGAGCTGGGAATTGGAGTGATGTGCTGGTCAGCTCTAAGCAAGGCTGTTTCTTCCCCTCCTCAGCCTCTTGTGTTCCCATTCTCCTATTGCTGCTTCCAATCCTGATGCTTTAGGGAGCATTTGGGGGAAAAAAAAGTTGACAAAAGAAATGAATTATGCATAAGGAATTAATTTCCTTGATGAATAGGAACTTACAAACTCAATTGCCATTTGCTTTCAAGGAATGCTTGGGGGAGCCAGGGAAAGGGAATAAAAGAGGATGGAGCAGTGGCTGAGTGGCTGAGCCTGGAAGTGTTCCTGGCCTTTAAATGGACCTTGGGAAACAGCCGTGGGTCATTTAAACCGTATGGTGGGTCTTGTATTCCCATCAGCGTGGGAGGTTCTTTGCTGGGGTGAAAATCAGGGTGGCAAAGATGCAGCAAATCTAGCAGTGCATCTGTTGGTGAGTGCCATTTTTGGTGTGGAATAGAAGGAGAAGAGGGACGGATGAGGATTTGGGTATTTTAATAGATGGGGAAACTGAGTCAGGTGTATGCATGTGACTTGTTCAGATTGGGTACAGGCCAACAGCCACTACAGGAGTAATACTCAGTGCTCTTGTTTTCCAGAATTTTGCTTTTTTTTTCCTCGTGTGCCCTTCCCTCCTGCATGCTGCTCTGTCCTGGGAGCAGAGCCAACAGCTGGGAGCACTAAAAGCAGTGGAGTGAAAATGCTGTAAAAGAGCCTTCTGGAAACTTTGCCCAGCCAGAAAAACTTGCCCCCAAACCCAAGCAGAAAATTCAGATTCCTGATGGGGAGAGAGCATCTGTCAACCCAAGTATCTGCTGGGCATCAAGCTCTTGTGCTGTGTGTCGGTGTTCATGAGAAGCGCAGAGGGATGGGGCAGGTCAGTGTTTTGGAGGAAAGGAAACCCGTGTGTTGCTCTTGCACTGAGACGTATTTCACCTTGCAGAGCATCAGGGGCATTGCAGGAAAGTCTGACCTGGCTGTTGTGCTGGCTGATGGATTGGAGAAGTGGTAGGCAGAGCGAGGCACCGAGAGGAGCTGTGCTGGGCCCTGAGCTAGAGGAAGATCCTTCTTCTAGATCCCGAAGCTTTCCTGCCCTTTTCAACTTGCATATTGTCCCTCAAACATTACAGTCTCAGTAGGAATGCTGTACCTGAGTACTCATGGACTCGAGATAAGAGTTTGCAAGTGAGCAAGGTAAGGTGCTGCTGGCTGCCTGCGTATTGCCAGAATCAAAGAGGACAGTGAGTGCTGGCAGAAGCTGTACCAGAGCCATGGATTCCTGTAGCCAGGAACACCGTCTGTGCCTGCACACCAACCCTGTGACACAGTGGAGCTTACTCCTCTCCCCCTTGGTTGCTGGTGTGATAAGCCTAGAGGATTTGTGCAATACTTGTCTCGTCCTGCTCCCACCTTCCGTGTGCTGTTTGGAGGAGGCAGAAGTGTAGCCCAGGCATAGATAGCATTCCCAGAACCCTCACTGAGGGACCAACTACATGGAGTTTGGGATCATGCAGGCCAGCTAGGAGAAGGTGGCACAAGTTCCTCCTGTTGCTAAAGGGGAATGAAGGAGTGTGACTGCCTGGGGAAGGGTGTTTTGATCATAGGAAGGGTGGTTTAATTGCTGCTTTTCTTTTCCATCCCCTTCTCAGCCACCCTCCCCTTTCCCAAGCTGAGGGCAGAGGGGGTCCGCGGGCAGGGGGCTTTGGAAGCTGTCGCTTTGCATTGTGCGGCTGGGGAAAGGTCTCTACCTGCCTTATTTTGTCCCTTTTGCTGTCAGTGCTGACAGTGCTCATGTTTATTTCATCCTGCGTGCGGCTGTCTCGTTTCCCTATCCTCCGATGTCATTAGCGCGCCGAGAGCGGGCCCTGCAGTGCTCAGCCTAATGAATTCCGCTGTGGCTTCTCTCTCCCCACCTCGTTACCAAAGCTCAAGGTGTCAAATTAAACCTGGCCGGGGAAGGAGAGAGAGAACAAGGCGCAAAAGGAGGAGGGAAGGGGGAGGGTGTAGGGGTTCCTTTGATTCCAGGGTTTCCCCTTTTTCCAGCTATTTTTCCTTTTACGCTGCTTCCCTTGCAGCTGGGGTTTCTCTTAGAGGCTGGATGTGTCATCACACTAGAGGTGGTGACTTTGTCCTTGGTCCTGAGTCCTCTTCTGTGGGGGTGGGAGGAGGGATGGCCTCCTCTGCAGAGTACATCTTGGCTTGGAGCAACCTGGTCTAGTGGAACGTGTTCCTGCCCATGGCAGAGGCTTGGAATGAGATGATCTTTAAGGTCCCTTCCAACCAAAACCATTCTATGATTCCTCAGCCCCTGCTCTGTCTTGTCCACACAGGAGACAGCAGCGAGTGTCAGAGTGCTGTTTTAAATACCAAGTGGCTGTTTCTCAGCTCCTGCTTCACCTCCTGGGTTGTGCCCTCAAGCTGGGATGAGTTTTGCAAGTGGTTTTAAATGAAAGCTGCCATCCCCTATCTCTAAGAGCTGGTGAATTTGAAGTGAGCTGCTGTCTGTCTTGAGAGTAGAGGTATTAAAAGCCACACTGGCAGTCTCCCATCAGCTCTGAGGCTGTGCTCTGCCCGGCCATGTTTCACTTTTCTTTAGTATTACTCATTCCTGGTTTGCCCAGCCCCTGGCAGAGAAAGCTTGGGGATTCCCTGCCCTCCCTAACCAGGAGTCCAGTCCTTTGGAGGTGGCTGGACCGTGGAGGACACCTGGAGTGATGGCAGCATGTCCCCAGCACCCCTCTGACCCATCCATCTTGGCTCTCATTTATTTAAAATAGTTTTATAATATAATTATCTCCTCGTGGATGGGCTTTTTCATTATGTCGGCTGCTTCAGCTGTAGGGAGCATATTAATATGGGATTAGTGCCATGGTGGAGCATGTGTCAGCAGGGGGCAGGGAGGGACAGCCCCCTCCACCATGACTGTTCCTGGTGTCCCCCTGACTTGGGGTGACCACAGGCTGTGCTGATTGTGGTATCTCCTGGGGACAGAGGAGCAGAGCAAGAGGGGGACAGGGCTTTCTAGGGTGTTGGGAAGCTGAGGCCCTTTTGCAACCCAGGTTTGGCATCTCAGGGCCACTGGTGGATGCTGCTGGGAGGATTTGGCTTGGAAAGCATCAGCTTGGATGACAAAGTGGCCCTGGGGTCCCTCCAGTGACCTCCTGTCCTGGTGCCCTTGCTGGGTGTGAAGCTGTAATAATCTGTGGCATTTGTTTTTGCTTTGCCTTGTTTGTTGGAAGGGGAGCACATGGTGAGAGGGGAGAACAGGTTTGTCCCTCTGCATGGGATGAAGCAGTGTCACTGCCTGCCTGGGGAACCTGGATCTTGGTCCCCCTGCCTGGGGAACAGAGGAGGGACCGCAGACCTGCCCCACTGCCTACAGCAGCAAATTTTGGGTGAAAGAAATGAAAGGAAGAAGGCTCAGAGTGGGGAGAAGGCAGAAGTGCCTGTCTCTTTGTCCTCACAGACACATGGGACTGTTTGAACTGACAGGCTCAGAACCTATGGCCTGGAGCTGTGGCTTGTGACAGTGGCTTTTAACCCTGTGCTGGTGTCCAGGACACAGCTGAGTGCACTGAGAGGTGAGGAGCAATTTCATGTGCAATTGGAACTGCAAAGGGAGAGCCGAGGGAGGCGTGATTTAATCACCTTGGCTGGCCCTGGGCCAAGACCACCAGCGTTCAAACACCTCTCCATTGCAGGAGATGCCGGGGGAGTATTAATTGGCATAATTTGTCAACTGTTTGGCACCTCTTGGTGTGTTGTCCTTGCAGTGTCTGGGTGCTCCAGACTGGGGGGCAGTTTGGGGAGCTTTGAGGCTGTTTTGGAAAGCCGGTGAAAGCCAGTGGCCTGGGCAGCTCCTGAGGCCACCATGTGGTGCTTGGGGGTGCGTGGAAGGTTCTCCAAAGCTGCCTGCCTGCCTGCTGGTGAGGAAGGCATTCTGGGATGGATTGGTCTGTGTCTCCTGGTGCACTGGGTACTTCTTCAGCAGGTTGGTGCAGGAGCTTTATGGATCTTTCAAGCCCAGCTCAGACTTTCCACGTGCCTGGTTCTTGAGAAGGACTTGGACCAAAGATGCTGTGGAGGCCGGCCCTCTGGCAGCACCTGGCTTGCTAGCTGCCGTGTTTAGTTATCGTGGGTCTTGGTGGGCTTCCTGGACTGGTACGGCACTGAAGATCTGAGGAGGAGTTAAATGATGTGAAAACTTGCAGAAGGGTTTCAGAAACTCAGAAAACTCTGAGATAAAGCAGAAATGTTTTCCCTGCACTGTCCTAAGAAAAGGCAAGAGAAAATAAAAGCAAGCACTCTGTCTGATACGCCTCTCTAGTTAAAGCCTCAGCCACAGATAGAATGAACGTACCCCCTTTTACTGTGCAGCCAAAAGGGGTAAGTATGGCCCAAACTGGACTCAGCATGAGTATCAACCTGGTATGTGGAGGTATTGCTGCTTTTCCTGGCCACGGGAGGCATTGAAATGCAGCCAAGTCATCTTGATTTGAGTAGTTCATATCGTGTCCTCTCAGCTGGCTGGTAATGGTGCAACTGTCTCCTCCTCCTCTGAAGACCTGGGAGAGCGAAGGCTCATGTGATCTGAACAGCATCATTTTCTAGGAAAGCGTGAATGTGTTGAATGGTAAATACCTGTGTGATCTGGGTATCTCGGGGTGGCTGTGCTGGGCCAAGCTGAAGGTGGACCCAGCTGTGCCAAAGCCTGGTGGCAGCTGCTGGGGGAAGGACCAGCTGCTGCTGGAAGAGCCAGAGTGAAGTACCCCTTTGCTGGTGTCCCCCCAAATCCCAGCAGTGAGCAGCAATGTATTTGGTGATGCTCAGCACAAATTCCCTCACCCAGCTGGGTGGCTTTTGTTTTGCTCTGTGTGTTAAGTTTCTTCTGTGGCAGGAGGCAGGTCCCCCTGTGCTGTGCCTCAGTTTCCCCATCTGGGCAGAGGGATTGGTATGGGTTTTTTTCTGCTCTGGAGTGCAGTGGAGACAAGTTCAGTCAAGCACTTGAAGTCCTCTGATGAAAAGCACTGGAGAAGGACAGAGGCTTATTAATTGTTTTTGAGAATTATCTGTCAGTCCCACGTGAGGAACTGCTTACTGAATTTCTGCTGTTCCTAGGAGAAAGTAGTGACAGTAGTGAGACTATGAGAGTGGGGCTGTCATTCTCATGGAAATCAGTCCTGAAGGCTGAAAACCTCCAGGTTTCTGGGAGCAGTATGTCCAGGTTGTGAAGGAAGACATGGCTCTGTCCTGGCACATCACTGTGAAGATTTGGCCAGCATTTCCTTTCAGGTGCCAGTGGAGCCATGAAGACACAGGCACTGTTTGGCTGCTGGTGGCCTTCCTCTTCTGGGATGGAGCTACTGCCTGGGTTTTGGGTGCTTGACATTTGTGTTGACACCAGCCCATGAGAGACTTAGACTCAGGTCTGTTGGCAATAACAGGGAGTTGTCATTGTGTGTGCAGAACTGATGGCTCCTTGGAGGGGTGGATTTGTACCTGACTCAGTGACCTGATGAGCCTCTCCAGAGTATTAAAACACAGCTTTCTTTGCAGCTATGAGACCTGTGCTGGAGCAGTGATGAACCTCTTGACTGTCTCACACTCTGGTTGGATTCCTGCGTGTTTCAGAGTCCACAGCGCTACTGGACGAGTGGTTGGGGTGGGAGCTGCAGGTGCTGTGTCTATGTTGGTGATGCTGCCCAAAGAGCCTGTCCCTTACACCTTGGCGAAGGAGGCGCAGACTCCTCTTGGAGAGCCATGGAGGAGATTACTGGGGGACAGAAAGCCTTCTTCCCTCAAGCCAGCTCATCGTCACCTCTGTGCTTTCACCCTATTGAAAGGCTGTAGCATTGGCTTGGCTTGCAGGATCTGACCTTTCTGATGGGGTGCGTTGTTCTCCTCAGACCAGAGGAAATTTGGAGCTGGGAACTTGACTGTTGCAGATGATGTATCCCATAGTTTGGAAGCAGGGAGATCTCCATGCTCAGAAGTTGAGGCAGACAGGGAAGAGCAGAAGTACACCCTGGTTGACAGATCTTTGTGGGACAGCACAGCCCCTGACAGTGAAGGCCATGGAGAACTGGCTGACCTCAAACATCATGTGTGGGTGAGCACCGATGCTGTGATTAGAGCCTGGAGAGACCCCTGGCTCTGCTGAAGCACCAACTTCCTCCCTGGTTGTGCCAATGTGCGTTCCCATCCACCCACTTCAGCCAGGCTCAGGGGTGCTCTTCTGCTGAGGATTGGGATCTCCCAAACCTGTCTCCTCCTTGGGATCAGTCTCCTTTCCCCAGCCCTGTCCTGTACTCTCGCACCCCTGCCATGAGACTGAACATCTTTCTCATGGATGAATTTGGCAGTGCCAGGCCCAACTTTCTTGCCAGCGTGGCAACAGACACGGCTCTCAGCTTGTTAGACTGAAAGAATGTGCCGTTTTAATTAATGATATGTAAATATCCTTGAATGGGCCGCATTTGCATATTAAGAGAGATTTGCGGAATCTGCGGAGTAATATATTTTAATTAAGGATTAATTAAAAATAATGGGAATTTCATTTCGCCTGGCAGAATCCGTTTAGATCTTCGCACATGTCTGCTTGGGAGCCCGGTTGGAGCGTGCTGCCGGTGCCGCAGTCGACAGCTGGGGCCGGCCACCGGTGCTACGCCGCTCCTCGCTGGGTCCCGGCACCGCCGGCAGAGCCGATGGCCGGTCCCCTTGGCCACACAGCCGGGCTGCGGCTTTTTGGGCTGTTTTTTGATATTCTTTATGGCGAAATAAGCAAATGACTGTGAGACACGGAACACTAGTTGTGTTGGCAATTATGTTAATAGCATGCTATTAGGCTATGATTCTATATGAGCAATTGGGGAGAAGAAATGCCTTACTGAGAGAGAATGATACAACAGACGTCTGTCTTATTGATATAGCTCCAGAGGAGCTTTCTGCGTAATTACACTCGTCCACTTTTCGGAGATGGGAGAGAGGCTGTGGCCACAGGGTGAAGGGGAGAGTGGCCCCCTGCATGTGCTTGCATTTGAGGCAAAGATGCATTGGGATGCCTTCATGATGCTTCCAGGAGGGATTTGTAACCCAGCTGCAATGGGCTGGGTGTCCAACTGTCCAGTGGGCTGCTTGGCATTTTGCTCTGGATGGTCTTGCAGAAAGGATTTGTCCTGCACCAGTGTCCGAAGGCTCATGGAAGAGCTCTGGGGACCTTGGCTGGACCCTGCGGCTTGGTTGCTTGAACCATGGTGATGGAGAGCATCAGTGGGAAGCCTTGTGGCTTCTTTGGGAAAGTTGGCCACCGAGTCAGGCAGGTAGACACGTGGCTCTGGTGGGACTGCCAAGGAGCAGAGTGGCTCTTGAGAGCTTGAGGTGGGTGGGGAGCAGCAGGGGAGAGCAGAGAAGGGCCAGGAAGGTGCTGCTCCCTCCATCCTGCCTGCCTTTTCCCAGTGCTAAGCCAGCTGCAGCATATCGAATGCAAATGGAGAAAATGCAGTTTGTGGTAAGTGTCCGCTAATAAATAACCTCTGAGTCTTCTCCCTATCAGGCAGTGACATCCTGCATTTCTCTTCCCCGCCGCACCAGCCCAAGACGTTTAATGATGTGGTGCTCCTTACGGGATGTGCCGCTCATGCTAAATATCTTCAGCCTTCACAAAATGGTGGGCAGAGAGCCCAGCCCAGCCCCGCACTGTTCCCCCACAGCCCTGGGCACAAAGGTCAGCTGTGGTGGCCCAGCAGCCCCCTCCCGTCCCTGGCGCCGGTGCGGACCCCTTTGCCGCGTTCATCCACGTTTGCTGGAGGATTTCATTAACTGCACGAAGTAAAAAATAATCAATTTCAGATGTTCCCAGTGTTTGTGGTAATGGTCTCTCTAACCATTCTGATTAGCCGAGTGAAATGGAATTTTTCTTTTAAATTACAGCGCATTGACATTAAATATAGGGAAACTTCGTGTGTGCAGGGGGAGGTGACAGGCTTTCTACATTCATCCCTGTCCTTCTCCCCCCTCTTCCATCACTCCCTTTATCTTTCCATCACCCACTCCCCAATCATGCTGAAATGTCCAGCGACTTCTTTCTGTTGCCCACCGGACTGGGTAGTTTTTCTATGCTGGGCTTTGTGAAATGTTTTCTGGTATTTCAGACTGGTGGGGGTGCATTTTCCCCTTCTTTAAACATTTATTTTTTAATTTTTTTGATATTTTCCACTATACTTTTAGGCTGGGGCCAGTGCCACCACCAGGCTGGGCTTCTTCCCTCCATCCTCCTGGCTTCTTCCTTCCATCCTCTGGGCTGCGCATGTGGTGTTGCCACTCTCCCTTTTCGCTTTCCAGTTTCCTTTTGGATCCTGAGCAGTACAGTCTGGAGTGAAATAGGGAGAGCCCTGACCGTGTCCCTTGGGGATGATGCTGGGCTCCTTCCTCCTCACCTCCCCTCCCTGCACCCCTTCTCTTAGCCCAGGCTGAATTTTTCAGACTTCAACCAAGCCTGCAGCAGCCCTTCCATTATTAATTCTATTTTTTAAATTTATTTTTCATGCCCTTTGCCCCCACCTCCCTCTACTGGCCCTGTGGCTGGCACGTGGTGGAGGCGGTGGGCAGGTGCTGGTGTGGCGGGGCTTTGGACTTCTCCTTTTGATAAGCTGTCATCCCCCAGCCTCGCGCAGGGATTCGATCAGAGCACTCTCTCGACCCCGTGGAAGACATTAAACACCCTCCCAGACCCTTTCCTCTGTCTCCATCTCTGAACCTTTCACTCTCCTTTAATGAGAATTTCTCCTAATTATTTCAGTGGCTGCAGCACAGGGACCGCAGTGTAGTTAGATCTTGATACCAGGACGTGACTGTTATGCTGATAAAGGCAAAAGATCAATAATTTAGGCCCTAGCGTTAATGGCAGAGCTGAAAGCTTAAGTGCCTGTATTCAGATTTAGTCCTGAAGGTTCCTGGAGTATTAATGATTTCCAGAGGAATTCCCCCCCTTTCCCTTTCCCTGTGCTGCCGTTGCTTTTTTCGTAGTCCTGTCTGTCTTTAAACCCTCTTTCTCCTCATGTTTTTATTTTATTTTTGGTTGGTTTTTTTTTCCTCATTGTTTCCCTGCTCTGCACCCATTCTGCTTTACTTTCGGGTTTCCCCTTTCACAGTTTACCTGGGGACATGGCAGTGTGTTAGGAAAACGAGGGAGGGGAACCTGGGTCAGGAGGAAGTATTGGAGGGGGGTAAAAAAATTATCCATTCCTTTCTGTTTTGCTCTGGAGACTACAGGATGGGTTGGATTGCCTGCTGTAGGTCTCCGTCTGTGATGGAGATGGTGGTGCAGGTGGGGTTACCTTCAGCCCTCTCTGGGGCCATGCCCTGCTCACCCACACTGTGCCCATGGATGCAGGTGGAGGGGGAAGACTCCCCTGAGTGTGAAACCTTGCTGTACTCTCTTCTCTGTTTCCGTACACACCTGCCAAGCCCTCAGCACAGCCCCTCTTCCTTTTCTCTGCATCCTCACAGACCCATTTTTGCTGCAGAAACTGAGGTGGGCTTGAAGGGGGATGCTGGCAGAGGGGGGGCTGTGTGCTGTGTGTCCTCTGCAGAGCTGCTTTCCTGCCCTTGTCCTTTAGAAAAGGTCCTAGCATCACTTGGTGCAGGGATGCTGAGCTGATTTGGGGTGGGATAGGGGTGCAGATGTATCTGCTGGAGGTCCCAGTGTTCTGTGCTTCTTTCTCCCAGCATTGCAATCCATCTGCCTTCTTGATTGCTGGATTTTTCTCCCACAGGCTGGCATGTCTGAGCAGATCCAGGGCTAACTGGAAGTGTTTGGAGGCCCAGGGTGGAAAGGGGGAAGTTTGAGAGAGAAGAGAGGGGTAGGAAACATTAACCAGTTTTCTAGTATTTCATAAGCACTTTCCTCATAGTTTCTTATTCTTTTTTTCCCAGCCTGTTAGTACTTGAGAATTCAGGAAATACTGAGTTAATTTGAAGAAAGAGATGACAAATGATGAAGGGAAATTGGGGGATGAAGACTGTAACTTAGCCATGAGGAGCCCTGGCTGGGAAACATTGCTACATGCATTAGCTGGTTAATAGGAATTTTGCCTGTGTTTTCTCCATCCTGATTAGGGAAGTAAGGCTAGGGGTGTGTGGATTTTGTGGCTTTTTGGTCTGTTTGGCACTCTGGGGTGTCCTTTGCTGCAAAGGAAATGGGAAGGATTTATTGAAAGTTGCAGAGCATCCCTCTTCTGCAGTTCTCCAGGTCTCTCCTGAGGACCCCTGCCCCTTGCCAGTCCTCCACTGCCATCCCCGGTCCAAGATCTGGGCAGGAAGTGGCAGAACTTCCTCTGTCCTGGCAGTGTCAGGAAGCATCTTGTATGTCCTGAGTGCCAAAAACCGGACTCCACAGAGGAGCTGGAAATACTGGTTTGTGTTTTCTAAGGATGTCTCTCACTGCTGAGGCCTGCTCTTTGCTGAGGATCAGCAGTGCTCTTTGTTGTGCTTTCTTTTCTGATACTATATGCTGTGATTCTCATGGAGCTTTGAGGGGAAAAAGAAATCGAAAAATTCAAGTGCTGCACTGAAGTGGAAGCTGGCAGCGCTGCCAGTGCCAGTGAGCTCTTCCTTCCAGCTGTAGAGCTGGTATCTGCTCTGGATTGTTTCTTTTCTCTTTGCTGGCAGCTGAAGAGTCACTCTGGCATCCTGGGCACGCAGTGCTCCTTTGCATACCCACGGACAGGCAGAGCAGGCTGGGCCTTGGTAAACACTCCTGGAGCTCCACGGTCCAGCTGGCTCCTCCTCGCCGGCTCGCCTTGGCAGGGTAAGCCATAGTATAAATTAGTTTCAACTTACTGCAGTCACTGAAGTATAGAAATATAGCTGGGGACATGCGGGGAAAACATCTGGGCAGCGCAAAAGGGCTTGTTGGCTTTTATGGGATGGCATTAGTTGGGGCTGGGAGTGAGCAACCTCAACAGCAGATTTTTTTCGAAGAACAAAAAGGTATTTGAGTGCCGCTTAGTTCCATGCAGTTTACAAAAACACATGGTTATGTATGCATCTATCTGTCTATGCACACTCGTAATTGCGTGTATAGGAATACTAATGTGGAATGATGGGAATATGAGCTGCTGGCCTCAGGTATAAGAAGCTGTGTTGTAGAGGTGTTCCAGGGAATAAAGGAACCTCATGCAGGGTAGGGGGACCGCGTGTTACATTTCCTCATGGAGGGTAAGGGACGATGTGTCCTCATCCCAAATACTTCCTTCGATTACTGAAAAAAGAGAGACTGACCTCGTTGGGAATGGGGCCATGTGGGACCCAGGGCCAGTTCCCTGGTGTCACAGGTGGTCATCTCCTTATTGATGATGACCTGCTATCCAGGCAAGAAACTTGAGCACCGTCTTCTGTGTCACTTTGTATTTCCTCCTTACTTTCCTAGCAAGTCTCCATTCTCCTGAGCAGGAGGTTCAACAGCCACCTGATGTTCCTGCTTGAGTGTTTCCTCATTGAGTTATGTGTTTACACCTGGATGTTTGGTAGCTAAATTCAGTTGACTTCAGTAGGTCCTTCCTTATCTCAGGCTGCCCAAGGTGTGTGTTGGATTTACCAGGCTTGGTTAGGAGGTTGATTTCTGGATGCTCTGGCCTTACGTTGAGTATTTGCAGAGCTTGTCTCTTCGGCAAGCTTTGGAGAGGAGAGTACTTTTAGGGACAAATGTGAGTAGCTGTAGGTTTTTCGAGCCGCCAAACTGGTGGTGAAGTAGGGGAGGATTCCCCAAAGCTCTGCTGATATTTGTGGTGGGTAGCCTTGGGGAGCAGGTATTTGTATCAGAAACATTAATAGAGAGGCTGAATTGAATAGTGCGTGCTGTCGGGGGAGCAGTAAAAGCCATTTACAAAAGAAGCCAAGAGAAGATCAGTTGAAATGCACACAAACCCTAAAAATCCCAATGTGATGCCTGAGTAATTGCCCATTTGTCTGGGGAAAGAGATTAATACAGCCAGGGTTCAGTTTAACAGGATTATTGAATGGGGTGGGAGGGAAGCAGAGGGAAAAAGACTCTGGGATTTTTCCATACGAATTCAGACTGTGGATCTTTCTTTTCCAGTAGCCCCAGCAGGATGGGGAAGTGTCAGGAGCTGGGGTGGCTTTGCTCAGTGGGTGAGCTGTGGTGGGACAGTTGGGGTCACGGAGGTCTGGCCTGGTTGTTCCCTCCGTACTGCCTCACTGGGCAGTCTGGAGCTCTTTGGGGTGCTTGATGGAATGTGCTCCTTGCGAGGAGCTGAAATTGGCAATTCAGCAGGTTTTTACCTTGCCATGAAAGAAAATATATTTTACCCAACCAACAGCATGAAGTCCATCTGTGTCTCCATGGGGGCTGCCATCAGGTAGTTTGTGTCCATTGCAATGCTACTGAAAATGTCTGTCTTTGGAGAAGTCAGGACAGAGAAATGGGGGGGATTTTTGGGAGGGACACAGACCTGCGTCAGCCTCTGATGAAGGGTATGGAAGGGACTTCTGATGGGGCTGTACTAGCCATTCAGTCACCAAGGGACCATCCTGCCTCCTGAACCACCTGGTGTTGATGAAAACTCTTTCACTGGGATCAGGTTCTGGAAGGTGTTTCGGAACATGATGTTTTCTGTCTGTCAGTGTTTGGCTGCCTTGAGACCCTGATAATGGCAACTCTCCTGTCATAGGCTCCTTTCTAGGCATTAATGTGTTTCCTTCTTAAAGCAGCTTTTTACCCTTGAAAACAGAGAGGTGCATGAATGAGAAGAGGGACAGTGCTGCTGCCTCTACAATGTCCCCACAAAGCAGATCACACAAAATAAAGCAAAAGGAGATATGTTCTTGTGTCATTGCCTGCATTTATGTGTCTGTGTGTCTATGTCTTTGTGCATGCTTCATATTAAACTACTGCAGTTGCTCTACAGTGTTCCCAGAGAGCTGTTGATGTGCGTCAGATACTGAAACTTCTTTTAAGCCTACCTTATGTGTAGGATATCTTATGTGTAGGATATTTGGTGCTCAGAAAAAGAAGCAGGAGGATAAAAGTGGGAAGAAAAACAAGGGGGCAGCTCTGGCTGTCCGGTGTGCAGTATCTTCCTCCCTGCCCTCCCCTGTCTTGGCTCTTCAGGTGCATATCTATTTGTTAGTCTTTTGATGAGATCTCTCTTTTTCGGAAGAGGGAGAACTGTGCTGGAGCTCTCATCTTCCTTTTGGGTGGTGGTGGATGTGTTCAGGATGGGGTGGGATAAGTGCAAGTTCCATGGCACTCACATATACAACACCTCACTGTTTCATAAAGGCATCGTTTTCCTATTTTCCTGTTTCCATGCATCTTAACCCACAGCTTATTTTTAAAAAGCCTTTCTGCAAGCAGCATTGCCTCTGACAGACATGTGAGAGGAATAACTCAGTGTTGCCTTCCAACCACTCTTTCTTCAGCCTGTCCTGCTCTCTTGTGCTGTGCAGCACAACCCTGTATCCTTTTCCAGGCCATACTTGCTTCTCGTTTTCCCTTTCCCAGATGTTCCCACTCACCATGCCCACCTTGCTCCCTCCACTGCTCAGTTTCTGCCAGCTCCATTTATTCAGCCGTGCCTGAAAGGAGCTGAGGGCTGGGGATGGAGAGAAGACACAGCCATCTGCATCCATACCTGAATTTCCCTGGGGAATACTGTGAGCATTTTCTCACAGTTTAGCCTGTGTATCTCCAGAACCCCAGTGAGGGCTGCAGGCCACAGATCTGCCCAAATGCTTGAAGCTAGGAGCTGGCTCATATGTTCCCTCAGAACACTGGTTGTTTTGGAAGGAGGTACGTGTGGCGGAGCCTCACCAGCACATCTGGTCCCGTCCCTGCAAGGCAAGCCCTGTGGACGGGGTAGGGTGTTTGCTGTCTGGCTTTTGGTACTGCACTGAGGATCCTTGTCTTTAAGATGGGGATACAGACGTGGAAGGCTGAGGAGTCCTGGAAGATCTTGGAGTCTTCTAGCTCAAATATTGTCCTTCCATCTCTGCACATCCCATGGTTCAGTGTAGCTGCTAATACTCCTCAGAGCCTTTTCCTGAGGAGCGGTGTTCCCCTGCATAGGCTGGGTGCTTTCCTTCTATGATTCTGTGGGATGGCTGAAGGCTGCACCCCAAGGCAAGCAGCCAGGTAGGGCTGACTCTTTCCTAGTGTCTGGTCCTTCTTAAGTCATTTAAATAGCAAATGAACTCCAGCAGGCTCTGCAGAAGGGTGAGGTTGGGGCTCTGCTTGTCCGTTTTTTTTTCCCATGCCAGGAATGTGCTGAGCCAGGGATGAATGATTGGGAATCAACAAGGTGTTTAAACACCAGAATTGAAATTAATGTCCCCTCACTGCTGGTGAGGTTGCCAATACATTACAGCAAGCACCTTCCAAAGTGAAATGAATGTTTGTTTATCCTCATGAAATATACATCAAAACATGTTGGTGGGAGAAGCTGCTAATGAGAACCGGACGGCTCTCCCTTAATTCCCATCTGGGAGCAGGCACTGCTCCTCTCCTTTCCTTTCCCCTCTGGGCCTTAGTTTTGAAGCCTAACCCATCTGCAGCTGTGTATCCAAAAGCATTAATATGGCTATAATGAAAACTCTGGTTGATCTGTCCAAAGATATTGATGAGTGGTCCTCAATCGTATTAATCTTCTCATTGCGGGAGGAAATGAAGGCAGTGAGCAAGGCCGTCAGGTGCTGCTGAAAGAGGAAGGTGAACCAGGAGCTGGAATGGCTATGGCCAGCCTGGCCCTGCCTACAGGGCTGCACCTTCTCCTGCTTCTGCCTGGTTTTTTCTTTTTTTTTTGGTTCTCTTAGAAACTGGAAATAAAGTGACCGCCCCTTGGCTGGACTGCATGATGCAATTCCAGGCTGGTATTTAACATTCAAATCATTAAATTTCTGCCAATAAATCCATTACTGTTAATTATATTGGAGGGGCTAACGATCCGCCGACGATATTCCACCATTGATTCCATTTGCGTCGAATGGCCACCTCACCTCCCGTCCCCGCCAGGGTGTGTTTTGGGGAGTTCCCCAACTCCTTTGCAGCTTTCTCTGCAGCGTGGTGCTCCTGCCATCCTCTTCTCCCCGAGTGCAGGCTGCTCCTCGATAGGAACACGCTACACTTCTTTATGGCTTATGGCAAACTGCCTTGATTACTTCTACTGTTGTACCCATTATGTGAATTAAATATGTATTCAGTTGCATGCTGCTTGCGTTGTTATTGCAGGGTGACATATGGTAGTGACTCAATTAGAATGAAACTAGCACTAGATAACCCTTCTGATTACATGCATCCCAGCCTGCTCGGCAGCCTGGCTGCTGCCGCCACTGCCGCTGCCTTGCCTGATCTCCCGTTAGTGCTGGGCTGCGGGTCCCATTAGCCATTATCAGATCCAGTGGTGGGCTTTAGGCAGGAGCACAGCAGGAGCAGGCCATGCAGGATGAGGCCGTGGCCCATGGGTGCTGTTGTGTTGCCTCCTGCAGGAGGGATGCTGGTACTGATGCTCACAGCAGTGATCCATTGTTTGCACACTGGGCTTTCCCCATCGTCTTCCATCCCAACCCTCTTTACCTTTCCTTGGCAGTAGTGCCTGGGTGTTTCAGAACCCAGAAATTCCCAAGCACAGGGACCATTTGCTGTGTCTCAGCCAGGCGTGCTTTGATGGGAAGCAAGTGCCATCCCTTGCAAGCACCGGTTGGCACCAGGATGAAGCTCCCAGTGTTTGAAGCTGTCCTCAAAGCAGCAGCAAAAAGCATCTGAGTTTGGTTTGGTACACGGCTACTCGTGGCTGCTAAATGGCACCAAGCTTTCTGTAAAGGAACAGGATCAAAGGGTCAGTGGTGGTGTTTTCCTGCTTTCTCTCTCTCTGTGAGAGTGCCTGGTGAGAACGTCTTGATGGGAGCTGGGTGTTTGGGGCTTTCAGCAGGGCAGTGGTGGGTGGCTTTGGCACTGCTGCCCTCTGGTGCCATGCTGGCTGCTGGCTGCTCCCCGGGGAGCCCTGGTGGGCCTGGAGGGCTGCCTTCACTGGAGTTAGAGCATTTTCTGCTTCCTCAGTTTCCTTGTGCTCTGCAAAAAACATTAAACATAAATCTTACATTTCTTGAAGCTGGGAAGGCTGGGCTTCCCTGCATGCTGCTTCCGTTATTTTTGTCCATTGGAGGGCTCTGCTGCAGGCACAGCAGAAGATGCTGTTGGTCCTGCAGGCAAGTCTCCAGCCTTGAATTTTGGTAACCAAAACCTGGAAGGTTTGGCTATTCCACACGACAGCCAAACTTGCTGTGTGTATCCACAGGGCATTGGGTCTCCCCAGAGCTTGGGAAGTGAATAAAGCAAGTTGTGAGCCCTCCTCCCCCGTCTCCAAACCCACTGATTTTGCTTTATAATTCTGTGAATTGTTTGTCGGCAAATCTTGATGCAAAAGTAAATAGGAAATGGATTAATTATATAAGCATGTGTGGGTTTCTGAAACAAATCTCAGCCTGTGGGCTGTTTGCAAACGTTTCTTTCCAGGGGTTGCTCTCTGGTTAGTCCCAGCGCCCAGTTTCCCCTCTCGCGTTGGGCAAAGGAACGGCCTTTTTTTCTTTATAAAGCGAATAATGGCAGCAATCAATGAGCAAATAACATACTTTCCAGTGACAGGACTGAGCTAAATACAAATTTTATCTTGGTACATATATAGCTGTTGAGAGGGATGTTTATGAATGGGAAATAATACAGCTTGACAAAAAAACCCCAAACATTTGTGCGTTTTTCCACATCACAGCTCGGAGTTTGGTTTTCACCTTTCATTGTGCCTTCATTCTTCGCATTTCTTGTGCATGTTCCCTGTGAGCTTGTGTGGGGGTGTGTGTACATAGGGGCTGCCACGCACATTATGCTGTCAGACCACTGTGGGAAGTTTCATTCTTGCTTTTGCCAAGTGGGAAGTTTCTTTTTGCAGCAGAATAAAGGCCTTTCCCAGTAGAGAACCAGGAGTCTGTGGTAAAGTGGTTGCTCCTGGAGCCCTAATCCTTTAGGTCATTCCAGACAGTAGCCCAAATCCCATTAGCATCCTTCCAGGCTCAGGGTTTTCTGAGCAGCTCTGGCTTTGCAGCATAGCACAGCTTGTGGTGCAGAGGACCGGCAGGGTCTGGCCAGTGAACCTGAAGTGTGATGGGTGGTGCATGAGCCCCCCCAGCTCTGGGGGAATTGTGGAGAGGATGCTCATGTCCAAACATTGTTTCTGTTTGAGCTCTTCAAATTTTGGATGCTCAGCAGAGCTCGGTGCTAGTGTTGCTCTGGGGTCCTGAGGTGATGCTCTCCCTTACCAGGAGTCACAGCACAGGGTTCAGTTTCCAAACCCGAAGCCTTTCTGGTTTGTGGGTGTGTTTTCCTCCCCAAGAAGAGTTGGCAGGGTGAGCTGGGGGTGGTGTGGGGCTCTCGTAGCAGGATCCATCCCTTTATTGCTTGCCTTGCTATCGCTTGGATTGCTTTGGGCTAGAAAACCATCAGCTCATACAAATGACTGACAGCAGCCAGCGTCAGCCCTTGGCAGGTATGTAAACAAAAGAGGGAACCGTTTTCTGCCTGCTCTTTTGTTTTTTTTGGTTTTTTTTTCTTTTTTTTTTTTTTTTTTTTGGTTTTTTTTTTTTTTTTTTTTTTTTACTTGAGAGTGATATGGGGTAATGTCACCCTGTGCACATCCCCATTCAGGGCTGGTGAGGGCCTTGCCTGGTGTCAAGCTGCAGGGTATTATCTTGATTTTAAAGCTGCTTTACACAAAGGAGTTGGAGAAGCAGATAACTGGGGGGCTGCAGGGACAGTTACCTGCTCCCCATGTTTTCTGAGCCCTCCAAACCTCCCTCTCCTCTGAGCATCCCCTCCAGCCTCATCCCTTGACTGCTGGCAGGTGCATCCCCGCTGGTTTCTGTAAGCTGCCTGGTGAGCACTGCTCCCAGGTCTGCAGGCTGTCAAGGGCTGTGTCTCTCTCCAATTGATTGGAAAAGTTCTTGTGCATGTAATTATTTTTAAATTCTTTTTTCTCAGTGAAGAACACCACCTGAGCAGGTCTCTCTTTGTGAGGCCTGCATGGCTCATGCAGAAGAGAGGTGAGCTTGCAAATAGGGACTTAAAATTAATACCAATGCAGTCCTATCAAGGAAAAGCAAAAATATCAGAAAAAGTGCATTTTTTTCTGCTGGGCTTTTGCTTTCTAAAGTGCTAGGCAGCTTCTTAAGGTGGTGTTTATTATTTTTGGTTTTGTTGTTATAAGCTGGCAATACTTACTTGGTTGGGTTCCCCCTTGCCCTCCCTACTGCTGGGTGCTGGGGCCACCTGTGAAGCTGCAGAAGGGAGCTGGCAAACCCCAACTGGCAGCCTTGTGCCTGATTTCAACTCCAGGGATTTCACAGGAGTGAAAGGAGATAAAAAACACTGTGAGACCACTAAGACATGAGCTGGAGTGGATTATCTAAGTGGATTAGGAATTCCTGACCAAGGGCTGGTATGGAGCAGATGGGGTTTTGCCTGCCGCTGCTGTGGGGTTATGGTGGCCAGTGGTAGGTTGAATCCTCCATCTCTGATATCTGCAACCCCTCTACCCCTAGCTGCCCAGCCTCCACTCCCACAAATAGCTTCTCTGAGTGCTGCCCAGCCCATTCCTGCCCTTGGGTGTGGGTAGCCACCTGCACTCACTCACCCTCAGCTGGCGTTGAAGAGAAGCTGGGTTATGGTCCCCTGTCCCCCATTTCTGAAGCCATTGTGTCCCCAGGGAATATGGGCACAGGGTGGGGGCAGCAGACTCCGTGTTCCTGTGCATCAGAAGCACTGTGCTCATCTCTGAGGGTCTCCCAACCCTTCATTTAGGTGGGAAGAAAACTCAGGCCTGTCTCTCTCCACATGTGACATGCCTGCACTTTTTTCCCCTTTTTCTCTCGCTCTCCTATTTTTTTTGCTTCCTCAGGAAAAAAAAAAAAAACCCAACCAAAAACCCCAGCAGAAAGCAAGCTGTGATACTGTCGGGCCTGGCGTTGATGTTATTTATTTTCCTCAGTTGCTGCTCTGGAAGCCTGGAGTTGACAGAGCGGTTTTGTAGAATAGAAACATTATAGACTGTTACTGTCAGAGTGTTAAATGTGATGGATAGAGAAATACAGGGGAGGGAGGGGACTTTACACTAGCCACGTCTGCCAGCGAGGGTGCTCATGGGAGAATAAACCATCCGCATATAAGAAATGAATGAGGTAATGTGGCGGGAGGTAATGGACTCTTGCAACAGAGATGCGCCTTGCCGGCTGGACTTAACCCTTGCCACTCCACTGGTGGCACGGCTTGGCATGGGGGGTGCCTGCCTTGCTCACTTGTGGCTCTGAGATCCAGCCAGTTTGGTGCCAGCTTGCTGGGGTGTGATGGAAAGAGCTGGGTTGTCCCTTTGGAGCAAAGGGAGCACTGTCTAAATCCATGCAGACCCCACTCCCACACAGCAGCACTTGCTGGGTTTGTCACAAGCCTGGGATGGAGCATCTTTGAGCATCAAGAGATGTATTTGTCAGCTGTTAGCAAAGGAACCCGTGCTGCTCGGGAGATGCAGAGGATGCAGCCATTGGTGAGCAGCAGCCTGGTGGCTCACCTGGGGTGTATTTGGGCTTGGGTTTGGGTTTGGGTTTCAGTTTCGGTTTGGAGGGTGGGTTTGGAGGTCTTGGAGTTCATTCAGCAAGGTGAAGAGCACAGGGTAGGAGAACACATAGCCCTTGACTCTTTCGTCAGTGGAGAGGTGCTGGGAAGCTGAGGGGCTTCACCTGCATTCATGGCTGGTTGTGCATAGTGGTAAGTGGGGATCCAGAACCGAAACCCCATGGTCATGGGGCTTGTTTGTGTCTCAAATGTCATTTCTTGTGTTTGGAGGGATGGGTTGAGTGGGGAGAAGCTGTGGTGGGTGATTGGTGTCCCTCTAGTTCTGTGGTTACGTCATGGGAGGGTAGGCTGTGTGGATCTCTGGCCTCTTCTTCTGGTTCACATTGGTTTTTCCAGTCATCCAGCTATCAGATCGTGTTTTGAAGGCTAATGAGTGCTTGGTGCTTGTTTCCATCCCTCCTTCTCACAGCGTCTTTCCGTAGTTCTCCCCGTGAGGAGATCCTGTGGATGCCGTAACCTCCTGCCTCAGGACCACAGACAGAGTGGTTTGGGTTGGAGAAGGGACCTTGAAGATCATGTCGTTCTAAGCCCCCTGCCATGGGCAGGGACACCTTTCAGGAGATCAGTCTGCTCAAAGACCCATCTAACCTGGCCTTGAACATTTCCAGGGATGGAGCATCCACAGCTTCTCGGGGTAGCCTGTGCCACAGCCTCGCCACCCTTCCACCCTTCTTCCCCATACTTAATCTAAACCTACCCTCTGTCAATTTGAAGCCATTCCCTCTTGTCCCAGCGCTACAGGCCCTAGAATAAAGTCTGTTTTTCTTACGAGGCTGATGGGCTTGCAGGGGATGAGGAGCCTCAGGGCTGGGGGCAGCCCTGGCAGCTCTCACTGCCCCTTCCGTTCATGCTTCGCTGGACATCTGGCCTGACTGTGTGAAGTTTGTCGTAGTCAGTGCGTGTGAGTAATCGAATTACTTCCTTGTGCATTTTACCCTTGCTGACACCATCTTATCTCCAGCTCATGGAGCTTCATTCACGTCCTTGGAGCAGTCCCTCAGCCTTCATGAGTCCTTGCTAACCCCCGTTGCTCATGTTCTCATCAAACCCAGTGCTGCTCATGCTCTGCTCTTGGAAATAAACTTACTAAGCAGCAGCAGGCAAACCTTCTGCATCCTTGGTCTTGTTAAAAAAGCCATTTATTTCTACTCTCTGCGGCCTCTTAACCAAACTTTAGTCCTTGCTTTTTCTGGGAGGAGAGTTAAATTTGTTAGCTGATGAAACTTTGGGGGACTCCAAACTCTGTCGATGGTGCTTCGTGCCTCCTGTTGCTGGGTGCACAGTAACTGTAATAGGTTAGCCAGGTACGTTTCTTCTTCCTTACAGGCACTGCTAGTTAATCTCGGTGGTATCATGTCCATCTCAAGGCTTTATCCTATCTATTTATCATCTTAGCCTGTACTGAAGTGAGACTCACAAGTCGGTGAATCTGTGGCTCATCTCACTCCATTTTTTAAAAATAGGGTATGACATTTTGTGTCCCCTAGTGTAATGAGAGATTGAGCTGCTAATGAAAATATGCAATCATTTTATTTCTGAGTCCCTGCAGAACTCTAAGGCAGGTATTATCTAGTCCTGGTGACTCCTCATTTTTCATTTTCCAAATGTGCTTTAACATCACTTCTTCTGACATCTCAATCTCTGATTGAGCCTCATCTTTGCCACCTGAAAGATGGCCCATGGTTGGCGATCACATGGTTGGGTTACTGAAGGCTGAGGACTGGGTTCTCCTGCATCCTTGCACCCAGTGGCCACTGCCACAGCCACTCCTGCAGCAATAGGCCCTACATGGATGATGCCAAGGTCCAGCCTTGCTGTTGGTTTTGGCAAAATATATCCTCATCTTCATTTGTGAGCTCCTAGCTAGTTAAAGAGTACAACCAATTAGAGCATCATCTGTTTGTGAAATGGGTGAGTTTGAGGGATTCCCTTGTATTTGCCTGCTACTTCTTTGGGGTCTGGATCGAATTTCTTAGGGAATCCCCAAAACATTTCTGTCTGGGAGGTGTCTGTATACTCTGCCTCCAGCTGTTTGAACTTGGGGATGCTGGACCCGTGCTTGCCTTCAGATGGTGGCAGAGAGGCAGGAGGAGTTGATCTCAACCCCAAATCTCTTTCCTGTGAGAGAGCAATGGGAGCTGCCTGCCCTGGGGGTGCAGCCACAGTGCCGTGGGGACATCACCATCCCTTTTGGATAGCAGCTGCTCTTACCCCAGTGTCTTGACACCTGGTCCACAAATCCCTTCTCTTTTTTTTGAGCTTTGCGCTCTAAATCAACGTGATTTGGTAAAAGGCTTCCATTGCAGCACGTCACAGGTAATTTATTCCCGGGTGCTGTAATCTGAAGGAAAGCAGAGTGAGGTACCTCCAGTCACAGCCGTGCGCGCACGCAAAAAGTTAAGTATTCTTGCTTTCGCTGACAGTACAAAGGTGTCATATACGAGAAGGATTGACACAGACCAAAGGGTCTTGTGGGAAATATGATAATAACTATAAAGAAGACAGATTATTCCCCAGTTGCCAACATTCAAACCTTTTTACAGTCAGTTCAAACATATAAAACTTTATTGCTGTAGCAGAAAGGGGAACAATTTCTGGTTGCACAGCTTTCCCAGGGCTGGGTTTATACTGTCTGTGTTATTGCTCTATAGTGGCATTTTAAAGTTTATTGAACAAGACTTTTACAATTGAAGGAAGTATATAAAACTGTAAATTTATTAGATTTTTCAGGATAAGTGCCCTTTCTAGTTGTGCTCAAGAATTCGGAGCTACAAGAAACTGCTAGTTACAAGACTTATTAATATTAAAGACTGAGAGAGCACACATTTTATACCTTAACTGATCTAAAAAATAATATTATGATATTACTGAAAATTTGAGCTGTCACTGAGCAGGGTGCGTGGAGCATTTGTATGGTTTGTGTATGTATAAATAGTTGCTACCTACATGCAGATAGAGGCGCGCGCATGTGTGTGTGTGTGGATACGCCTCCGGGGGTGTCCGTGCTCCATGAGGATGTGTGCACACTCCATGTGGAAGCACATAAGTGCCTGTGTGTGTTTGAGCATATATGTATATATAAATCTGTGTATTTCTTTGCAGTATTTTATTTTTATATGGGTTTATTTCCCGTATCGTGCAGTGCTTTCCAATAGGGAGTCTTGGTGTATACGTAAGGCTTTAGGTGATGCATAAATACAGTTAATGAGCTGCCTTGGTGGGTTTGATGGTTTTATCATGCTTGGTTGATGTGGTGTTCATGGGCATCTCTGTGTAACTCAGGGATGAAGAGCTCTAGTATGTAAAACTCTGCAATTTATAGCGTGTTCAACCATTTACCTGGTCTTTCGTGCCTAAAATCAGTGAGTACATGACTGACGGTGGGATAGTGTTTTCGTAAAGGAATGCCTGTCCCCATCCCTTCTCCTTTGGGCTGTGGCTGAGTAACACTGATCATAAATTTGCAGGGACTGGATTCTCTGGTGGGCACATTTGCTTGGCGCTGCTTATGCAGCAAATCTGGGCTGCAGTGCTGCCAGAGGCAGCCCTTGGAGAGCTCACCCATGTGCAGTCTGAGGGGAAACCTGCTCTTGAGGGGTTCCTGCTGTAAGCTTGCTTTTTTCAGCTTGGAGATTATTTCACCTAAATGTGTGACTCTGTGCCGGTTTGGCCAAAATCTGGTAATTTAGCCCCTGAGAGAAAACCAGGTTGCAACCACCCTTCCCCCCACAGGGTTCGGGGAAAAAAGGAAATTTTTCCTCGAAGGAAAGTGAAAGAGATAAAAACTATTTAATTTAACAAACACACAGGAAAAGGATAATGATGCTAAATAAATGGATTAAAACCCCCGCTATAGAGAGAAACCTGGGAAGATTTCAGAGTCCTTCTGTAGGTATGGTCTCTCTCCTCCTCGGAGCTGGTCGGTGAGGGCGTGGGCCCACCCCCGGGCCTCGGGGAGAAAATTCTCCTGATGTGTTCTGATGTTGTTGAAACAGTTCAGAAGAGAAGAAGGGAAAAAAAACCACCAAAGTCCCAGGAAACAAAATTCAGCTCTCCGTCTCACACCGAGAGGGAAAAAAAACCAGCTGGCTGAAGAAAAAGCAAGCAGGGTGCTCCCTTCGTGCCTTTCTGCAGTCAGACAAACAACTGAGGAGTGTATCTCTGTGTCCTTGAGAATCTGCTTTGGAAAGTTCGTTTGGTTTTTTTCACGCTGAGTTTAAAGGCACAGAAAAGGCACAATATTAGTTTTTGGGCATAGAGCATGATAGGGGATACACATGATAGAGTCACCCCAAGACAGACTTGAATTGAAATCAGTCATAAATCTGCTCTTCTGTCTGTGGAGCATCGTCTGCCCACTGTGGTGACCAGTGCTGCCAGAGGGACGATGAGGACATCTAGAAGGAGTTTGTTGTAGGCTAGGGATGCCCACTGGGGCAAAGACTCTCTTTAGGTGCCTCTCTCCAGGGCTTGGGGCTGGGAATACATCCCCCAGCTCAGGAGGAGAGCTTTCCTCCACCACTCTGCTCTGCCAGTGCAGCACAGCCACAGAAGTAGATGTCTTCAACTTTGGCATCTGCGATGGCAACTTGGAAGGGGTGGCGGGTGCTCTGGAGGCTGAGCAGTAGCAGGAGCACCATGAACTGGCAGCAAAGGCAAGGAAGTCAGTAAGCCCTGAATCTTTTATGAGACCTTGGATATTCTGATCACAGCTCCGCTGGCACTGAGATGGGAATACAGATTATCTGAGAAAGCGTCCATGACTTGAAGTTCAGTCCTGGCTCTTCTTAGATTTTTAGCTTGTCTCCACATACTGACATTTTGCTGTCAAGTTTTTTTGGGGGGGTTTTCCCCTTTTCTCTTGCTTTTTCCTGCAAGAGGAATGGAGCTCAGGTGTGATTTCTGGAAGCTAGGTCTGGCTGGAGAAGAAAGTGGGAAGAAGGTTAGTGTGGCTAATGGGGCTAAGAGTGTTATCTCTGCGTATTGTTAATAACAGAATTGATCAGCAGCACCGCACGCCAGGAATCGGAAGAAAAGGAAAGCCCTTGGATCCCTTGTAATCCTGCGTTGCACAGCGCGATGGTGCTGGAGTTGCAAGGGTTCTCACTGAATTTATTTCAGGTTTGGAGAGAAAAGAAGGGAGGAAAAGAAGGAGGATAGGGAGGGGAAAAAAGAAAAAAGACCCCTGCACTGAGATGAATTAATGCCTAAGCTTGTCTTGGGAATGCAAATGTGCTTAAGACTCTCTGAGCTAAACCACCCCTTTTGGGAAGGGGGGGGGGGGAAAGGGGGGAAAAAAAAAAGAAGTATGACACAGAAGGGACACCGAGAGAATGTGAAATGAGGGTATGCTGCCCCTCCTCCTGTGCCCTGCCTGCTGCCGAGCTGGCACACGGGCAGGCAGCGGGAAACGCCGGCATGTGGCACCCAGGGGGGATCCAGGCCTGTGGGTGCTGTGCTCTGACCTCCATCCCTCCAGAGAAGTGGGCAGAGAGGTGTCACCCCACCATCACAGTGGCCTCATGCCCCCAGCCTCTTGCTCCCTTGCTCACGTCAACCTCGCTGTGAGGTGTGACATGGCCACGCTGGTGCCACCACCACCACATGCCCGTGTTCCACCTGCATAGGTAAGGGTGCTGCCCACTCGCTGTCCCATGGGAACTGGGCAGGGCTCTGCCACACTTGCAGGGCTGCTCACCCAGGCTCTGCATAGGCCAGGGAAGGAGGAGGGCAGCAGGGAGAGGAGCAAACCGGCAGCGAGCGAGAGGGAGGAGGGCTGCAGGAGGAGATGGAACCCACTGCCAACTGGGCAGTTGTGTGTGTTGTCTGGAGGCTGCTGCTAACCACTCGTTACAATTAAAATGAAGTGTCCGTCAGCGGCTATCTTCGCTGTGTGGCCCATATGTTTCTGAGCTGATACTGTCCGGATTATTCTGTTTGGGAGAACGATAACGGCTGTTTATAACCTTGGCAAAGACCGAGCCCTAATCAGGCTGGAGCACATTTCCACTGACTGGCTGATAACGGGCTGTTAGCTGCCTTATCGCTGGGGAGAGATAGGCCAAAATAAGCAGATCTGTGAGCACAGGAGCCCAACCAAGAGGCACATACCCTGGCCTGGCCTTTATTTTTAGATGCTCTTTTCTTTTTTTTCCTTTTTTTTTTTTTCCTCCTTCTTTTCCTGGCTGATTTCAGAGAGAAGAGGAGATTATTTCAGCAGAAGGGGAGGGAGGTGGTGGGTTTTGTTCACTTCAGTAAATGAGGTGGCAAAAAAGGCGTGCAAAAATAACACAGGGGTGTTGTATGGCTTTCCATGTGCCCCTCAATTACCCTGTCGTGCCCTCAAGCCCGTGAGGGAATCTGCTTCTTTGGGAGTAAGAGTGGAGTACATCCTTCCTCTCAGTATCCCTCCTTCCCTTGCTTTCTGATTGCTTCGTTCTCTTTTCTCTGGGGCTGCCTCTCCCAAACAGAGCAATGGGCTGGTTTTGGGGTGGAATTGGTTTTGTGTGGAGGAAAGGCAATTTGAAAGAGGGCGGTTCTGCTACGCTTTTTCCCCAAAACAAGCTTATGCGTAAAAGATGATTTTTAGCAGCAAGACCTGGGCATTCCTGCTGCAGACACCATGTTGGGCCAGAGCATCTTGAAATCATGGGTGGTTGGATACCTAAAGAGCCCAATTTCCGTGAAGGAAGCCTCATGTTGAGGCTGGTTGGAGCATCTTCCCAGTCTGCACTGGCTATTCCCAGCAGCTGGATTAACCCAGTGCTGTTTGTGGGGCAGGTGCTTTATCCTGGCCGTGTCATCCTCTTCCTTGGCGTAGTCCAAGTCTTGCTCCATCACACCTGTGTCACTGCTCTCGAATCTTCGAGGGAAAATGGTCCAGATCTCCCAGTGCCACTCCTCCCTCCCTCCCTCCCTCCACTGCTGAGGCTCCGTTCTCTGCCTTGAAGTCTCAAGCAGGTGTTCAAATAAATAATGCAGCTAAAAATACCTTTTGGCAGCAGCTGGGAGTTGTTGCGAGTGGCACTGCCGGAGAGGTGGGAATACAGCATCTTGGCTTCACAGGCAGGTGTGTCTGTGTGCTCTGGAAAAATGAGAGCAAGCGCTGCAGGGACAAGGGTCCGCCTGCCTCCTGGGCCCACCGTGGCCCCACTGACAAGGAGGAGTCATCACCTTCACCACGGTTGGTTTCCTGTGGAAGGAGGGGGCACACTAGTTCCATCCCAGCTCCTGGAGGAGTGTCACACCGGCCCCGCGCTATGGCTATGTCAGGAAAGGATAATTTGCACTGTGGTAGCATCTCAAACCATTTCCCCTTTGAGGAGCACTTAGCCGGCTGGATCATGCAGCTGCATCTGGGGAAGGGTGCTGAGCACTTCCCAGTCACCTCCAGGTGCTGAAAGAGAACCCAGCACCTCGGCCTTTCGGTCTCGTTTGCTGAAATTGGCTGTTTAAAAACCTCCCTCAAAACGCCTTTGCTGGCTGCACTTTGCTAGGGAGTCATCCCAGCTGAATGTAGCTCCTGGTGGCTTTTCCTCCGCTCTTCACCTGCCTGGACCTTGATCTGGCAGCTCACGGGGTGCAGAGGAGTCCATGTCCGCTAGCGTTCATCTCCTGGCACTGCTTGGAGACCTTTTGAGAGCTGCCCTGGCAGAAAATTGTTGGACGACAGATTTCATTATTGCAACAGAAATGTTGCTGGGGGTAGTTGGCCACAAACAAAACTGACCTTGGTTTTTCCTCTTGCCCAGCTGATAACAAACCCTTCGCTGCTCCCGAAGATCAGAGCTCCTCCCGCTCCGATGCGCAGAGGAGGACGGATGCTAGGCTGTGATGTTCCTGTGTCCATGCATTTTTGGAGAGGGCTGGCCACTTTCTGCACTGTTTGTAGGCCTTTTGGTGGGTTGTCCTTGTGCTTCTCATTTTGTAAAGCAAAGTGGCGTGTTAATGAATCCCAGAACAATCGTGCCGGAGGTGCAAGGATAGGGACTGGGGAAGCTGGGGTGCTCCTGAGTTTCGTGCTGCTCAGTGAGGGCTGAAACCTGGTCCTGATCACCCTTCAGAACTTGCAAGTGCCCTTGCTTTTCTAGAAGCAGGGGAGCTGCTGGTGGGGCTGACGTGGTGGCTGAGGGTCACTGGTGGTCTGGGCAGTGCTGGAGTGATGCTTGAGTCTCACAGTGCTGCCACCTCATTGCGGCTTTGGCCACAGCTCCTTTTGAGATCTGAAAAGATGAAGCCAGATGGCGTGTTGCAAAACCTTCCCAACTCTGAGGGAGATGCTGTCTAGGAATTGCTGGCTGCTTTTCCATGCTTCTTCTTGCTCTTTAGGTGTATTTGCCCTGTTTTGACAGCAGAAACGCAGTCGCAGTTCAAAATCACCTCAGGGTTGGACAACTTTTGGAGCGAGAATATGGTCCAGCTGTGGCATGGTGACCCAAGTGTGGTGTGGTGGTCCAGTGTGTGCCCCTCCCAAACCTGTCTGCTGTGACTTATCTCAGTCCCCAGGGCTGGGGGCTTTGCTGTGGCTCTCCAGTGCGCTGCTGGCCCATGAAATGCAGTCGGAGCTACGCAGATGCCATGAGCCAGGGCAAGCTGACTCTTCCCATCTCATCCTGGAGAGAACAAACAGAGCTCAAGGTAAAGCACTGAAATTTCACCATGACCTTTTCTTAAAGCATTATAATCAAGTTGAACGTTTCCAGTTGTCCCACTAATGTTTGCCCCATGGGAGAAGGCGTCCTGCTTTGAGGGAGGATGTTTGTGGCGATGAGCGTGCTGGCCCCGGGAGCTCATGGCGCTCGATGCCAAGTGCCTGCTGGGGCTGGGAAGGCAGGGGGCAGAGGTCGGGGCTGCTCCCTGCCTCCTGCTGTAATGCAGCCAGGGGAGGGAATCTGCTGAACGCTCTGCATCTGCTACAGCCTTTGCTCAGGGCTCTCCAACACATGGATTGTAAAACACACAGCGCCTGGCGTGTCACCGGGCCCCCGCCAGGCCTCCTGTGTGTGATTCCTGGGCATCGCACTTGGCTCGGGCTGGGGCTTGGCAGCTCCTGCCTGGGGTGCGGGTTGGGATTGACTTGAGGGAACCTGGGGCTGGACCTGATCTGGCTTGGTTCAAGGATGTGGGGGCAGAGAGAGCCTTCAAAGTCCCAATTTGGACAACAGAGGAAGTGTTTCTGGGGAGAAAGGATGAGGTGTGTTTATGCAGCAGTGTCTGCTAGACCTGTCTTTCTCATGCAGTCGTGGGCTCTTTCTGCTGGTGTCTTGTAGTGCTGGGTCTGGGGTCACAGTGTTCAACCTGCAACTTGAGCAGGCAACTGCCCCTCCTGTGTCCCCTGGTCTCTGTGGCTTGCATGGCACAGACACTGGGGTTTCCATGTCCCTCAACCAGAAGTGGAGAAGTTGATACTGTCATTCTCAATGATGAAGTCTCTCAGAGTGACACGAGGGGTGACCCAAGTGCTCCATAAAGGTTGCCCTCCCAAACACAGCAGTATGTTTCCTGTAGGATTGGGAAGGGAATCCAGCTCACGCTATGAAGGGAAGATGTTTTTGCAGACCCTTCCCCATCCAGGATTCTCTCAATGAGTTTGGCTCAAAATGACCCATGACCACCTGGAATGTTTTTCAGGTCCCCACCTAATTTTTGAAAGATATTTGAGGGACAAAGGATGGAGACAGTCATCCCAAGTGTGTGGGAGTGCTGGTGTGGTGGTTGGAGCAGTAGCACCAGGGGAGTGGCACAGGGGCTTCCAGACCCGTCCAGGCACCCATGGGACTGCAGACTGCCCTTCACCATGCTTCGGCCTCACCAGCCTCTCCAGTTTACAGCTGCCTCCCGAAGCACCTGGGTGCCCACAGCCACATCCCTGTGCTGGGTGAGCCCTTCCCTCCCCTGTGCCCGGCTGGTCTGTGCCTGCTGTATCCCAAAGTGCCTGCCTTTGTCCTGGGAAGCAAGGGTCCCCTCTGGCTTCACGCTGGCTCCGCTGACAATTAGCTTGCAACCATGCATATGGATGAGGAGCAGGCGGGAGGGTGATGGGGGGCTGGCCCGGGCTGGCCCGCAACCCTGAAGACACGAAGCTGCTGCTGCTGCATGTGGCTCCAGGGGTTTTGGTTTTATTTCTGAATTTTCTCTTTGAAATGTTCCAACAATCCCAGTTCAGATCTGGCCGGGAAGGCAGGCTGGCTGGGTGGGGTGCTGCTGCTTCCCAGGGGCTTCCTCCAGGCAGCAGCTCTGTTCACACAAGGCATTGAATGCAGCTGTAGTGTTCCCAGCAAAGCTCTGTTTTCAGCATGGAAAATGAGTTCACCACACCGTTGAAGTCTTGTCTGAACCAGCTGCCATGCAGTGTTGTGGGGTTTTGTGGTCTGGGTGATGCTTGGGACCTCTGGAGCAGCATTATCCTGTCTGCTTGGTCCGAAATGGTGTCTCATGAGGTGCTAGTGTTGGGGGCTGCATGCTGGGGGGCTTCAGGATGGCACATCTTGGGTGATCTTGCTTTATTGCCCTGCTGTGCATACCCAGAGTGTCTGAACACATGATCATGCCCTACTTGTTTCCTTCCCGAGGGTGGATGGTGCTCCTGAAGACAGCATTCCCTGCTGCTGCTCACAGCTGCCCTTGGAGGAGAGTCTAGCCTCGCTTTTGGGGGCAGGTAGCTTCGCATCCTGGAGCTGGGCTGTGGGCACAGCAACTTGGGAAGCTGCTGCCATGGCTTGGATGCAGTCATCCATGGTGGGTGGGAGGGCTGGGAAACCAAAGCATGGGACTGCTAAGTGGGGTAGGGTTAAAGGCAGTGGTCTCCGTGAGAACCCACAGTAGGGCAGGGAGGTGAAGCGTGCCCTAGAGTGCCCTGTGACAGGCAGGCAGGTCTGCTCTGTGTGTGTGTGCCTGCTTGGGCTGTTCCTCACTCCCAGACATGAACTGCTGATGGATTGGCCTCTCAGGCCAGCACACCAGTGCTCCCTCCACACATCCCTGCCCACCCCCATGTCCCCGATCTGGCCCCGGCTCTTGATGCCTTCCTCCCCGACGTGACACTGCTCCCTCCTCCTAGTCAGGTCTCCCTTGCACAAAATGGCTCCCTCCGAGCTCCCCCCGCTTCCCCTTCCTCCCCTTCCCCAAAACTTTCTTGCTCTGGGGTTCGCCGCAGAGCTGTCCTCCGTCTCAGTTGTTCCTGGCTGTCAGAGGTTATATATATCCGCTCTGCTCATGCTCATCCTCTGTAACCATTTTCTGCTACAGAATCTTCTGGCTGCTCGTTGAAGCCTTAATCCGTAATGCAGCGATCAATGGGTGTGCGCCTTTACCACTTGGATGCTCATTTTTTAATCCCCACTGCCTCCTTCAATGTCATCCCTTCCCATTTTTCTTTATAGAATTTCAGGTCTACTGTACCTGCTGATTACTTAGCGGAGACCGCTGGACATCTCCCTTAATTAATTCCATCGATTTCTCAAATCCCACAAGGTTTGGGGTCCTTAGATTTCTGAAGCAGCTAAATGGAATGTCTAAATTCCGACATTTTCCCTCTATAAATTGTTTTGCCAGGGAGATGCTGGAAGGCAGCGCTCCGGCTTTATTTATTTGGAGGCGATGTTAGCCCCAGAGCCCTCCCTGACCTTGCTGCGGGCACTGAGGAGGGCATTGGGAGGGGGATACTGCTCACCCTCATCACTGGCTGTGCCCTCCATCCCCAGGGTGCTCTTGCAGAACCCCAGTCCTCTGCTGCCATGCATCCCAGCAGTAGCATCCTTCTGGCGAAGGAGCAAGGTGGGACCAGCCTCGGGAAGAGAATAAAGCTCCTGGAAAGGGCCTATTAACCAGTTGGGCCCTCGCCGCGTGCGGCTGGGGAAGACTCTGTTGCTATGCACAGGGAGCTTAATTTTATTATTACTCTCTGCTATTTAATGTCTGTCTCTCAGGCAGCTGGTGATGTTTTAATGAAGCTGGAATTGCGTAGTCTGTAGCGCTGGATAATCGTAAGCTGCCGAGTCAGAATCAAATTAATAATTCATGAAATTAAAGTGTATAATTAATTCGAACTGTGCAGATGAGGAGGGACCCAAGTCTTCAGCCTGAAAGGAGTACACACATGTCCGTGAAACGTGCATGTGTTGGTCTGCAATGAGGGGCAGATCTGCAGCCTCTCACCTCCTCAGTGCAGGTCCTTGGGCCGTGCTGCCCTCCTGGCCTGTATGGCATTGGAGGCTCAGTTTTAGTTGGTTTTATTTGGGAACTTCCCCACACACACATTTTATTTTCAGGCTAAAATTTGTACACTAGCATTTGGTCCAAAAAGGGTGGTTATTGATGGCTGGGGAATGTCACTAGGTATGGCTACATCTCCCATGCCCTGGAGAGGAGGAGCGAGATGTGCCTCTTCCCTTCATTAGTATTTCTGTGATTGTATTTGTTTTCTCAACCAAACTGGGTGCATGAAACTACTGGAAATGGAGCAGCCACTGGGTTGCTTTTTGAAGGGCTCCTGCAGCGAAAAGTCCTGTGGGGACTATTTGGGCTTGAAAAGGTGGAGAGGGTCAATTTGGTGGAGTTCACAGTTACCCCACCAACATGGCAGGGATGTCTCCCTTTGTGATTTCTCAGTAATTTGTAGTGCGAAGAGCAGCAATGTGTGTTCCCAACACCTTAAGTAAAAGCCAAAGGGACTGACAAGGCCACCATGAAGGATGTAGGCTTGGAATTTTGGAATGTACCAGTTGCAAGCAGGTGGGGCAGCTGGGATGAGCAGCACTGGAGGCTTTGGGAGCTTTTGGCTCTGTGTCTAGTTGGATCCAATGGCAACACTGTTGATCCATCTTGCAGGAGGTACTGACCCAGTCCTCACATTCCTGCAAGTCTTTGCTGGCACTGAGAAGAGGTTTCGTAGCTTCACCTGTACTGTCTGCTGGGGAGAGGGGTCTCATTGCATCCTGATCCAAGATGGGGCAGTTCGTAATTGGCTTGGGAACCATTTCTCTTGAGCCTCTCAGTGCACAGGGAGGGGGTTTCCTTGTGTGTGCAGGGCACCAAGTGAGATTGGAGGAAATTTGGATGCAAGACATGCACAAGCTGAAATGGAACATCCACTTGGGTCTGAAATGCCAGTCTTCCCATGAGTGTTGAGTTGTCCGTGCACTGAAAACTTGATTATTCACCCAAGCTGAGATGTTAAATATTTTGCAGGTTTGAAGGCTGCACCTTTAGCATCCATGGTCTGAGGAGAAACAGGCCCAGCCAGGCTCTCCTGCCTCTACCATTAAATCATACAAGGTCGTCATTGCTTTTGTAGCAGAGCAATGTACTGCTCTCTTTCTGCCTGGCCAGAGCAGGCTTTGCCCATTCAGTTACAGCTCCCCAGTTTATGTTATTTTTGTGCAAGGCAAAATGTTGGCATTGTGGATTTGGGGCATGAATTTCTTGAAGACATTTGTCAGGCAATCTTTTATTCATACGAATTGAAATTTTTTTTTAAGCCAAAAATCTGGCTGCAGCAAGATAATGTGATTTGCTGTAAATGCCATGGCTGTGAAGGATCTCAAGCACAAAGCTGATAGAATATCTACTTAGAAAACTATTGAACGAAAGCAAAATTGTACTGAGAGGACAGCGTGAGTTCATTTTGGAGGTGTGAATCAGGACCCCTCCCCACTTTTTTAACTTGGCTGCAAAATCCTTTCCCCTTTGGTAGGCACACATTTTTTGTGCTTCAGGCATGGCCATCTCAAGCAGCATCCATGTCTAGGGACCTGCCTGGGTTGGGAAGGGGAGATTTGGTGCAGCATCACTTTAGTTTGCTTAATCTTTCCTGCTCCGTGTGGCAGCTGGTGGCCCTGATGATGGCTGAGGAGTACCACATTTCTTCTTGAGAGAGGAGGAAAGCTGTGAATTTCCTATTCTCCAACTCAGACAGGGACAGCAAAGTATATTTCTGTCCGGACAGCTGATAGACACCGACTGGTTCATGGCTGTTCAGCACTCGCTGGGTTTCAGTGGTAACAGGGCAATCCTGCCCAGTGCAGAGTCAAAGCAGAGGTGGAGACACCACTTCTTTGTTTTTTTTCTTCTGGGCTCTTGTGCAGGCAGAGAAATTCAAAAGGTTGCTTTTATTTTGCAGTCAGAGGCAAATGCAACTCTTTCATGTTTCATTAAATGAGGTTCTTCTGATCATTTCCAGGGCCTGTTGCAGCTGTTGGCTTTGGCAATCCTGAATGGTTTTAGTTCCAGAGGAGAGACAGTATTTCAGTATTGAAGGGGTTTTTAACACTCCCTGTCTAGGTTTCAGGAGCCTGGATACACCAGCCATCCACCCTGTACTCTATGATGGAAAGGCGAGATAGCCAGGACCTTCATGCTTGTTAATTGCAGGCAATTAAACTCTGAAGCTTTTGCAATACCTACTGAAATCAGGCAATTACTTTTGGACCATTGTGGTTGTAATTCTGCTTTTGGAATCTTATTGGCTTCTCCCTGCCTTAATGGAAATCCCAGGGTTTGGGGTGCTGGTGAGTGGCGCAGTTTGAGGACCAGGAGAGTATAAGATATTTTTATGAATTTTCTCCAGTATTTTTTAATAGCTCAGAGTCAACTATGCAGCCTGGCCATGTGGGAGGAAGGCATGAAACCAAGTCAGGCCACCACAACTTGCTCCCTGAGCTTTTGTTTCAGTGTTCAAACACAGCAAGCTGTAGCCTGTTTCACCTCTCTGTCTTGTGCTTTCTCCATTGTAGCAAGAAAGGGAAGGGCAGAATTTCCCCCTCCCTGTGAGCGTGGCTAAACATCAGCAAAGGGCTCTGAGGTTGCACGGCACTGGGTAAATGCTGAGTGGTATTAATAATAACCCGCCCCTTTTTGCTAATGTGCTCCACTTTGGAGTTCTGGTCTTTTACTATTATTTATTATTATTATTATTATTACTACTACTACTACTGTAGCTGTTACAAAACAGGATGCAGGGAAGCTGAGGAGTGGAGCTGGCTGCCTCCATCTCTCTGCCTCCATCCTGCTCCGTCATCCCCTGCCTGTGGAGTGGGTGGTTTATGTACCGAGCCATGAGCAGCTCCTGCTCCCTGGAGGGTGTGAGGGAGCCCGGTGTCTTCCTGGCCTCGTGCTGGCTCATCCCCACCAGATGGGGATGGTGGGAGACCCTCGGCTCTTGGCTTAGAGCTTCTGCCTCCTCCTCGCAGATCCAGGCAGCTCTGCGGGGGCAGGTGGGAGGTAGAAGGGGACAGGGGGAGTGGGTGTGGGAAAGGTGCCCGGCAGAAAGGGTTACGGCCAAACACAAACAAAAACACAATGCAAATGAGCTGCTTGCAACAGGTAGCTTTAATCAGATGCTGTCAGATGAATTCAGCATCTCTCCCGATTGTCGCCTGCACTAGCCTCCCGTTCGGAAGCCCTCATCTGCTCCAGATGTGGTTTAATTTACTGCGACTTGGCTAATTACTGTAATTAAGGATTAATTACTGTTAATTACTTTCACATAAACTCAACGCCAGTCAAAGAGCGGAGCCTTATGAAGCCTGCCACAGCAGTGAACACAACCATGGCAGCTTGGGTGGGCCCACCGGGTCCTCGGGGCCATCCCAAGCTGGTGCCCACCGCCCGGCCGGCCCTTGGCCCCAGCCCTCGCCCCATGGATCACCCCCTGCCTGGCCCTCCTGAGGCTGGTGGGCAGGCATGGCAGGGCTCCAGATGGCATCCAGCAAGCCAGCCACCGTTATTATCGTTAATAATTAGATAGAGCAGGGATTTGCTGTGCAAACCCTGGTTAGGAAGGGGAGGCCGGCAGCGTCTCTGGCAGGCTCTGGAAAGATGCAACAGATTAATACTTTTCCCATCCTCAGCCCTTCCCAGTGCTCCCACCTGCCATGTCCTCCAGCACCCTGTCTCCAGCCAGGGGCCTTGCTGAAGTCCCTTAACATGTGAGAGATGCAAAACTGTTATGCTTCCCCCAGCGCCATGCAAGCAAAAGGTGCTTTAGCAAACAAGGGAGGAAATCAACCCTGTATCTAAGGGAACAGGAGCCGGGAAAGCCTGTCGTGGCTGCAGGAAGGAGCGCCAAAATGATTCATGAACAGTGCAGTGTGTAGCGTTCCCATGGGAAGCAAGTGTCTGCTGGTGGCGCAGGGCCTGCCCTGCTTCCCTGGCTCCCTTAGACTTGTTAGGCTCCATATCTCTCGGTCTTATTAAAGTCCTGGGGCTTTTTCCATCACAGCAGAGGGATGAAAAGCCTTGGAAGGGGGGGACATGAGGTGTGAGTGTGGCAGCAAAGCCAGGAGTGGGCTGTGCCCCATCTTCACCCATTGTCTGCAGCCCTGGCCTGGTCTCATGGCCACACATGTAATATGAAGGCAGGGAGAGAAAAATCGGCATGATTAGATGGGTATTGTTCTATTAGATCTCTGCCTGCTTGCTCTTGTGTCTCAGCATTTGAAGATGAAACATATTCATTTAGCTCCCAGGATGAATGGTTTTAATAAGGGGAGCAAGATGAGGTGGGGTAGTCCTGATGACTTCAGAGACCCATCAGCTCTTCCCCTAAGGCCATTTCGGTGATGACATGGGCCACATGACCATTAACGCCGCAATCACGACAAGTTTTCGGTGTCCATGCGAATCCTTCAGCTGGGAAGAGCGTGTTTTGGAGCCCTGGAGGAGATGTGTATCAGCAGTAATCAGATTGAGCCTGCAGGGAGGGTAGGCAGGGGGTGAAGCAGGGGCTCCCTGGATGCAATTCCTGGGGGCAGGCAAGGGGAAGCAGAGATGCAGGCGGACCATTGCCAACTAGTGTCTGCTGGATTTCCACCTTTCCAGCATCCCAGTGCTCTACTGATGTCATCCTGATTAGGGGCTGAGAACTTGCAGTGCTCATTAGTTATTTCAGCAGGACCCAGCACCTCCCTGCGCCATCACACCCAGCCCCAGCCGCTCCACTGGCGTCCGCCTCCAGGCTGGCTGTGGCCTGCTTAAGCCCCAAATCAAGATAATTCCTGTTATCAGGAGCATCTCTGGGGGCAGGGCAAGGGACACCACTCTGCTGCCGGTGTCTGCATGGCCCAGCCTCGCCGCTTGGGAGCCGGGGGTGCACGGGGGAAGCACGCTCCGGTGAGCGAGATGGGGAAGCCAGCCGGCGCTCCGGCTGTCAGCTCCGCTCAGCCCGGCTGTCAGGCACAGGGATGCAGAGGCCCTCATTGCTTTAATTGACACTTTCCTCTGGCATCCCACTCTCGGCCGTCCCAGCCCCATCCTTGCTTTCATCTTCCTTCTCCTCTCCAGGAGGAAGCTGGGATGTGGTCCAGCCCGCTTCCTTTTCCCCATGTCCCTGGAGCCAAGGCTGGGGGAGAAGCGAGGAGACCAAGGGCTGGACCAGGATGGGTTCAGGAGCATGGCCAGCATCCCTCATGTGACAGTTTTGTGCATGCTGATCTTCCCAAACATTGGAACATCCCCTGAGGATTTCCTGGCCCCTTTCCTTTACCAAGGCACTACAGAAATGTCTTGTGTCTAGCACTCTTGGCTAGTTGCTGCCCGTGGAAGGACCAGAGCCTGATGAAGACCCATAGGATTTCTGGTCATGCTTTGCTTGTTTTGGAGATATCTCTGTGTGCTCATCAGCAAGGAGGAGCAAGGGCTGGTTGCTCTGTGGGGCATATTCTGGCTGTGCTGCAAGGCCCTGAGAAGCCCAAAGGAGGGGAGGAAAGATGGGGGTGGAGGAGCTGGTAGGATGGCTTCATCTTCCCCAGTCATCTCCGACGCAGATCGTGCCCGACAAATTAGAGTGTCCTGCTGAAGGCCAGGAGAGTTGGCCACTGTCTGGGCCAGGAGCAGGGCAGATGGCCATGAGGTGCTGGTGGTTTGGGCCTGGTATCCCTTTCTTGGAGGGGACAGCAAAGGCATCTTCTCTCTCCCAAATGAACAGGAAGCTGCAGAGCTCATGTTTCTTGTCCATCAAGAACTGCGGGCACAGCCTGTGACTCTGCTTGAATAGGACAAAGGCTTCCTCTAGAAACCTGCTCTTTAGGGGGAAGTACCTGTTTGGAAAATGCCATCTCAGAAGCTCCAGGAGCAATGGGTGCATTAGTTCTGGGAAAAATGAAGCGTGCAATGCCTGAAACTGGTGCTTGGACCAACTATGATGGCAGCCACTACCGTCAGATGTGTGACAATGAATCCTGTCCCATCCTTTTCCACAACTTGACCATAGTCTCTTCATCCAGTGCCCCACAACTTGCCTACCCCACGCAGCAGACAGACTCCACAGCTGGTCCTTCTGTCATACAGAGGCTTCAGAAAACTTTGCTGGGACCATGGTTGGTCCTGCAAGGACCAGCCCCCGCTCTTTGCCTGGGTCTGCAGGAACCTGCCATGCAAATAAAACCTGTGCCCCTCTTCCCCGTTTGTCCTTGCCGGGGGGTCTTGTGAACTGAGGTACCTCCGATGTTTCTCCCAGACAGCCAGTGCAGGCAACAGGGAGAGATCTCCCATGGACTGCTCCGTCTTTGCTCTCTATATTAGTTGGGAGCCCCTTGATGTCTGCCTTTGCAGCTTGGATTCTGCCAGGAGGCTCAGAGCAGCCTGTGTAATTAGCCCAGAAAAATGCTGCTTTCATGTGGGTTGGGGGACCCAAGCGGAGAAGAGATTTCCAAGGGCTTTGTTCTGCTGCAGGGAAATGTTCAGGCTTTGGTGGGTTTCGACAGAGCTCTTCTCACCCTTCCCTTTTTCTCCTACTGTGAGGTGGAGCTCGGGGTTTTGGCAGGGAAAGCACACGTGGCAAGCTGCTGCTCCACGGGAGACAGGCCCTTTGGTGCTCAGCTGGGGTCTGGGTACGTTGCAGAAGCATCTTGTGCTTGAGCAAGGGATCAGCCAGAGCTGTGCTCCAACTGGCCCAGGGGAGGAGAAAAAACAACCCAGATATTGCAGGATTGCTTCCCACAGCTTTGGTTTTCCTCCTTATTTGCCCTAAGAAGCATTGGAGGCAGGTGCTGTCCTTGCAAGCCCTGGTGGTCCCTGCCTGCAAGCATTGCTGCCACACCAGTGCAGGGGTGTAAATGAGAGAGGTATAAATCAGAGCAAGGTGATCTCTTGCCGGCAGTGGGTTTGTACTCTCGGTCAGCTCTCGAGCTGGTTTTTTGCCAGGGCTGGGTGGTCGTCAAGGATGGCAGCTCCATGTTTGCTGTCCTTCCGGGGTGGGGAGAGCCACTGCAGCTGTGCTGTGACTCCGGACGTCCTTTCTTGTACCAGGAGTTTGCTGACACAGGAGACCCTTTATGGTTGCCTTGGCACAACAGGTTGCAGTTTTCAGCCTCATCTTTTACCTGCCTTTCCTTCTGCCCTTAGATCAGCATCAGCAGATCCATGGCAAATGGGCCATGGGCTTTCCTCTTGCTTTTGTTGCAGGTAGGGCACCTCACTGGCTCCACCAAACCTTTTAGCCTCATGCATCATCCTGGATTGTCCTGGATCAGACTAAGAAGCACCTTCCTGCAGCTGCTGCTGCCCTGGATGTGCCTTTGCCCCTTTCCTGCCTTTTTTTTTTTTTTTTTTGAGGGAGGCAAATAACATTGCTTTTCACATCATTTATGGGATCCATCCAGGTTGCAGCAGGACCAGCAAAGAGGGGCCAGAGATGCTGGTAGCAAAGGTGATGTCCTCCTGCCCTAGGAAGAGGATGCGTTGGCAGCGTGGTTTTCAGTATCCTGAGGACTTGGCTTGGGATCTGTATCAAGGTGATAGGGTGTGCTCTAATCTTCCCCATGTGACAGGATCTCCCCACTCTTAAAGCAGCAAGAGGCACAGACATACTGAACACTGAGCAGTGAATGGATTTTACTGTCCCCTTGCATTTTCTCCCCTGGACTTAAAGCAGCCCCAACCCACCCCGTCCAACAAACCCAACATCAACAGGTAATTGCATATCTCCTCAAACCGGGGCTGTGCCATCTGCTGTGGCCATGGGCAGAGATCTCACCTTCTCCCAGTTATTTCTCATGTATCTCTTGCTTAAAGACCTTGTGTTGTGTTCCTGCCTAGAAGGGAGCCGCGGGGCCTCCCTGGGGATCCCCCTCCTCTTCTTGGGTCTGATTTCTTTCAACTTTTACTTGGGGATGAATGGATGCAATGAAGCCCCCTGCACGTGGGGTCCTGGCACCGTGCATATAGGGTGCGGGTTATAGATGGGATTACGGTATTTAGATCACGTTAATGAGAATACAGGAGAGCAGGGAAAACGGATCATTTATGATTATAATCTGGCTGCTGTCAAAATGGGGTGTTATTTTGACGGTTGCTTTGTCTTTGCTCTCTGAGCAATATGAAGGTAGTTTCTTAGCAACAAAACTGTGTTCGCAAACAACACCGGTGAAAAACAACCCCCCAGAAAAAAAGGAGGCAGCCTCAAAAGCACTGCTCCTGTGTGTGTCCCCTGGCCACACAGCATCCATTAATTAAGTGCAGGATGTCCTACTGGACAGCAGGTGCTTGTCCATGGTCATGGTGTCATGCCAGCACTGCCCTGGTCCCTGCTGGCATGAATTGCTTGGGGTATGATCACTGTTCCTTTTGCAGAAGGGTAAACTGAGGCAGCTTGGGAAGAGTGTTATGGGGTGGTCTTTAGGTGACATGGGATCTTCTGCTGAGTGCTGCTTGCCACGTGGTAGCTGGCAGGCGCTGCCTCTGACCTTTCTTGGTCAAGGTCTTCTCCAGGGTCTCGTCCCTGCATCTCAGATGGATTCCAGACGGAGGATGGGAGGGAGCTGCCTGCAAGCCATTTTGGCAGCAGTTCTCCCGTGCAATTTGGAGTGTCTCTCCTTTGAAGGAGGTGCTGAGCCTGGTGTCTGTGCTGACGTTGGAGTCCATGAGAGCAAGCGGTTCCTCCAGCCAAGTATCTGCCAGGCTGTGTCGGGAGAACTTTTATCATTTCTGTCACAGACATCACAACTCGCTTGTCTTACCATACATCTTCCTAAATGTGACAGAATATTCAGCTGTTATTAATTGAATACTCTCTAATTTAACTGCTTAGCAGGACAGAGGGCGACTGGTTTGTCTCAGCACCGAGAGCTACTGTTGGGCACGCAGGAGGTTTTGGGGTGTGGAGAAGTTACTTGGGGAGTGGAATGGGGCTTTTTTTAATAACCTCTCCTCCCCCCCACTGCCACCTTGCGTGGGACTGATCCTCATCTTGCCAGGGAGGGGCTCCAGCTTCTGCTGTGGCTCCTGGTCCTAGGGCACATGGCCAAGCGCAGAACGGAGATGCAGAGGACATTGCTGCTTTTTCATCCCATCCTGGCTTTACCATCCGGGGTTGGACAGGAAGGGACATCCTGGGAGCATGACCAGGAGCTGGTGATGCTCCCTGGGTGCTTGGGATGGAAGAGTGATTTGGACTGGCTTGTCCCAATCTCCATTCAGTTGGGAAATCCCTTCTTTGGGGAGTTGCTGAAAGCAAAGCTCAGTGCTTCAGTGTTCTCCTTGATGGAGTCACATGCCCATCGTGGCCTGGCCGTGCCCTCAGTCCCTGGCAGATCCCAGTTATGACTCCTTGTCTTCCTCCCTCACTTCCTCCTCCTTCTCATCCTCTTCCTCATCCTCCTTTACATCCATATCCAGAAGTGCCAGAGATGTCCCATATGCAGACTGGATGTCATGTTAGGGTTTCTGAGAAGCTGGGATCCTTTGGAGGACACAGCAGGCAGCTCTCCTTGCTGTCACCTGGGCAGCAGGCTGGTGAGGGACTGTCCCCTCCAGCCTCCCCGGACCCGTGCCTGTTTGCACACACATGTGTTCACATCTCTCTGCTGCTCTCCCAGAAAGTTCAAACCCGGAGTCAAGTTTATTGTTTCTATCTCGTTTATTTAAAGTATGGTTTTACACTTTATTATATGCTGTGACATCTTAAATGGAGCCTGTCACTCTATCTTGACTACTGCTAGGGGCTACAGCCACTTACCGTGTCAGGCTTTTCGGCAGCCCTGATTAACGATATCAAAACGAATGGATCCCAGCACGAAAATCAAGGGGTGATTTGCATACTCAAATTGTGCAACACATCAAAAAGCTGCAGCCCGTGCAGGTATTGCATCAGCACAGCCCAGGGATGCTGTCCCTCATCTCTGTGTACGGGACCTATATGTGCTGGTAAGCGCTGTGCACACCTATGTCTATTTATTCAGTGTCTTCAGCCAAAACGAAAAGCCTTGTCCTTTTTTCCAGAAGTTTTTTCATCTCCCTGAAGAATGTATCAATTAGGATAGCTAAATGGAATAATATTTCTTTTCCTTGTTTGCCTCTTGGGATATGTTGCAAAATTACCCAAGCAAATGCTTTTTTTTTCCTGAAAGTAACATTTTGTTAGGTTAATTCATGCACTGGAGAAACAAACTTTGTTCTTCCAGTCCAATCTCCACTTACAAGTCAGGTTTTTGTAACCCTGTCATTGAAATGCGAGGTAGCCTACAGTAATTTGAATATTTCATTCTGCCGGCTGCTAATGCACTCTGCATTACAGATGGTACTTGCTCCATCCTTCTGGACTGGGTTCAATTATAAATGAAAGTAGGGAGCTGAGATTTGTCTTTTTGTCTGTGCTTAGTTGGAATAACACAATAAAGCTTGATGGGTAAGAATTCTTCAAGCTGCCTCTTCTTTGCCTGCGATGTCTCTGGTGTAGCTTTCTTCTCTCCATAGCGGATCCCACTTGCCTTTCAAGTCGAGCTTGGAGTATTTGGGTTGGCAGTGGTGGGGTTTTTCACAAGGAATTTTTGGCTCAGATGTCCCCTTTTTGGAAGTGCTTAGTTCAGTTCTCTTTCTAGCTGTTTATTTACTGAGCTCTGCATCCCCCTTTGCATCCCAGGCCAGGAGTGGTGGTAGGAGAAGCCTGCTTAGGCTGGGGAAGAAGGGTTGTGCCTGGCTTCTGTGGTGGTGGGGTCACTTCTGGGGTGGTGGGGTCATCTTCCCTCCCGGTTGTGTCCCTGTTAACAGGGTCAGCAACCTGGACTGCAGCCACAGAGAAGCAATGGGGATGCAGAGCAGCCCTCCTCCATCCCAGGGTTGCTGCCATGGACTCTTCCCAAAGGCCCTAGGAATAAAAGGACCCCTAGAGATCCAAAGAAAACATTTACCTCTGCTTGGTGATTACCAAAAAGGGGGGTTGGAAGCCTCCAGCCCAGCTGCACGGGGGCTCTCTATTACATACAGATGCCTTTTGCGAGCTCCTTGGCCGTCCCGGCCAGTAAAAGCAGTATTGCCGACGGAGTCGGAGGAGGTGAAGGCAGGGCTTTCAATTTGGTTTTACATTTACAAGGACCAGATGGCCTCGCTGGAGATGATCTTTGATCTGGGACGCAGCCGGAGTTGGGCAAAGATTTTTTTTTTTTTGCTCCCTTTTTAATCACCTCAATGGTTCTGGCGGGGCCTCTCTCACAGGAGCAGGGGGAGCTGCGTGTCTGTCTGTCTGGCCCGTGGGGCTGGATGTGAGCCCCCTGTGATTGTGGGAATGGGTGAGCTTGCTGGTGAAGCCCTGAGCGGGGTTGTCCAAGGTGGAAGGCAGAGCTGGATCCCGTTACACCACTGCCCTGCAGCACAGAAATCTGTGTCAACAGCCTCTTGCATGGAATATAATTAAACACACACAGGCACCTTGAAACAGAAATGCCACTAATTGATTATTTTAAATTTTTTTTCCCATTTTTTCTGGTGTCTTGCACCCTCCCAGCAAGCGCGGACATGTGGGAGCTCTCTCTTCCTGTCTTGCCTTGCCAGTTTTAGGTTTCTTTCTTCTCCTACATGTTTTGAATGTAGCGGGAGTGAAGGCAGCCGATCCTATTTCACAAGCGCTTGGACTTGCAGCGCTCTCCCTCCTGTCCAAACAGATCATTACAGAAGAGGCCTCTATTTAGAGAAGGAACTGAACGTTCAGAGCTCTTTTCTGGCCTTAAAACGCTGCCGACCGGCTGTTGCCTCTCAAAGAGTCGGGCTTTGTCTGGCGTGCTCAAGGACTGGGTTTGACGCTAGGCTCAGCAGGTCGGTGCACTGAGCGCGAGGGACCGAGCATCGTGCAAAAAATGTGCTCCTTTGTTTGCTACCGTCATTGGATCGCAGCAGAGTTGGGTTCAGGATAGCATCTTATCCATGGGAGCTTGGTGGAGTGTCTAGGCTTGGGCAAACCTCACCTCTCTGTGGTGTTGTGGGTGGGACAAGCTTGGAAACCAAGTAAATGGAAAAGGAGCATTCAAGTGGGTTTTGGTGGGATCTATGTATGGCATGGAGAGAAAGACCCAGGATCATAGAATCATTTAGGTTGGAAAAGACCTTTAAGGTCATCGAGTCCATCTGTTAATCCAGCACTACCAACTCCACCACTAAACACAGCCCCTAAGAGCCACATATACCTGTCTTCTAAATACCTCCATGGATGGTGACTCCACCACTGACCTTGTGTGTAAGGGAGGTCTGCAAGGAGTTAAAAGGAGCATGCAGTTCTGCAGAGTTGTGGTACTTCAAAACCATGCAGGGGTGACATGCGTAGAGGCTCCAGGGAGGCTGGGTCTGGTCCTGTCATCTTGATGTCACGTGTAACACTGAAAGTAGGTGCCTGAAATTGTCCAGTGGTGGATATGTTGCATTTAAATGGATGCAACAGGAGTTGGAGTGGGATTTCTGATACCTGGGGTTGTGGTTGCTTCTTATGCTTTGCACGTGACCTATCCTCATAGGTGTATAACTTATTTTCAGATTTTTCATGGAAAAGGCTTTGAATTGCCTGCTGCCATGGCTGGGAAGAGGTGCATGTGTGGAGGGATGGTTTTTAATGCTTCTGGAACAGGAGACCCTGTCTGTCAGGGATCAACAGTGTCCAGCCTCCACAAGGCAGAGACCCTGGACCATGGCTGAACCTCAGAGGAGACTATAACCCATGGTAGCACTTCTGATCCACTCGTACTCAACAATGGTTGCCGTCTCCCCTTGGCCAGGGCAGTAGGTTTCCTACGGCAAAACCCATCCCTGAAGTTTTACCATGGGTGGACAATCCTTGCTTAATAATTGCTTCTCCCTTCTCCTTTGTTTCCCTCTTGTTTTCATGCACCAAAAAATAAGAGGATATTCTGCTCCTGCACCCACCTTCTTTGAGCACTGGAGAATGAGGCTCAAGTGAGCAGAAGAGTGGCAAGGGCCACACTCAGCTCTTGGGATGCATCAGAAGGTTGCTGCTGGAAATGGGAAAGTGGTTCTGAGCAGAGAGCATGCCTGTAAGTGGGAGGTGGGGAGGTCCCTTGGCAGTGGAGGGACAGGACGTGGTCACAGGGCACCCCGCAGTGGGAGCAGTTCCCTGCCTGTCCCCAGCTTTTCCAAAGATGTCAGTTGTGGTTCTGTGCTGCCCACTTTGGGACAGAGAAAGGGAGGGAAAAGTGTATTCCCTGCAACAGCTTGGCTCAAAGATCTGGAAAATCTCTACTATATTGCACAAAATCCTGAATCTAGCCCATGGCAAGGCCATCAACTTGGCAGAGTGGCAGCACTCTCGGAAGTGTAATGGGCAGCGGGTACCTTCAGAGTATTTAGCAAACCTGAGATTTTAGTGGGACATTGCCACCTGGTGAGCTCCGAGCCAGCTTTCCTTGGATGGAGTCTTATGGGTCATCTTTTTTGAAGGATGGCAGGAGAAGGGAATCTGAAATGCAGTTTTTCAACCTGGGCTTCTGCCAGTCTTTTCACTTACGACTGTCATGCCACAGCCATTATGTGCATCGTGCAGCCTTTTGCAGACAGTGTGTCCAGGGGAGATGACCTTTGGAGAGGGGAGCAGGCTGGAAAGGCAGCTTCCTTCTGGGGGAAAACCTCTCTTTGTTTGTTCTCCGGTTTCAGGGCTTGGCCTGGGGCAGTTAAAGTGGGACTCTTGTCCTCAGAGGAGCTGTGGAGGCCCCAGCTTCTCATTAACAGATTCAACTCATTCAAAGAACCCATTTCTTTTCAGCGAGGAGAATTCATATGCAAAGCACTGAGCCGATCCCAGCCTAACTCCCTGCTCAGAGGAGGGGGTTTATGGCTGGACCTGACCTGGGAGCAATCCCATCCTTTGTTTGCTGATTTGTTCCTGCAGGGCTTAGGCAGTCCCAAGTCCAAGCCATGCTCCACGCTGGAATGCGGCTCCAGGTGTGAGGAGCTCCACTTCATTTCCTGGAGAGAGGACCATGGCTTACTCTGCCCCTCAGTAATCATTTGTTCTCTTGGTGCTGCAGTGGAGACTCGGGTCCATCTCCCAAACTCCACCAGGAAAAAGTGAAGTCCTGGCACAGGCTGTCTTGGAGGGACTGAAGCTTTTCTCCATGGTTTCTGCTGCTCCCCTGAGCCAGGCCAGCCTGTGGTCAGTCAGCTCGGTTGCATCTTCTGCTCAAATGTAGCCCAGCAGCAGAGTAGTGCTGAATCTCAATCTGCTTTCCTTTAACTCCTGCCACTGCTGCTCTGAGCAGCTGGAGGTTGGTCCTGGCCATGGTGGGGTGGAGGAGGCTGGGTGTCATGCACCATCTCTCCCTTATGGTGTGGTCAGTGCAGCTGGAGAGTTTGAGATGCGCTGGGTTTGCCCTTGCGGATAAGGGATTGGTTATGCTTCAAGGCTGTGACTGGAGCCTGCTAATCCTGCCCTGTTTAGGAAAGGGAAAACTGCTTTGTGAGATAGGAGGGTAGGATTGCTCCAGCCAGCTTCAGCATCGCTCCTCAGCATCAGCCTGCTTCCTGGCCAGACCATGAGTCTAGCCTGGGGATTGGTGAGGTGCTCAGTGGGATGGGGAGGGAACCCATGTATGGCCAAAATTCATCCATGCTCTTCCAAGGACAGAGTGTGCCAGTGAGACAGTGTTGAGCTCTCTGAGCCCAGAGTTTGGCTCTGGGATGATGGGTTGTTTGCAGTGTGTTACTGGGGGAAGCTGATGGGCTCAATTAGGTGGAGTTGTGAGGGTTTTGTGCTTTGTGGGACATGGCAGAGGCAGGCTTGAAGCTGCTATGAGTGGGAGGGGAAGAGGTGGTTTGTCGACTGGTGGGGTGTTAGGCTCTGGTTGTCTTGTCTTTAATGTGTGGAAGCACTTCCAGCCTGCTTTCTGCTGCTAAACACTCTGCGTTTGCGTGTGGTGCAAGAGGTGCTATCTGTCCCCGAATATCAGCTTTGGAGATTCCAGCTGGGAGTCTTGCTGCCAAAGCCCACCAGCCTGCAGCAAAACATCCACGAGGAAACATGGGTTTTGGCATCAGGACTGTAAAGAAAACAGAAAATATTTAAATTTGAACCACAGTGTTTCAGTTGACCATAGCAATAACTGGGCATGTATGGCCAGTGTCAGAAGTTTCCATAACCAGGCTCAGTTACCAGCCATGAGCTAAACTGGTCAGCAGGAGCAGGATACAGGGAAGGACTGGAGAGACAAGCTCATCTGTGTTCATTCAGCTTCCCCACGGAGTCACATTTTGCAGAGAATCTGGTTTTCAGTAATCACAGCAACATGGTAGTCTATTTTTTCGGCTATTTGAGATCATTGTCCAGTTTGGGGGGGGATATTTCTTCCACAGAATATGTTAGTAATAATTTTCCGGATCTTTTGATTGTTTTGCTGCCAGATCCTCAGTCACTATGGCACCTCATTTGACATTCGGGATGGGGTTAGGAGAAAATTGGTGCAGACTCTCTGCCAGCACTATGAAGTAAGTGTCTCTCTTCTGCAGCTTCCATGGCACATCCAGGCTGCATCCTTCCGAAGTGATGGAGAGCTGCTGCTGGGAGCTGAGAAACTTTTTGGCACATGATAAATTCTCTTCTCCTGTTTTCCGCACCCTAAAGTTAAGGTTTGAGGGAAATGCAGCCTTTTTTTTTTTTAAATTTGTGTTGGATTCAGCAAATAATTTGGACATTTCCACCCCAGAAAATGGGAAGTTACTATTTTTCAAAGTTACATTTTTAAAGCAGTTTAAATGGTTTGAAATTGACCCAAATTTTTATTTAAACAAGAAAGAGAGGGAGAGAGAGAGGGAGAGAGGAAATGGATAAAATGAAGTGGGAGGAGATTTCATTTTTGATTCAGGAAGCATTTTTGATTGATCTGAATTTGAGTTGTGATGCAAGTTTCCAAACTGGTGATGGATAGGAGGAATCTGGGGTGAGTGCTGCTGCCCTGAGCATCCGACGCTTCTGTTGTTGCTTCTGTTGGTCCTGGCCTTGGTTGGGTCTCCAGTTGGGCTCGTTGGCCATGGCTGGAGCTGACCTGTAGGGCTACATGGACCATTACTCTGAACTGATGTGACTTGTTGCTCCTGTCTCTGTGGGAGTATCTTATCACAGGTTTGTGGACTACAGGAACATTTCTCCACCTTTAAAAGCATCTCTCTGCTTTGTTTCCAAGGAGCCCTTAAGGACAAACCTGTGCTGGGGGAGGAAGTGGATTTATGATGATCCAGAGTGGCTTTGCAGTGCTTATGGGTACAAGCCTCTCTCTTGATTTGTTGCTGGGATTTTTGGTTTGTTTTATGGTTTTAGGCAGTGAAAATTGGTGGCAAAAATGGCCCACTGGTTTCACGGAGTTCCTCCTTTTGCTGGGAAATAAACAAATAAGTAGGTGCACAAAAAGCCATTTTGCCAGCTGAATTTTTCCATGCCTCATCTCATGGCAGCCTGTTTTGGAAAATCTGAGCAAAAATCTGTTCATCCATTTGTAAGTTTTGGAAAGGTTGAAGTGAGGAGGGGAACTTTAAAGTCAATTGTAAGAAACCATGAACTTCTTTTAATTCGTGCTCCCTGGAAGGGCGTGTATCTGTGTATTTAGAAATTCCAGCTTCTGTTTATGTTGGAAATAGGTAATTGCATTTTGATGTTGATTTTCTCAGTGGTTTTACGTAAACGTGGTGACTATATTCAACCAAGGTTTAAAACTCCTGTGATTACTTGACATTGAGGTGCTCCACCTTTGTTATGAAGACTGTGATTCCCATTTGAGGTGGATACTGTGTGCTTTGCTGAGAAGGCATTTCTCTTGTGTCATGTGGACCTTTGATCTGGCAGTGTGAAGACCCAGCTAGGGGTGCTTTAGTAACCTCTACAAAGCTCTGAGAGTTTATTTCTTCTGAGCATTGGATATTGAAGGCAACTTTGTTTAAAGAGAGCACTGTGAGGGTGGGTAGGCTGTGGCAGAGATTGCCCAGAGAAGCTGTGCGTGCCCTGATGCCTTTCCCTGGGCTTAGAATTAAAAGCCAAACACAGTTAGAGGGAAAAAGGGTTTTACCTCGGTATTTATTTAAGGATCCTCTGGTGCACCACATCTAGGTAGAAAGCACCCCTGAATGCATACCGAAAGTGCACACCCGAAAGATGCACACCAGGGTGCCCACCCCAAGATGCACACACACGATAATTCGCGTATACAGTTATAGACCTTGCACATTACCATATCTATCAAAGATTCCCCAATGAGAGGCTCAAGAGAAGCTCAAGAGAAGCCACCGTCTTGAGGAACCTTCCCCCTGGATGGGCCTACCTTGGTTTACAGAATGTGTTCTGGAGAGGACCTTGGTGTCTGGGGCTTACTGACCCAACTTCAGGGTTTCCAAGATGTTCAGTCTCCTGGCTTAACGGAACTTTGGGTCTAAGCTAGTTATCAGACTTGGGGAATTACAAGTATGTGGGCTAAAAGCACTAAGGATACATGCAAAGCTGTGTAAAAGGGTATGTGAAAGGGTATATGAGAGGGGTATATGAAAAAGCAAAAAGTCATCAGCCCCATCCCTGGAAGTGTTCAAGGCCGGGTTGGACAGGGCCAGTAGTGGATAGTGGAAGGTGTCCCTGCCCATGGCAGGGAGTTGGGATGAGATATCTTTAAGATGTCTTCCAACCTAAACCATTCCAGGATTCTGTGGTATGATCCAAGACACTGGATTTTCCTTGGTGTGGGGGATTTGCTGTTTCAGAAGAAAGTAGGCTGCAAATACACTTGGATAGGAGAAAAACCCAAGAGTTTAGGTAGGTGCATGTAGTCTGGGGACTTACCTGCACAGAGAAAGTTTGGGAAGAGCAACTCAAGCCGATGGCATCATGGATCAGCCAAGGAAGCAAAACCCAGTTCTCCTGACTTGGTTTGCAACTACACCATATGAGTATGAGGAAGATGCAGTCCCTGAATGTGTAATTGTCCTCAAACATGAGGCAGGTGGGAGTGTTCTTGTCCCAAGCTCAGTGCTTTTGATCCTCAGCCTTCACAGATGTAGTCTCAGGCTCCAGGGAATATTGAGATAGGCTTAAAATAAGGTGATTAGTTACTGGTTTTGTTAGGAGGGGCATTTGCTGGCATTGCAGCTGTCTCTGTGTTTGCTGGCTGTTGTTTAGACCTGGAGCTGTAAAAAAATATGTTCAAAGAAAATGTTTTCCAGTGAGCTTGTGTGACTCCTGAAGCTGAGTTTCCCCAAGCAAATGTTGCTAATCCTAAATCGCAAAAGGCTGGAAGAGAGCTGATGTCCCAGGTGTGTTTCAAAGCCGGGCTGTGCGCTGTGTGGGTGTGTGCAGGAGTTTTGGGGTTCCCAGGGAGAAACTGCCATGTCTTGTCTGTACCACCCTCACGGGCAGCCGCTGTTCCAGGAAGGGAATTGAGCTACAACTTGGTGTCTGGGTTGGATGTTGTTGGAGCAGATGAGTGCCTTGGTGGGGAAGGAGGCATCTCATCTTCTTGAGGCCGTGCGAGAGGACAGAGAGAGCAGCCAGAAGTTCTCCACCAGCCGTGGACGTCTCTGGTTTCTCCATGAGAAAGTCACACCAAAGGCCCCCTCACAGCCTGACAGAGGAATTGTCTGTCTGTCTCTCCTGAAACTCCGTTGTTGGGTGCGTTGTTCCCCCCTCCCAGTACATCTTAGGCACAGTGGAGACAGGAAAGAAAACCCTTGTAAAAATCACAACGTAATTACTCCCATCTGCTCCAGCACTGCTTCCCATTTCTGCGTGCCAGGATGCTTGTCTCCGATGCTAAGTAGCACATTATTTTCGATAAGTTGTGATCATTTACTTGAAATCTCCCTCTCCTTTAAAATGTCCCCCTGGAAAGGCAATTCAGCAAGTTGGGAATGGGCAGAAACAACCATGAAAAAACCCATCCAGAAGCAGCTGAGCTCGGGCGGGAGGGCGAGCGCTCCTCCCAAACTCATTAAAACCACCCAGCAGGTTTCTTTGTAGGGTGGGTTTAAACACCAGCCACTGGGTCCAGCCCTTGGCTGGTAGTGTCAGCAAATGGGGCTGCAGAGGAACTGCCAGCTCATGTCATCAGAGGGGATCTTAACCAGGCAGTCACAGAAATTCCACAGGACCACGCTTTTGACCGCTGAAGTCAGCAGAGAAAGAGCTGCACTGGCTCTGGAGGACGCATTCCTTCATTGGCACAACCTGGGTTGGCATTATGTCTTACCACCACACCCTGTATCCTCTTGTGAGGGGGTATATCCCATGCTGGGAGTCTGGCTCAGACAGCCCCCTGCTTCCCACCTCTCCTCAGCTTGAGGACACTGACCATGGTAGGATAAATTGCCCTTTCTAGAAGAAAGATGGATCTTGAAGGTCCTTTGCTGTTGTCACTGCTGAGCCACAGTCTCCTGCTAAGCTTCTGCCATCACCCCCAGCATGTCTGATTGCCTTCATGATGTAGTTCTGTCTGTGTTGCCTGCACACCTCTAGTTTGGAGGAAAGAGTTGCTAAGTGGAAGTATTTTGGCATGCCCTTGGAGAAGAGAGATGACTGTGTGCTCAGCCCCTATGCTTTTCAGATTCCTTTGGAAAAATGCTTGCAGGAAGGTGGAGTAAATAAGGTAGGGGATGGTGGCATGGAGTACCAGAGGAGTCTGGTACCCTCCTTTGTGGATTTCTTAGGAGTCTTCAGAGTCCCAGGCCATCCCTCTCTTCCAGAGGTGTCTGGCAAAGGCTCTTTCTCCCGCCCTGTGCCCCCCACCCTGGCTGTACCTCAGATTTCGTGACCTGAGGGGACACCAGGCACAGGTGCCAAGGTGTGGGGACATGTGGGGTGCTGGCTGCACATCTCATGTGAGCATTGAGCTGGCTGCTTTGCAGGTGCTCCTTGGAGATGTTGGTGGGAAGCATCTTGGAGCATCTGGAAGCTTTGGTAGTTCAAGGCTCTTTCCATCCTATGTCCCTGAATCATAGGGCAGGCAAGGAGCTGAGGAGCTATTTTTGGCTTTGTCTTCTCACCTGCTTCTCTGAGGTCAGTACTGCCACCACTTCCCATGTCCTGCACTGCAGCCACACCACGGAGCCAGCCCAGGCCTGGGATGTGTCCATGTCCTCTGAACCTTGTGGCTCTGATCCCTTCCTCAAGAGGAAGAAGGAGCAAGTGTGTGAGCTGAGAGCCGTTTTCCAGCTGCTAGAATGGGTCTCTGTGACCCTGGTGGTGACCGTGACTGGACTGCAGGCTGGTGGCTCCATGGTCCCCAGCTGCCACTGCTGCTGCCATTGGAGATAGTGACCCTGTGACAGCTGCACTCCTCGGATCTGCTTCATGACCAGCTGGGCAGTGCAAGCAGGGACAGGGCATGTGCCTTGGGTTTGCTTTTAAAATGAACCCATATATATATATAAAACTTTTTTTTTTTTTTTTTTTTTTGGTTTTGGTTATTATTTAAACAATTAACAAAC
>VZTD01003426.1:196414-225893 GCA_013397725.1 Rhagologus leucostigma | reverse complement strand
TTTTTTTTTGGCGTGTGTGTATATATATACACATGTAAAAACGCATTTTGATCAGCAGGAGACCAAGGCGAGGGCTGAGCACCACCTAGTGGCAAGCGCAACGGCTCTGGAGGCTGCCGAGCCAGCAGGAAAGCAGCCAAGGACAGAAAGTCTTGCAGGAATTTTCCTCCTCCCGGCTGCCAGTCACTATCTTTCTTTTTCTTCTTCCTTTTTTCCCCACTTTCTTTAATCAGGAGCAGTAAATGGGGGGTCCTGGGGATGCCTGGATGCCTACATGCCTGTAGCCCCTTGGACCACTGAGGATCATTCTGCTTCATTTATTCTGTTTTAATTTGGTGGGAGAGCAGGGTTCTTTTGCCATCGGCTGCCCAGGCACTACAGGTTGGATGCTGCCTGCTCCAGCTCATCCCAAACCCCACTGCCAGCAGAGCCTCATCCCATCACAGGGGGCAGTTTGGAGAGTCGGAGCTGCCAAGGAGCCCAACATCTCAGGCATGCTGGCTGGAGGTGTGTGGGAGCTGGGTCCAGCACTGGGAAGATAAAAAAGGAGCTTTGAAATAATCATTTTGTCTTGTCCTCAGCTGAGCACAGCCTTTCAGGGATAAATAAGCAGCATCAGTCCTGCTTAGACACATCGGCCTTTCCATTTATTTACTCCCATGCCTTGTTCTGAGCGAACAGCCAAGCCCAGGCTGGCTCTGCACAGTCCCTGGCTGGGTTCAGGTCTCTGCAGTGGGAGACACATCCCTCCATCAGATGCTGGGAACGCACCCACCCAGCGGGTGCTGGTCTGAGTGTGTGGCACAGGAATAAAGCTCCCGGGAATATACAGCACTTTTCATCAGGAAGCTGCTCTCTAAACATAAGCTAATTAATCACTCGTGCCTACCTGTCAGGTCAATGATTCCTGAGATTTTTAATCTAAAAATATTTCCCTTTTGAAATCTAGATGCGCCTGTTTTGGCAACTCGGCTTTTGATTTGTTTATTTGAGGTGGTTTTTAATATTTTTTTATTTTTAACCTGTGTTGCTTTCCTTTTGTGTTTGGGCTTTTGATGTGCTTTAATTGACTGGGGGTTTTTTTTCTGTACTGAAAGAATAGGAATTTATTCTCTTTATTTTCATATCAAGTCTCTCTCCCTGCTGCAGCTTATCAACTTTCCTCTTCTCTTTTTAAGGAATTTGGCTACTTTTGCCTCATATTTCAGTTTATGAACCATAGACCCCAAACCGTTCTCTTGACGAAATCTGTCCTCTCCCCTTGGATCTATTTATCGTGGCTGGGTGCCACGGGAAACTTCCCGTGGTGGGGGAAGATGCTGGCCCTGTCTCCTGAGGGCTCAGCTTCAAATTTGGCACTCTGCCCTCATTACTCCATATAGAAATGATCCTCCGTAGCGTGGAATTATTTATTATTAGTTCCAGTTTTACTGTTCTTGGGCTTTTTTCTGCCCACTTTCCCACCTTTGTTGACAGTGCATATTTTAATCACGAAATTGCCAGTAAATGCATGAATGAATAAATGATCCAAATGTAGGAATAAAATAAAATTAAATGAATGAATGAAATGTCCTGAAAATAGTAATTTCAGTAGGCTTTGAGGCTTTTTTAAAAAGCTCTTTTTAGTCTTACCCAAACCTCTCAACAGGGTCTTTTACTTCAATTTTATGCTGATAACAGCTGTATTTTTAACTTACTGCAGAGTGGGGAAGACCATACTTGGTGCTTGCTGGGGTTTTTTAGCTGCTCTGATTTTATTTCTTGTTGCCAGCTGATCTTCCACTGCTTTTTTTTTTAAAATGACAGAAATAAATCACTTGCTCTTGTTTGTGCCATGGATTGGGGTGGGGGTCAAATTTGTCTCAGGTGTCAGTGGGCATGGCTTTATCAAAATCCATGCAACATTTCCCAGCTCTGGATGTGCAAAGAGTGTGTGCTCGTGGGGTGTGTGTGCTCAGAGCTCCTGTGCCAAATGAGATGGGGAAATACAATTGTTTACCCTTAGGAAATGCCTTTTTTATTCGCTCTTCAAGGATTTATTTTATTTATGTCATTTATTACACAGCTGTGCGTGTGTGTATGTGGAAATCTCACATTATCATTTTGTGTTTGAACACAGACCATGGAGGGGAACATGGGGGGAGCACACAGAGCACCTCCATTTTTCAGACATGGGACATCCCAAGCGGTTGGGATGCTCCTGTGTTGTTTTTCCAGGAAAGCCCTCACAGGAGAACTTATACTTGGAGAAGTTATTTAGGCAGGGAGCACAAAGATGGGAGGAAGATTCTCTTTTTGAAAAATCACTCTGGGAGGATTAATTTATTGTTGCTCCTTTTCTCAGCATGGTTTAGACATCAGTGGAACGACTGGATTCTTAAAGAAAAGGCATTTTTCCAAGAATAAAATTTATTTCATAATTTTTTTTGCATGTGTTCCCAGTGCGTAGCTAAAAGCATGGACTTCAAGCCCTCTCCATAGTCCATATTTCAAGATGTGGAAACCAAGGCACAGTTGCCCTGGGCTCTGTGTGTCTTTCTCTGCCGTCTGGGGTTGATGTAAATGGCATGTTGGGTGACATGAGAGAACCCCTGAGCAAGATGAGATCAGGGCTAGAGACTTCCAACTTCCCGTCTCATGCTTGAGTCGGGATATGGTCCGTATCGCTTCTGGCAGCAAGAATGGGTACATTTATTGTTTTTTTGATTGCTGTTGCTAGGAGTTTTGCTGCTTGTTTGAGCAGAAAGTGTGGCTTTCTGGGTTAGCTCTGTGGTGAGCTCGCTGCCAGTTCTGCCCTACTTCTGTCCTGTGGGAAGGAGGAGAAGAAGTGAGCCGAGTAACTGCGTTTGGTGATGAGTACTTGGAGCATCAGGATGCAGACTACCTGTTGGAGTACCTCTTGGGAAGGAAGAAAACTCCTCCTAATAGGGTCAGTCCAACTTGGGTTTCCCTGAGTTAAGCCCCAGGTGTGACTCAGGCTTTCCTCTGCCCGTTGTGTTTCCTGCAGTGCTGAGCATCCGGGGGGCGCAAGAGGAGGAGCCCACGGACCCCCAGCTGATGAGGTTAGACAACATGCTCCTGGCCGAGGGGGTGGCGGGCCCCGAAAAAGGAGGGGGCTCGGCTGCCGCTGCCGCCGCCGCTGCCGCATCCGGAGGAGCTGGCTCCGACAACTCGGTGGAGCACTCTGACTACAGAGCCAAACTCTCCCAGATCCGACAGATCTACCACACGGAGCTGGAGAAGTACGAGCAGGTAACAGGCTCCTTCGTGGCGGAGGGGCGGTGCTCGTGGTGTGGTGGGAACAGCAGTGAGAGGGGGAGAGCTGCCGCTCAGTGCTGGCGTGGTGGTGTGAATCTGCACAGCCTGGATCACTACTGACATCTATTGTTAGGAGTGTATGGGCAAATGCAACTGGGTGTTGGAGCGAGAACATGGTCTTTTAGGGTTGGGAGGGTTGGGGGTTTATGCTGGGATGTGGCATGAGAATAGGCTCAGCATGAGTTGCCCCTTGGATTTTCACTTTTCATACCTTCCTTGATATCTTGCCCAAAATTTTCCCTATGAAGGAGGAGGCCTCTCTGATGTGCTGGCCTCAGCGATGACAGCTTTCCAAGCAAGACTTGAATCAGAATCTTCCTTGAATATATTTTCTGCTTGAAAAGCTCTTTTTCCAGGAAAAAAAAAATCTTTTTCCTTGCAGTAAATTACTTTTCAAAAAGAAAAACTACTCGGGTCGTAAATACGGCTGTTGGTAACACTGACAATTCCATGAAGAGCTTTGCAGGTCAGCACTCAAAACCAGTTCCTTTTGAGTGCTTCCAGATATTTTGCAGACCTCTCTTGGCCGCTGTGCACCTTGCGCTTGTGGTTTCTACCCCAAGGTTATGGTTTATGGATGTGAGCAAGAAGGCATCACCTCCTTGGGTGCAGGACAGGCTCCACTGCCAGAGGCCAGGCAGGCTTTCAGGTCTCTGGTTTAGAGCCAGTAAAAGCCTCTATTTTACCTGGCTAACTCTATGTGTGGTGGGGCTGGGGGATGTCTCGCCTCCATGGCCACGTTGGCCGAGCTGAGGGGAGGGTGCCCCTGGGTTCAAGCTGGAGTCAGGGTGGCCAGGCAGGGCTCTGGAGTTGGAGGAGCCAAGCACAGTCATGCTGTGAAAGGCATTTTGGCAGAGCCTTAGAGGAGGCAGGGAGCAGGCAGAGGGCTGGTTGGAAGGATGACCTTTGGTGGCTCTCCTCAGCCCTTGCTGTCACTCCCTTGAGGCAGGGAGGCAGGGAGGAGCCTCAGGCATCTCACATGGGTGGGAGTGGAGAGCATGTCAGGGCTCTTTCAGGCTCCAGGCTGAATAGGGGTAGAGAGACCTCATGTCCTCTGCTACCCAAGTCCAAGGAGAGACTCTTGGCACAGACAGGGACAGGCTTCAGGGAAGGATCTTCTGTTTCTTCCTCCCCTTGGGCAGGAGTTCTGTTTGTTTGATGTTCAGATCCTGTTTTTGCTTTGCTTTTGCTCCCCAAAGAGACACCAGGTGAGAGAAGCCTTTAACCAGGCCCAGAGGGTGGGACGGGCCATATCTTTCCTTCTCATGACCCACTTACAGAGTTTGGTTTTGCCACTGAGTTGCTTTGCAAGTGGCTGTGCTGGTCCACGTCTCTGGTACCATCACCCACAGTCCTGCAAGACCAGGGCTCAGAGTTCTTCCACCTCCATCCCACTCTCTCCAATCCCACTGTTGGGAGCTCAGCCCCTGGCTTCTCAGTCTGGCTGCTGCTGGGTCAGCACAGCACTCAGTGGTGCTTTTGCCTTTAATGCTCTTTATTTGATGCCAAGAGGAGATGATCTGAAATTGCTGGGGGTGTCTGGGAGCACAGAGATGCCCAGCTGAGGGCTCTCATAGCCGGCACTTGCCCCTGGAAATGGGAGTCAGCAGCTGGAGCTGGGCATGGGCAGTTGGAGGGCCTCTGCTGGCCTTGGGGATGTCTCTTTTGTTGGGTCTGAGCCATGGTGGGAATTCAGCTTGGAAGGGTGGGGTAAGACATAGCAAGTCAAGCCCATGTCACCAGTCTACAAGTCCAGTGTTTCTTTCCCCTGCCAGCCCCTTTTCCCCATCATGGGGTGGGAACTGGGGACACTGTCCCCGGAGCAGCCACCCACATCCCAGGAGCACCAAAGGCTTCTCCAGCCATCACTGTCCAACTGCTGCTCTCAACCTGATTTTTGGGGCTTACTTCTGGGAATCAAGAGGATCCCATCATGCCAGTGAGGTGCTCATGGGGATGAAGGAGAGGGCAGTGAAGTGGCCTTTATCTGGCCTCAAAATCCCTCCCTTGTCCCCTGGCTCCTCTTGCTGCCCTGTCCTCACGGCACAACACGGGGACAGTAGGAGCAGCCAGACAGTGCCATGCCAGCAGCAAACTAACTGGGATTGTTACCTGCTTGCCCTTATTTGCCAGGGCTCCTGCCTCATTCAGGCTTTAATTATTATCGTTATTTGCTTCTTACCTGATGTGCCAAGAGCACGGAGCAGGGCCTCGTGTCTCTGAGAGCTGCTCCTGTGAAGCACAAGGGGCTCTGCGGGACACGTGGTGGGGCTGTAGGGGAAGGGGCAGTGGGTCAAAAGGTTCGTGGTCCTCCTCAGATAAATCTATAGCTCCTCCGGTTCCAATCAGAAAAACAGTGGCTGGGACTTCTTCATGCTTTACGTGAATCCTAGGGCTTCACCTGCCCCAGCTCCATCCATGATCCCCCTGGGAGCAAAGAAATCGGCTCCTGCCTTTACCAGCATGATTGTTGGGAGTCTCTCATGCCCTGTGCTTGGCAGATCAGAGAAATTTCTCTCTCCCCTGAGCACCAGCACGTTCTTGCTCTGAGCCTGCTCTGAAAAGCCCCAGCCAGTGAGGCCTCCACTCACATCTCCTTCCATAGCCACGCTGCCTCTGTCCTGTCCTTGACACTGTCGAATGACCTTCCCATCCTGGGGTTTCTTTTGCTTTTCTTGCCATTCCAGGCATGCAACGAGTTCACCACCCATGTGATGAACCTGCTGCGTGAGCAGAGCCGGACCCGGCCCATCTCGCCCAAGGAGATCGAGCGGATGGTGAGCATCATCCACCGCAAGTTCAGCTCCATCCAGATGCAGCTGAAGCAGAGCACGTGTGAAGCTGTCATGATCCTGCGCTCGCGATTTCTGGACGCACGGTGAGTCCATCCGACCAAACCTTTCTGCCTACCCACTGTGCAGTATTGTTTGGGTCTGGGAGGTTTGTTGGTCAGGTTTGTTGGTTCTGAAGTAAAGTGAGGGCCAGCTGAAGGGCCATGTCTCTCAGTCTTGAGCTGGAGGGGTTTTTTGCCTTCCTTATCCCTTAGTTGTCTGTGGCTCAGCAGGGTAGGGGACTGCAATTCAAGCCATACAGCCTCTGTCTCAGGGAGGCTCCCAACAGTACCCCGAGAACTGCACATCCTGGTTTTGCTGTGGCAGAAGGAAATTCTGTGGCATATTGCAGCAAACCTCTGTGGTGAAAACCTGCACTTCAGTTAGGGATGAAGGTTTATCCTCCAGGCCATCCTATCTCCCCTAGATTCCCATTCTTTTCCCACTGTTTCTACTGTCCCAGATTTTCAATTTGCTATAAAATTATTTCATTTCCCAAGCTGGTTAGGTGCGGACTGCGGCTTGGGCTGTAGCTTGCAATGGGGAGGAGAGGCAGCTACACTAGGGGTACAAGGAAAGAGACGGCAGACAGGTAATAATGTCTAGGTGTAAATGGAACAGAATTCCCGAAGGATATATCCAGCTCTGCTTCCTCAGCACAAAGCTTCGCAGAGTAGCACTGATGTCTTTGGCCACGACAGCCAGGCGTCAGGAGTCACCTTCCCAGGTGGAGGAGGTGGATGCCAGTTTTCAGACTCTACTGTGAGCTGAAGGATGCAGTGATAAATTTGAGATGGAGACTTGCTTGCTTTGGAAGGTGCTGAAAGAGCAGTCACCAGCAAGGGCCAGATAAGAAGCTTCCTGGCCATGAGTCTTGCACTCCATGCTCAGAGAAGCAGAGGGAGGAGGGAGGAAAGTGGGAAGTTTAAAAGTATCTAAAATTGCATTCTACCTCTGGATCCCTGGTGCTCATTCCCTTTCCTTTTCCTTCTGTTTCCCATTCTTCTTTCACGTGAAGGCGTAAGAGACGAAACTTCAACAAGCAAGCCACGGAAATCCTGAATGAGTATTTCTATTCCCATCTCAGCAACCCTTACCCCAGTGAGGAAGCCAAAGAAGAGCTAGCCAAGAAATGTGGCATCACAGTCTCACAGGTGAGAGAGTTCAAAGCCTGGACTAGTTGGAAACTTCAGCATGCTGAAGGGTATTCCAGACCTCAGACAAGTTAGCCATGTCCAGTGTTGAGCATTAATCAGTTTAGTGGAAGTTAGTGAGAGTGGATGGGAATGCAAATGGCACTTGCAGATTGAAGTCAGGGGTGGAAAGAGAAAGTCTGAGAGAAGATTCAGGAGGTATGAAGATGCCATGGAGCGATGGCTGTGTGTGCAGCCAAGGTGTTGACAACACAGAAATGATGTGGCAGCACCCAGAGAGGCAAAGTCGCCTCAAGGAATTAGTGCTTGCCTGGTCTGCAAGAAGAGCTTGTTTGATCTGAAAGTCCATTCTTCAAGGGATTAAAAGCAGTAGGAAGAGTTGTGCAGGTTTTGCTTGATAAGATAGAATGGACAAGTCCTGGTGGGAAGGATCTGGGTGTAACTGTTACGGTTTGTGCTCAGTGAGGGTGGGATTTCTCGGGGTTATTTCTCTCAGTCATTACCCTTGTGCTGCAGAACTTGTCATCTCCCTGACTTGCATATCCCTTAAAACGTTGTGGTCAGTAAAGACGAAAAGAATTATTTCCATATGTTCAAGGAAGCCACGTAGTTCCTGGAGTCTGTAGCTTTGACCTGGGGGTACTGTGTTTTGTGAGGAGCGCAGTCAGCCCTTGAAGTGTTCAGCCATACATTGCTCAGGCCTGCACTTTTTTATTTCCTTTCTTTTTGGAGCAAGCTGTATGATTGAGAGCCAATCCATGTGGCCTCTGGTAGGCTTGTCCTCGCATGAGCTCAGTGGTCCCCCTAGGCTCCCGTGGCATTCCCAGTTTAGGGCTGCTTCCCAGCCCCAGGCACATGCCTGCTCATCACTTGAGTAAACTGCAGACAGGAGTAGCATCTGGTGTCCTTGTGGGAGCATGTCTGCCTTCAGCAAGAGCAGCAGCATCCAAGGGTAGGTGTCATCACCGTGTTGAGTGCCTGCTGAGTGACTCTGGTTGCCTCCCCTGGGCTGGAAGACCCAAACGTTGCTTCTTCCCGGAGTTACCTACAAGAGACAGCACATACTGGTTTAAGTAAAGCTCCAGCTGTCCTGATGCTTCCCCTCTCACTTCTAATTCATCTGTTCACACTTACAACTTCTCCCTCAAAAAGACAAAATGCCCAGGAGAAATGCTGCACTTAGGATGTGTTTTTGACTGTGCTGTATCAAGGCTGCTTTGTGCTTGTCTCCAGGATCTGCCTCCTTTCTTCATCCAAATAAGGTAGAAACAAATGCATCCAAGTCTGGTTTTGCTGAGACTGAGTGGAAACATGTGCAAGTCATGAGCAGAGCTGATCCGAACTCAGAGTCTGACCAGATTAGGCAGGTTATTCACAAATTTTAAAATGCAGATAGGTTGTGGTGGCTGTATATTCCAGCCTCCTGCCCTATGATGCTCAGAGTTCACCCAGGATTTGAAGCCAGAAAAGCAGTCATAGGGAGATGTCCATGTGGAAAGATCATGAAGAAGCACATTGTCATTAGTGAGAAAGCTGGACCAAGAGGTAGAATGGAACTCCTTGCCAACAGCACCAGCTCCTGGTGCTATCAAAATGTTTGCTCCCAGATCTGGGTTGGGTGCTGATCTGAGTCTCTGCAGGTTATATTTTCTTTTTCCTGCTCTGCAGGGTTGGATACCTGCAGTTCAGTAGCCATTAAATTGGTGGATTCTGCTTTTGTGTGGAAGCTGCTGAATACTCTAATAGCACTGCAGATAGAAAGCATCTCAGGAATAAAAGCTTATGGGTTTCAGTTCAAGTCCAAACAATTTCCCTAAGATAAGGAAAAAATTATGGGCTTCAAAGGATGAGCATCCATTATTGTCTTCTGTGTCTTTGGCGCTTGCTCAGTTTATTTGAAAGAGGGAGCACTGATGTAGTTGCTCACCAGAAAGCCAAGGAAGAATGTCCTTGGAATCTCACCAAAGGGGTTGGTCTTGCTAGCTCAAGATTGCATCTCCAAGCAATTTTAGGAGTGTTGGAGCTTTTCTGGAGAGTTGCAGCATCCTCCTCATTTGCCTTGTTGTCTCTTTATCCTAATAAGTTCTCTCAAACAAAGTCAGTAGTGGCTGGAAGTTGTCTTCTGCTTACAGACCTGCACATAGGAAGACATTACCCTGATTCTCTGTGTTTAGTGTTGATGATGAAGAAGCTGAGAGCTGCTTCCCAAGCTGTAGGGTTGAATCTTTCCCATGTCTTCTCTGAAACAGTTCAGTGTGAGATGGTGCCCAAAAGTGAACAGGAATATCATCAGCATGTCTCTGGGCAAACACAGGGGAAACATCTCCCAACCCTTCCCAATGCACACACTTCTTTCCTAGGACCAAAGTTAGGTTTTAGGGCAAGTCCTGTGCTCCCTCTCCATCCTTCCCCTGAAGTTCCTGGTTCATGCAGGGGCTCATACTAAACCTTGCAAAGCTGAGCTCAGCCGGAGGAAGAGCATCTGCTTCTGGCTTTGTGCCCTGATTCCCCTCAGATGGATCAAAAGAGAGCTTCAGTGATACTGAGGCAATTTTGTGTGTCAGCCAGGCCCCAGTCAATTCTCTTGATGTTCTCCCTCAAAGCCATGCCGGTAATCAGGGCATCTGTCCCATCAAAACAATACTGAGGAGGAGGCAAATAAAAATGACACACACCTGTTCTCAAATTGTGCAATTTCGGGGCCATTTGACTCTGTCATGTTTTTTTGAATCCATCTTAGATTTTTTTGAGGTGGGTCTAGTGGTTCTTGTGGAGCATCCCATCTATAGCAGAACCAGATACATCCACACAAACTCAGTGCTCCCAAGAGCGTCCCATCACCTTTCCTAGGCTTGGTGTGGCACACATGCGTGGAAGGTGCTTCCTTCCATGGCTAGGAAAACTGGGAGGGGAATAAGAATCTGCACTGCTTAACCTGAACTAATCCACCTTCCTCACCCAGGTGCACTTGGCAGAGCTGAAACCTTAACATCCTTGTCTTCTCTTGAACTCATTCTAGGTATCAAACTGGTTTGGAAATAAGAGAATCCGGTACAAGAAGAACATAGGTAAATTTCAAGAGGAAGCCAATATTTATGCTGCCAAAACGGCTGTCACGGCTACCAATGTGTCAGCCCATGGAAGCCAGGCTAACTCACCCTCAACTCCCAATTCAGCTGGTTAGTTTTTATTTTTCTTTTATTTTGGGTTGTTAGTGTTTGGTTTTTGTTCATTCTCCCCTCTCCCTCTAGTCTCTCTCTTGTTTTCTCCTTCTGGTTATTTCAGCTTTTATTCTCTGGGTCTGGTTTGCTCCCTTTTGTGGTCTTAAAAAAATAAAAAAAGGAAATGGGTTTGGTTTGGGGGGTTGTTTTGTGGGAGTTACTTTATTTTCTTTGCTTTTTCCCCCCCTATTTTCTCTTTTTTTTTCTCTTCCCCTTCCCTGTTCTGTTTTTGTTGGAAAAAGGGATGTGATCAGACCTTGTGACTGGTGGTGCTATGCTGGGGGTTATATGCATGGATGGTAAACGCAAAACCAGAAAAATGATCCGATCCAAAAACCGTTGCTAAGATTGCTTGCACTTTGAGAGGAGAAAAAAGTAATAGAAAAGTTGTGTAATGATTTTATTTCACTGGGGCTGAAAGCATGAGTGATCCTAATGGTTAAACCCCAGTATTTCTGAGATGTCCTAGCTCATGCCATTTTGGGGGTTGTTTTGGGTAAATTTTTATCCTTTGATTTTCTTTCTGTTGTGGTTATCTCTTTGATGGCTTACATGACAGTGTCTGGATCACCTGCAAGAGTGTGCTCTGTGTGAATTTTATTTTCTCTTTGTGTCACTGCAGTCCGGAGAAATTCATGGGTCGTTCCCTTCCCTTTCCCCCTTTCCTTCCCATTTGCTGTGGTTTCCATTTGTTTGTTTTGAGAGTCAAAGGCACAGAGCACTTTGCCCAGATTTCAACTCCTCTGCTAGAGTACGATGCTTAGTTCATGTGTGGTGCCTGCTGCAAGGTTGGCCAACCCAAAAATGATCAGGGGCTGCAGATCCAAGAGCAATGGAAAACTGGGATTTGTTTACAAGGAGGGGAAAAAAATTAGCTTCATGGGTGCCATGTACTTCATTATCCATGCAAATATCTGTGTGCCTGTTTTCTTTTTAGGGGTAGGAGGGAGAGCGGGAATGTGCCACTCTTGAGCCTTTGAGCTGGGTGTCTGCTCACGGTGCCCTTTCCTGGGGATGTGATGCTTGGTGGTATCTGGTGGACTGCTAAGAGGCAGGAGGGGAGCAAAGAGGATGGTGGGCAGCAGCATGTTAAGCAGACCATGCAGATGCTGGTTGCTATCAGGACATGCTTCTGTAGTGAGCACACCCCTGCCTCTGCAAGTATCAGAGGAATCACACTCCAGAAACACCCTTGAGGATTTGAGTGGAAGTTGGAGAGCCAGGGGTCAGACAAAGGGAGGAAGCAGTGACATGTCTCTGGCTGGTGTCCCAAACCAGTCCCCCACTAACAAGGCAAATGCAGTCCATTACCCACAAGCTAATGTGTAAGCGGGAGTTGATCACTCTGTGCTGGGGAGCTCTTCCACGCCTTGCACTCCCATGGATGGCTTGGACTGGGCAAGTGGTAGAAGGCTTATTCAGTTGGGCAGTGAAGTCCGTGCACGCAACCCCTTAATTTCCAGGGGACATGGTACTTGCTAATGGTCTGCCCCCAGAGCCAGTGAGCACAGAGATGTTGCAGGTCAGAAGGACTGCTGGGACAATCTCTCCCACTTCCATCTTGCCCAGGGCTGCCTGCTCTGGCTCAGGTGCTCTGAGGGCTTAGGTGGATGCAGCAAAGCTCTGCAGAGACAGTTTGCTGGAGTTTTGTTTGATTCTTTTTGGTTTGGGGATTTTTGTTCCCCTTCCATTCTCTCAACTGCTGAAGATTTAACTGCAGTTTCAAAAATGTCATTCTTTCCAAAGAGTTCACACAAAATACCTGGTCACATGAGGCCTCCTGATGTTAACACCCCCTGTAGAAAAGGCTGGAGGGAATTCTGCTGGAGAGGGCAGAATTATGTGTGTTGGGGGAGAGACCTCCTGCCTGTGAGGCTGTCCTGCAGGCCACATCAGCTTGGACCAGAGACACAGCTTTCCTTCTTTTCCTCTTTCTTCCAAAATCCAGATCCAAAGGTCTGGAATAGCAAGGGAATGGCTTCAAATTGCCTGAGTGCGTTTGGATCTGGGCTGCACGTAGGAGAATAAGCATTTCCTCAGTGCCTGACCCATTAAATAGTGCTCCAGAGCAAGGCTGTTTCCTTGCCTTCCCCACAGGCAGCAACACGGTTGTTTCAGAGATAAATTGGCCAGTGCCTTGCAGTAAACAGCTGAGATAATCCCTGGATAACACTGCGCTTTCAAGGAAGGACAAACAGTCCTGTTATTAACAGGGAAAACTTGAGCTCCTGGGTCCTCTTTGTGGCTCACTTGTCTGCAGTCTGGAGTCATTGACCCCTTTTCACATGCCTGAAGTGTCAGCGGTGCTAAAGCAGTGCGAGGGGAGCTCACAGGCCACGGAGATCTTTCTTCTGCTTAGAAATAAAGTGTTCCTAACCTGGCCCAGATCCCACACCCTGCCTGTAATGCTGCAACAGTGGCAGAGCAGTGGGGAGGCCCAGGTTGCTCTGGGTCAGCTTGCAGAGATAGTGGGTTTGGGTGTCCTTATAGCTCCTTCCCTGAGAAGACACCTGGAATTGTGTGAGATTTTTATCTCCTTACAGCTGAGATCCTTCCAGCTGAACCACGCACATGTAACAGCTCAGTCAAGCATCCCTGCACTGTCACATTTTGGGACAAAGACACGTCCTGAGGACATCTGGAGCCATGTGATCTCCCCTGCTTCAGGTTGTCCTGTAGGTCCTAGCAGCAAGAAGCACACCTGTACGTGCTAGATCTGAAATACCTGTCTGAAAAAGATTTGGACAGTGGTGTCCAGGACCGTGAGCCACCAGATGTGCTGAATTCCCCAGGGAGGAGCATGGAAGTGGATGAAGAGGTGAAGAACTAAGATGGCCAATGCCTCTCCTTTTACACCATGGACTTCTTTCTGTTCCCAGATCATTGGCTGAGACTTTGGTGAGGAGGTAGCCTGAACAAAGATAGGATTTTCTGGGAATTTGTAGGACCTTCTGGTTTAAATACATTATAGGGCATGTGGAAAGAAAGCAAGCAGAGGACAGGTCGTAAGAAAGAAATGGCCAGCAGTGTAGTCCCTGGAAGGCCATGATGTTGGAAGAGGAGGTGGAACTGGATGCAGTGGGACCTGGGACAGGAGCTAAATTCATTTCTGCTGTGGCTACGCAGGCCCATCTGTTCTCTCATTGATGCCCATGTTACTGGAGATCAGTGAATGGCTACAGTCAGTCAAAGAGATTGGCCACACATTGACAAGGGCAAGGGTTGCATCTGTCTGGCCATCTGGCACGTTCAGAGCAGGGTCCCCCATCCTCAGTCACCCAGGCCTGAATGTCAAACACCTTTTCATCCGGAATACGCGCAGTTGGGCTTTATCAGCCAGATGTTCAAATAAGCTGAGATGTCTAGCTCATTTGGGCTAACAACTCCCCATCCTCACTTTGATTGTCTGGACAATCTCAGCACAAAAACCACATGGCAAATGAAACCTATTTTATGTGGGCAGACCCTTTTGCCAACCAGAGTCCTCAAGGGCCACACGCAGGTGACGGCATCCAGTGAAATCTTAAATGCAGAGCAGCCAAAACAGTCCTGAGTTGTTTTTTTTTCCTGCTCACCTTTTTGTTGTGTAAAAATCTTCTCATGAAGCTGCTGTCTGGAAATGTACTTCATCAGGCACAAGTATCTTCTCTGCCTTCCTCCATTTGTGTCCAGAACACATTACTGGAGAGGACTCTGCTTCAGCAAAGGCTGTTCTGGTTGTGGCTTCACTGTCCTGAGTGTTGTTTGGCAAGTGAAAAAGAACCGATGTCCTGCTGGATCATCCCTGGCTTTTAGACCTGCTTTGTAGCTTTGTCCAGCTAGGGAGCAGCATGGTCCATCACCACATTCTTCCCTCATTTTTGGCCGTGGTAGAGACACCACAAAAAGTCACAAGAGGCATAAATCCTGTGCTCTCAATGCGTGTATGTAATTATTTTTGACTTCAACTAGGAATCTTGTAGACATGACCGAAGTCACTTCAGAGGTTCAGTGTGCTGGATCTCTCTTACTGGTGTTAGGGGGTATGAGGAAGCAGCAGATGAGGATTGCTTGATTTCAGCTCCAATGAACACCATTACCCTGTTTGTTTATTCTTGGTACCATTTGAATTGTCAGATACTTTAGAGAAAAGTACTTAGTAGAGGTCCTGGAAAATTGGAGGTGGAAGAGCTGTCAGAACACGGAAGACTTTAGAGGAGCTGGAGAAGCAGCTCTCTGAAGAGCTGGAAGAGTGGTGCAGGAAATACCAGGAGTCAAGTTTGTGAAGGTTGTTGAATTGGAGGCAAAATTGAAATGGGCTTTGCTCATCGGAGGTGTTAGGGGTGGAAGAAATCTTTTAGTGGGCATTGTTTTGATGTAGGCTTTTACCCAGGGCAGGATTTGACATAGCCTGCTCAGACATTTCCAGCACTCTTTCTGAAGCTGGTGCTGATAGAAACTCAGCACCAAGGAACCGGGGGGATAGGTCTTGGGTTTGAAAAGATGTCTGGATGCTGAAGATGAACCACTCTTCCACACTGCTACAAGTCATGAGTTTTCTGGTAGGTTTTTTTGTCAACACACAGTAATTCCAGGCACTTCCATGTCAAGATCAGAGCCCTTTCCTCCTGGGTTCACAAGATCAAAAGATTAACTTCTCTCATTCATAACCTCTCAATTCCTGAGGAGCCCCAGACCAAATTACAACCACCAAAGGCCTGTGGTGCATTCAGGAAAAGAGCGTTTCAGAGGTACAGATTAGATTTACAATGGAGCCTCTTCTAGTGGAAGGATTCGACTTGTATTCCTGGATCTTATCTCTGTGGAGGATATCTGAGTCTTAATTTTCAGGGCTCTTCACATTGCTGCCCATTCTCCCAGCCAGGTGCACCAGCTCCTCTTAGCCGTGTCTCTGAGACTTTGGGCCAACGTAATTTTCAGGCATGGTGAGTGCGCAGACGGCCGAGTGCGGAAGCAGCAGCACGGCGGCACAGAGCGCTCTGCAATTACGGCTCTGATCCAAATGCATCCATACGTGCGGGGCCATTGGTATGCGCATATTTATCTCTGCATCCACATCAGCACCAAGACATATTTACTGTTTAGATATGCACATATATTGTAAAAATACCCCTTGCCAATAGCAGTGTATATCTTGTAAGTGACATTTCCAGCACTCCTCATGTTTTCCAAGACACCGTCACTCTTCAGAACTAGAGTTTGTGCCGTTTGTTTTTTTTTATTCCTCCCTCCCAGTCTCAATTTTATGGCCAGGTTTGTTAAGTTTCAATAAAATATCATTAAAGTTTATGGCATTTTTATTTGTTACTGTTGTTATAATTTTCTTTTGGTACGAGAAGGTGGGATGAAATGTTGCTCAGCTGGCGGCAGAGCGATAGCAGTGCCATGCCAGGTGCTTAGAGATTCCAGAGTCCTCTTTGCAGCTCTGCCACTGATTCTTTGTTTGATCTCAAAGATTTCTGCTCACCTCAAAAGAAGAGAATATTCTCTGCTTCTTATGAGCAGTAGCTGCAGAGTCTTTTGGTTCTCAGCCACTGTGGGAGTACAAAGCTGTGTCGCTACCCTGTGCTTTTATTAAGGTGGTCAAGGCAATCACTCAGAAAACGGGGTCGGAAGCATCTTTGTGTGTGTGAAACATGCCTATCTTGACACTTAAAGTTGAGCACTGTCAAGGTGGGCTGTCTCCAGTCTGCCAGCTCGTTTCTCTAGGTTTTTTGCCTTTAAAATAGCAAGTAACCTGAGAGGTCGGGAAGTGACAGGAGCCCTTTGCCAGCCGAGCAGAGGAGGTGATGGTTACAGCTGCCTCCTGACTAGTCCCGGTTATTTTACACAGCACTGTGGGATTGCTCTCTGGAATAGGTTGGGCAGGTTGACAGTGAGCACAGACAATGAGCTGTTCCTGACTTCACTCTTTTCAGGCACCAGTGGGAGGGTCCTGATCCAAGACTCACTGTGCTCAAGACGAGTCTTTCTCTTGACTGTCTTGGGTGTTGTATCTAGCAGCGATGTTTCTGCTTTCCTTTGATTCTGAGAATTGCGAGCACCTGACAGAAAAGCCAGTCACTAAGAGAACAGCAGAGAACTTAGTGAACATGAAGTCTCCAGCACAGACCTCCCACCTGCTCCCTGACCTTTGTCAGAAGTGGCTTCCTCCAGAGGAACCTTCCTGGTCCACCTCCAGGGCACAGCTGGGATCTGTCTAGCATTTCTTCCCTCTCCGGCAAAGGGAGGGAGTTTGCCAGGCATTTCTCAGAGCGTACACATGAGCCATAGTTGGGCAGTTCCACCAGGACTGTGGTTGCCAGTCTTCCAAGCTGGAAATGGCAGTGTAGATGATGAGAGTATATTTGGGACTGGAGCTGAAAGCATAGCTGACCTGGGCCCCTGAAGTCTCTCCTTTCCAAGGCTAATGTCATGTATAACTAAACCTTGCACGTTGAGCTGCCTCACACTTAACGCGCTGATCTGCACGATAAATTCTGAAATAATCCCATAAAACCTTTTTATTTATTTTTAACCCCCTTGCTGCCTTCCCTGCCTTCCAGTTACATGATGGATTTGTTTCTTCCATTAAATGGTTGAGGTGCTCAGATATCTCAAAGCTGGAAGCATAAAACTTTATTTCTGCAAAGGTGGAATTTATTTTTTCTTTTCATTTTTTATCCTGATCCCACCCAGTTGTCTTCACTGTTATAATTTTTTTAGTGTAACATTGACGACTGTGCATGCAGTGGGGAATTTGCTTACAGAGCTTATTCTTCTGGGCAGCTGGCCCAGGAGGGCTGTGACACCCTTCTGTTCTCTCACGGGCCATCACAATGAATGGCTTTTGCCAGCGTGATGGGCACTGGGGGTCTAACCTAGGTGCCTTCATGTTTTTGTGAGCCTTTGCTCCTGGTGCTCTGCAGTTCCCACCAGTGACGGGTTCCTGATGTCCCATGCACCCCTCCCTCGCAGAGCCCCCTGTGTCTCAGCCAAAGCTCCAGCCGTGGGGCTGGATGGGGTCTGGAGGTCTCACCCTGCAGGGAGCAGCACAGGCTATAATTACCCTGTTCTGAGCTTCTCAGCATGGGCTTGGTTCGCCTGCTGCAAAGGCTTGTGCTCTTAATAGTGGGGCTTGTCTGTGTAATTCTGGTCTCCAGTGCAGTCTGCCAGGTGCACACCTCCAACGACCGAGATCTTTCAGAGCTGTCTGAAGGATTCTGATGCTGTCCGAGTCCTCCAGGCTGTGTTTTGTTTGTCTCAGTCAAAAGCATGAAGAATCCTTCCTCCAGCTGAGGAGCTGTTGAAGAATGTTCTTGGCATTGAGCTGTAACATGTGGCTTTGAATAACCTCAAGAGTGCATCCTTTTTTTTGCTTGCTCTGTTCTTCATACTACTAACCTGACTGTGTGTTTTGTTTTTGTGGTTGCTTTGCATGTTGTTCCTTCCTCTTGGCTGAGAGTCATGGGGTGGATCTTTTTCCTTTCTGTGATTCAGGTGCCTCACTCTTTCCTTTCCAGGTTCTTCCAGTTCTTTTAACATGTCAAACTCTGGAGATTTATTCATGAGCGTGCAGTCTCTCAATGGGGATTCTTACCAAGGGGCCCAGGTTGGAGCCAACGTGCAGTCACAGGTAGGGACCCATCCGATGTACTGCCAGTGAATGCATTAGTGTTGGAGGAGCCTTTGATTGTATTGGCACTTCTCCCTCCCGTCTGAAAAAAACAAATCTCAACCAGCACAAACGAACCAACCAACACTTTAAAAAGGCAAAACAAACTGAAAAACCAACCAACCAAAAAAGCAACAGGAACAACCACCAAAAATAAAAACCAAACCCAACCAAAAAACAATCCAAAAGAAACCAAAACCAAACACCCAACCAAACCAACAACCATGGTCTTGAGGAGACTTGCCCACACTTTGTGAATGCATTTGGCTCTGGCTTGATAGTTGTATTAGGAGGAGAGAAGGTGTAGGAGAATAGGCACAAAGTCAAACAAAAGCAGCTCAGGTTTAGGTTCTGCTTGCTTTAGTCTTCCAAGGGAAGGCACCAGATGTTTGGACTGGTGTCTCGTTTTAAAAGACTTCCACTTACTCCCTGGATGCCAAACCAGGTGTCTGCTGAAAGGCAATAAATGTTCAAATACGTAGATAAATTTTTTGTTGTTGTTTTTTCATAATTAAAAGCCACCCTTCACCATCTCCCCACCTCCCAAAGCACAGGCACTCACACCACCCCTGTACATACCAGAAGGAGAGGGCAAGGGAGCTTTGCGCAGCATTGCTGAAACATTGCCCCATGCTTGGGGCAAAAAGAAAGAATTTAAAATAGCCAGGATCTCACTCAGATCTCCCACCTCTCATCCAATGTCCAGATATGCCATGAGTCCCCTCTCTGGTATCTAAGGCTCTGTTCTGTGCTGAGAGATGACAGCCACTCTGACACTTCTGCATTGGGCAAGGAGAGCTCTCTAAAGCTGAGGCTGCTCCTCCGTGGGGCTGGACATGGAGTACTCATCGTCCGTGGGCAGTGAGATGTGCTCACCACATGTGCCACTGCTGAGGCTGGGCTGGGGGAGTGAGGGAGAGGAACAGGGCACCCAGAGGAGAGCTGCTGGTGCCTTTGCCATGGTAGGTATATTTCCTTTCTGGGCCCTCCACAGTGATGGCGCTCGGCCGACTCCAAAGATCTCCTTCCACTGCCGTGAGCAGTGCTTGCGGTCAATGGTGGAAGCGGGTAGGGGTAGGAAGGTGGGTGCTTGAGCATGATGGTGGAGATGACTGCAACGATGTGCTCCAGGAGATGCCACCCCACAGCTGTCACACTGTTCTCCCTCCCCACTCTTTTTGTCAAAGGACATGGGACCAAGGAGAGTGTGACAGGGCTGCTGGGGTAGGCAGGGAATGGTGAGGGAGGCAGGAGAGGTCCTCTGGCTCATCTCTTTCCACAAGACCAACTGCGGCTTTCTTTTACCCCTCTTTGAATGTCTACCTTTTTTTTTTTATTATAGTGGTGGTTATGATTATTGTTACTACTGTTCGTTTGCTTTTATCTTACCAAAGATGAATGGAAGCGGCTTTGACCACTAACCTTTCATTCCCTCTAATTTGTGTTTTTGTTGTCGTTGGTCTGTTTAGGTGGATACCCTTCGCCATGTTATCAGCCAGACAGGAGGATACAGTGACGGACTCGCGGCAAGTCAGATGTATAGTCCACAGGGCATCAGTGTAAGAAAAAAAAAAAGGCTTGGGTTCTGGTCTTTTGGGGTTTTTTTTCATTTTTGTTTTCTCACTACCAATTATTTCAAAGCCATAGGGCTCAGAATGCCACTTAGTAGGACTTGTCTTTGCTTTTACGGTCACCTAGTTTATTGCTTCTGTATCGGTCACGCCAGCGGCAGAGCTTTGCCCACAAAAAAAGTGGTGCCGGGGCAGGCTGTGTGCAGGCAGCTGGCGTCTCGGACTGTCACAGCCCATCAGCGTTCGCCCGGCACCTGCGGCCACATGCGCTTGGCTGAGAGGAGCTGCTAAACAGGTGTAAACCTCGTGTAACCACAACGGGGAATGTCACCGCAAACACCCCAGCCTAGAGATGGTTCCACGTGGAGGCCAGTGGCACCATCCTGGAGCGACCAGCTAAAAATAACTCATCCCTGGCCAGTGTCCGGGAGCGCAGCAGTGATGAGGTTGGTGGCGATAGCAGTTACAAATAAAAGGAGGAAAAAAACCCACAAAGACAACCAGTGTCAAGCTCGCCCAAGCGGGCTGGGGGAGGATGCGAGGGGAAGGGCGGTCTCTGGAGCATCTTCTCCTTGTTCTTGGGTGTGCTGGCGGGTTCTGACTCGCATGAAAATTTGTAGCGACAAGCTGTGTCGCACAGGGGGAAATCGATCAGACACACACAAGGAGAACCCAGTGTAGATTCGGGACAGCAATCCAACTTCATTTCTCAGATCAATCGTCCACCATCTCAGCGGCGGTGACAGCAAGCTGGGAGAGGAGGGCAGCCTGGAGAAGGAGGCTGTGAGCACTGAGTGGGTGGTGGCAGTGGTGTCTGGAGTGGCACAGAGGAGGAGGCAGCTGGCCCTGGACATAGCTGGCTGCCACAGGATGCTGATGGTTGAGATAGAGTGGTCTTGAACTGGTCAGGGAGGTGATGATCCTCTGGGTGGGGTGGTGGTCCTGCAGGCAAGACCCCAGGATGGTGCACCGTCCAGTCCCGTCACCTTCCACTCCCCTGCGCCATTTGTCACCTGGCATGTGACCATCTTGCAGAATGGCCACCACTGGCATGCAGAGAGGGTGCAGGAAGAGGAGTGCCTTGGGATGGGGAGCTCTGCTCCCCTATCCTGCGGGCGCCGGGGCTTAGTGGGCGGCTTGATGTCAGGAGGCAGAGGCAGGGAGGATTTGTGAAGTAATGTAATTGAACATGTGCAGATAATTATGTCTCATTACATAAGCCCCTTGCAAAAACGGCACTTGGAAATGCCACATGAAAGAGCCTATCGTTCCGCATTAATTTCTCCGTGCGCTGAATTTATTCCCTTTCTGGCTTTTTAATACTTGGAGAGTAAAGGAATCGCAGGCTGATCATGATAAGAGATGATACTTTTGTATAAATTAAAATACCCCCAAGGAAAGAGGCTGAGCTGATTACAGTTGCAGTTGGCTTGGAAAATAACAGTGGGCTGGGTTAAGCCAAAATTTGGGAGGGAGGGTTGCTGCCAGGGATTATGAGGCAGGGAGGGGGTGATGGGGGAGAGGAGAAGGAAGAGAGAGTGAAAACTCAAAAGCTGAATAGGACGAGGAGAGCTGGGTTGGTGTTTCTGGCTGTGGTTCTTTGTGGGAGAACCAGTGTTCCCACGAGTAGCAATGAGAACTGGTGAGCTGAGAGTGGTGGGGGCTCGACAGACACCTCTGTGCTTCCCAAACGGGTACCTGGCATGTTTGTCATCTGATGTCTTCTCAGGCTGGTTTTCAGGGAGGGCAGGAGCCCAAACTGACCCATATTGGATGTTTTCAAGAGAGAGGCAGGTTGGCAAAGGGACTGTGCTGTGTGGGTGACTCCTCAATTCCCCATGAAGCTGTGGTAGGCATGGGGAATGAGGCATGGAGTCCAGAGCTGAGCAGATAGTTTAGGAAGAACCTTCTGGATTGCCTCTTTGTCCCCAAATACTTTGTTTCCCCTGTATCCCAGTCAGTGTGCTCCAGCCTGATTGTCACTTAATGTCTTCCCATCCAGTGAGGTCCCTTGATAGATCCCAGCTTGTCCACCCTCAAGTGTGGCTGCCCTTTAGGAAGTGTTGTTCCTGGGGAACTCCTCAGTGCAGGCAGGGTGGCTGTCTTCAACAGATAGGGCTTCCCTGCCTTTCCTTGAACCCTTTAATACCGAGGAGGGGCAGTGGAATGCGGAGCAAAGCTGATTGTGACACAGAAAGCTGCCGTCCCCGCATCACCCGAGCATCCCCATGAGCTCCTGGAAGGAGATGAGCCGAAACCTCGTCAAGAGCCCTGTCACAGTGATGTCTGCACAGGGCTGAGGTTAAGTCATCCCTGGAGCCTGTTAGCACCGGGAAGTCAGCAGCAGGTTGCCCGGCTCCACTGCTCCACTGCTGGAAACCTTGGCAGGGGAGACAACGCTCGGGGTTTGCCTTCCTTGATGGAGATTGAGTTTTTAAATGTGTGTAAGTCATGACAGCTGAGAAGAGGGATGTACCCAAAGCCCAGTTCCCTGCATGGCTCCGCTGCTCTGGCTGACAGGCTGCTCTGCAGGGTGGGACGGGCTGGAGTCGGTTCTGCATTGTTAGCAGGATAATGGGCAGTGTCCCAGCCATCGCCAGCCCTGTGACCCATGGCAGTGGCTGAGGCAGAGGGAGAACAGAGCCTTCTCCTCCAGAGGTGGGGACAACGCTGGTCCCAGCAAGGGATGGAGATGCTCTGGCAGTGGAGGGGTGGTGGAGACAGGAGCTGTCTTGAGGATACCCAGCCTTGGGTCATACTGAGAAGAAGCAGGGACCTGCCCTCCTTTCAGGAGGTTTGGGGCCTGAGCCACCCTTTTTGGTGAACTGTGAGGCTGTAGGGTTTTGGACCATGAAGTGAGAGTTGTTCAGTGGGCTATCTGGACAATGTTTGCTCATGGGGGTCCACATGTGTACCCAGGAGGTCTCCGAGACCAGGTGTTTCAAAGCATTTAGGAAAGCTCAGGTTCTGTTGGGTTCTAGTAGAAGCTGGATCTTTGTTGCCACAGTCCTCTGGAGGGTTCCACCCTAGAACATCACCTTTGCTGCCACTGCCTATGGCTGTAAATCCACAAAGTGTTCTACTTCCCCCACATGCAAATGAATGAGTGAATCATAGTCATCTTAAAGCCCTTTCAGAAATTTGGTTTTGGACTGAATTTAATTTACAGATAGTTTAAAAGTCTAAAATGAGGAGCTGTTCTTGAAGTTCATCAGACAGTGAAGTTTTTGAATTAAAACCACTGCTGTGCAGACCTGTGCCTGTTCACAGAGCAGCGTGTTTGTGACCTGGATGGTAGTGGCCAGTGGCAGGTTGTGACAGGGAGTTTTGGATCCACTCTTGCCAGCAAGGATTGGTACTTGAAGAAGCTGAGAGCTCCTTACTTGACCTGAGATCTTTTGTTCTAAAAATTAGAGCCTTGGGAAGAAAGTGGTTGCTCTGTTCCTCAGCCAGCTGCAGTTCACCATCATGATCAAGCTTTGTTCATGGTCATGGCCACCAGCTGGGGTATAGAAGTTGGTCTGGCAGGGCTTCAGTGCACAAGCTCCATCCATAAGGGATGCCTTGGTGTGTTCTGATGGCCAGGGATGCCTGGCCATGACCCTTGGGAAGGGATGTCCAGACAAGGCTGGATTCTCTGGTGGGTGATAAGACCTTCAGTAAGGAGGCCCTGATAGAAGCTCTTAAAAGCTCAGAGGTCTGAAAAGGCTTTGAGGCTGCTCTGTCAGACTGGCCGGTTACTGGTGTGTTTGGAGGCTGACCTGATACTCTGTGCCATTGGTGGGACAAGGATTTGGTCACAGGAGGTGGAATGCTGAGATAGTGTCCGTGCTAAGCAGAAGGTGCCTTTAAAAACTGGCAGAAAGTCATCTCCCAGCCCCATGTAGGAGGCCTGGGCAGTGAGCCAGCCAGACTTGCTGGAGATGACAAAAGTGCTGAGACCTGTGGAAATGGGCACCATTGCTTTAGCAGTCTTTCACTGGGGCTCCAGACTTGGACAATCACCAAAGCTTTGCCTGTGCTTTGGCACCAGAAGGTGACATCTGAAGAGATGCCCTGGAGTCCGCTGCTCTGTCTTTGGCATCTGCCCCTCCTGAAGAAGTCACAGCTGTGTGCAGGGGCTCTGCAAGGAGCAGCAGCCTTCTCAAAAGACTCTCTTGTCTTTGAGGGAGATCCCAACTGATTTACTACAGTCAAATCCCAAGGGATCTCCTTGCTTGAAAGAGCCATCCAGATGGAATTGGATGAATCTTGCATGTGGCTTGATCCATGCAGCAATGGAGTGAACTCCAGGATGAGTGGGGATGCTGCCTGCATGCCCTCTGCCTGGGGAAGGATCCGGCTTCCTCATGCAGGGCTTCTCCATGCCAAAGGACGGTGTTGAGATGTCACAGCCAACCTTGGGTCCTCCTTTCCATCACTTGACCCACAACTTATGGCCTTCCCAGGCTGAGTTGGCCTCTCCCCAGCATTCTCTTGACTTCCCACTGAATGCCACCAAGGTTGTGTTCAGCCACACAAACTCCTGAAGCACAGGAAGGCTCATTCCCAGTCTGCGGTACTTTCCAAGGATTTTGGGGAGCAGGGTGCTGAACGTGGAGCCGCTGCTAGATTGCTCCTTCCAGCCACGGCTGGCAGGCAAAAGCCTCGCTAAAAATAGTTGAGTACGATAGGGCCGGAGCCCTGCTCCACGCGGCCCCCGACGCTCTCCCCCCTCCTGCTCACTGTAACGACCCTGCAAACACTAAATGGCATCTGAGTGCATTAAGCAGCAAACTCTCCGGTGACATAGCAATTACGGCTCTGAAATAGATTTGGTGCGTCACAGAAGATAAGGGTTTTGAAAGTTTCTGTTGTGATTATAGCTTGTAACTCCAACAAATAACAGGCTTGGTAATAAGAGGCTGCCAGCACAGCTATTGTGGTTCTCTCTCACTGATGGCACGTAAATTGCTATTAATGTCCTAAGTGTACTTGAATATGCCAGTCTCAGGGCGGCAGAGTTGGCTCTGTGTCTTTCGTTACACGGCCTGTCATTGTCGGGTTGATAATCTACAGTAATTGCTGCCTCTTGCAGCAGTCCAAGATGCGTAAGGGTGGATATTGCATCTCGGGGAGCGCAGGGATGGTGGGTCAGGGCCTGGGTGTTGGGCTGGTGGGGGCAGTGGGCATGGGGTAAACGGGGCTGGTAATGCTTGTGCATAATCTGGTTTCACACTTGCATGCAAGGTGGAGCAGAGAGGGGTTTGCTAACCTGTGAGCAAGCTCAGGTCATGATTCCTGCTTTGTTTGCTGTTGCCTGAACCATGCACATGTGGAAGAGCACACATGCCCAGGAAAGGGTGTGCACACCTCTTGTCTTTTCTGCTTTGTGCATGCCTGCTGTGAGGTGGTCTGACTCCTCAAATGCGGGTTCTTGTGGCTCACCCACAAGAGCTGTGGTCAGCTCTTTGCTCCCATCTCAGCAGCCTCTCAGGCAGGCAGGAGCTGGGCAGCAGCACCTCAGGGTGGGGAATTTTCCTACCCTCACCCCTCTGGGGTGTGCAGGGTCCCAGCTGGCAGGGCCAGTGTTGGATGGTGCAGCAGGCAAGGGGACAGCCAGAGTGGGCAAAGCAGCCTGGGCATGTCTAAAGTGGGACAGCGACTGCTGCCAACTGGAGCTTGGGCAGTGGTTGGGAAGGATTAATTAACCAAGCACTGAATCAATGTCAGAGCAAGCAGAGGAGGTTGGGTGCGACATCTGCTCCTCTCAAAAGGGGATGGCAGCCATGGAGGAGCAGCTTCTGTGCGCTGCCAGCTCCTGCTCCGGGGCCCTCGAGCGCCTGGAGAATTTGGCTATGCATTTGTTCTTAGGAGAAGAAACAAGTTGTCTGCCATGCTTTGCTGCATGAGCCCTCGGATGGGATATAATGGTGGCACCTCTGTTGCGGTGTGGCTTGGGTTCCCTTGATGAGGTGGAGACATGGAGCTTTTCTAGGGGACACAGCACAGCTCAGCAGTTCCATGGGACCCATTGCTTGTTCTGCGTGTTCACAGCAATTGGGTTCAGATAACGTTCAGGCTGGTGGTTCGGGAGTGTGGCGTTTGCTATTTTCTTTCTTCCATATGAGGAAGGGTCATAATCAGGGGTTAAAAACCCGCAAATGACCAGAGCTTGAGGTTCTGGAGAAATACGGTTTTTTTAAGGGATGGACTTTCTGTGAGCGCTTGCAGTTTATCAAAATCTGGTTTCAACAGAAATGTTTCTGCCCTGTCCCACTGATGGAGCCCTGTGGTCTGGGGTGGGATGGGGGAGTCAGAGGGGACATCTTTGCCTCCTACACTGGTCTCAGCTGAGGGAGAAGTGGAGGGGGAGGGTCTGAGGTGGATGGGTGCTTTGGGTAGGGCTGTTTGTGCCTTGCCATTGGGTGGCTGATGTCTCTGTGTGTCCCTTCCTGCAGGCTAATGGAGGTTGGCAAGACGCTACTACCCCATCGTCGGTGACCTCCCCCACAGAAGGCCCTGGCAGCGTTCACTCTGATACCTCCAACTGATCTCCCAGAAAATTGCATCCCCGGCTGAGCCGACCCCGGCAGGGGCGGGAGGGGAGGGGGCCTCTCCTAACACCACAGCAGTCAGACTGGAGGTGAACCCAGTCAGCACACACAAGAAGACTCCTTCTCTTCGTCGGGATGCTTTTTTCAGCCAATCTGGACACTTCTTTATACTCTCTTCCCTTTCTTTTCTGGGTAGAAGCCGCTCTTCCCCTCCCTGCCACCGCCACAACACCACTCTCTTCCCCTCCCCCCTACCCACCGAAGGTAGGATTTTAAGGAGGAAAAGCAAAAATCCACCACCACCACGCAAACCAACCCCAGAGCAGTGTACAGCTGGGTGTCTTTCTGGGGAGCCACAAATGTACCTCAGTCACATCTCACTCTCTCGCTAGCAGGCAGCCCCTCTGCCCCCCTTCCTTTCTCGCTACCTCTCTGTAGGGAATTGCCACCATAGGGAATCTGCTCCTGCCTCATTCCCGCAGCCTCCTGCACTCAGCCCTGCCCCGGTGAGCTGTCCCTTGGGTGCTGCACGGACAGGGCAGGTGGCACAGCCCCCATACACATAGAAGGAGCCAGCGTGCTCCCCTTCATAACCAAAAGGTGCCATTCCCATTCCCAGCCCCAGGGAAACTGTCGGCACTTCCCACTGCCAGCCCTACTCGGCCAAGCATCCCTCCCGCTGGCTGCTGTGATCTGGATGAGCCATGAAGCCCTGCTGTCCTCCCTGCCCGTTGTTGGAGGCGAGAAGAGGAGGGAAGGACAGGAGGCAAAGGCAGGTGAGAAGCAGCCATTGCTGATGACGGAGGTGCTTACACCTCCATGGAGCTGTGTGGAATCCGGCATGGATGGCTGAGGGGACACCAGCACTTCTCTCACAGCACCTAGAGAGGCTGGTGGTGGAGTTTTCCTGCTGAGGGCAGTGTCACAGGGCATTGGCTCCTGTTTCTGGGAGGTGCCATGCTGCAGGAGAGGAGGAGCTGGGTTCCCCAGTTCAGGCAGGACCCACAGAGGTTTGTGCCACCCCCTGCATTCCGAAAGCCCTGCTGAGCTGGCAGCAAGGGATGGGCAGCAGAATGCCAGAGGCTGGAAGTGCTGGGGTGAGTGCCTTGGGTGCTTTTGGTAGTGCTTCATGACACAGGTTTGCTCTGTAGGACAGGTGGGTGCCCCACTGGGGGTTGAGTGTCTGTGTGCTGAAGCTGCTGCTTTTATCCCAGGAGTTACCCTGGGCAGTGGCCATGGAAGAACTCATGGGATTTTCTGCCCAGCTTTTCTGGTCCACCGTTGGGACAAGCAGTGGTGGCTGGCAAGCGAGGCTTCATCCTACCACTTAAGGCTGATGCTGGGAGGACATGGCGTTCATGGAAGAGCAGGAAGAGGCAGCACCAGTTCCCCTGGGCAGCGGGCTGAGCTACGTGCCAGGGTGGGACTTCCGGCCATCGGTTCTTTCAAGTGGGTGTGAGGAGGCTGAGCCAGCCTGCATCAAGACCCTGGGTGTGGTGGGGACTGGTGTGGGTGTAGCATGTCTGACACCTCATAATGGATCCCAGTATCCCTTGGGATCAATACCTCACGCTGTTGAATGTCCATGCCCACCCTGCTTGTGATGGCCTCAAGGTGGGAACTACCAGGAGGGAGCAGCATTAACCAGAAACCATTTAAAATTAGAGCTCTGCCAAAAATATTTCCACCCTTCTGCTGGAAAAAGTAATGGTCCTTGCCTGCAGGGCGCAGTGGTGGTGTGGCCACAGCTCTGACACACTGTTACCTTGCAGCACAGGGTCTTTATGTGTCCAGCACTGACACTTCTTGCTCCTTTCGCAACCATGCCAGGAGTGGGGACCCTGTGGCAGAGCAGGATGTGGCATGAGGGGCCTAGGGCTGCCTCCCAGCTGTGTGTTGAGAGCATGGAGAAGGTGGTTTTCCTGCAAGGACAGTTGGGAGATGCTGCCCACCTTCCACAGCTCTGCACCTTCCCACTCTCTTCTTTACGTGGCCTCCCTCAATGATCCCTTTTGTCCACTTCCAGCTTACTTTACGTGAACTTGTTCTGGCAAAGCATTCCAGGAACACGGGATTGGGTCAGGCCTGTCCTCCCAAGCGGCAGCAGTGCCGTGCCCTTGGGAATGCCACTGTCCCTCTTGGAAACCAACGGGGAATGAGCCAAAACCACCGCCTGCTGGAGCGAGCCCACGCTGGGGCTGCCCTCCCCTGCCCTGCTGCCCCTCCTGCCTGTCTCCCTGCCCAGGCACCCCCTGCATGGGCTGGGCCCTCACTCCGCCACGGTACTTTGCAAATCCCCTCCTGGGTTCCCCAGTTGGTCCCTGCAGTTTGTGTTGGCGTAGCTGTTTGCTTGCCTTTTTGTTTGCTTTTTTTACTTTTGGGTTTTGTTTCTCCTCCCCATTCTTCTCCCCTGCTCCAGCCCCAAGTGGTGTGGGTTTTTTTCTTCTTCTTTTTTTACTATTTTTTTTCTGCCCAGAAAAACCTGACTTCGATACCAAAAAAAAAACAAAACAAAACAAAACAAAAAAAAAAAAAACCCAAAAAAAACCACAAAAAAAACCACAAAAAAACCACAAAAAAACCTGCAGAAACTCAAAAAAAATAAAAATGAAAAAAAATGACAAAAAAAACTCGATGATTCTTTCAGCTTTATTAACATTTTCCATTGTTTCTTGCGATTTGTGTCTCGTTCTTTGTAGTATTGATGATAACGAACATTTGATAATGAATGTTCTTGTATATTCAGATAAAGGAGAAAAAAAAACCAAAAACGCAGTCGGAATTTAATAGTGTTTATAATAAAAGAATAAAAAATTACCCTCTTAGCACGCAAAATTGAACAGGGGGAAGGTCCCGTCCCTGTTCTTTCTGTGGCAACAGGCGCTTCATTCCTGTATAGTTTATAACATCAAACTACCTACATTCATCCTCCTTTTTTTTGTTTGTTTGTTTTTTTCCCCATGGTTGGGTTTTTTTTTCCATTTTCTTGCATTTGTGAATTAGTTCAAGAATGCTAGAAAAGTGTAGAGTTGTGCACACTCATTTCTTCTTACACAATGTTTAAAAAGTGGCGGTAATTCATTTTGTAAAACTTTAAAAAGAAAAAAAATGGTTGGAATAGTGAGCATTAATAGGTACAGTCTAACACTTTATGTTTCTTAACGTTGAGACCCAGAAATGAACTTTTTTTTTTT
>VZTD01003426.1:154424-195173 GCA_013397725.1 Rhagologus leucostigma | reverse complement strand
AAAAAAAAAGTTGTTTTTGGTAAAAAAAAAAAAAAAAAAAAAAAAAAAAAAAAAACCCGAAACCAAACCTGGTGTATTTTTTGGGGAGAAAAAAGAAGAAAAGGAGATAACCTGGGGGTTTCCCCTTGGGGTGCTGGGGGCAGGAAGGGTTTGGGGTGCAGTGGAGGGGTGAACAAAGGTAGTAAATACTCTGATGCTGCGTCCTGTGCCTGGTGGTGTGAGCATAGCAGCCAGAGTGATGCGACTTGGGATTCTGCCTGAGGCACTGCATTCCTGGTGCCTCCCCCCATGCCTCAGTTTCCCTGTGCAGAAGGAGACAAGTTCTCCTGGACACGTGGATTTGTCCATGCAAAAAAAAAAAAAAAAAAGTTCAACCTTTTGTTGCTGGTTCACTGCTTTTTTGGACTTGTTAGTGCACTGCTTTCTAAAAATAGCTAGAAAGGAGATTATCACACCAAGGTCTGGAGCTGGGGATCAGGGGAAGGCTTGATAGCCTCTCCTGTTTTCCTAGGGGGTTTTAATTTAAAAAAAGAAAGTCGAAAACGTTTCTGAGAAGAAAAAAAGTAATTTTAAATTTACAAATAATTTGCAATTTTAAACAGCGCCTATGCGTGGGACGAAAACCAGGACAGCTGTGCCTTGTCCCTAGAGACAGAGGTTTTTGATGAAACAGGGGGCGGCTGGAGGGGGTGGCTGTGATTCCCCAGCTCCCAAGCTGGAGAAAGGCGGGGCTGAATCTCTGCCAGAAACACCTCTGCTACCCCACGGGATCCCGAGCGGATGGGAAGAATCCCCTTGGGAAGGCAGCACGGGGATGCTGGCGCTTGCCTGGAGCTGCCGTCCCGCTCCCCCATGGATTTCTTGTCAATGATTATTCAGTCTCCAGCCTGACCTTTCTCTTCTAAATAACACGGCAATATCAGCGCGGGCCAGCCTCCAGCTCCGGCTGCAAATTAACTGTATCGCTCTCCGGCAGAGCCCCCCGGAGCTCCCCGGCGCCGCGCTCCACGCCGCCTCAGGAATTATCTCCCTCCGCCGCTGCTCTCCTAATACCAGTTTAAATATCAGCCTGCTCGCAGCTGTTCCCTTCTAATAAACGCTCATCCCGGCTCCAAACAGAGAAATGCTAAGTCTCACCGGGCCCCGGTGAGGGAAACGCCCCAGGGAGGCGGGTGGCGGTGCTGGGAGGGGGTGCGCAGATCCTCTTGGGGCTGGGGGGTCCTTGTCACACGTTTTTTGGGGGCCAGGATGTGCTTGAGCACCTGGCTCCTCTCTCAGCTCCTGTCTTTGCCCCTCTCTGCCAAAAATAGGTGATTTTAAGGTGCGAAAAGGGCACATGCAGCCTCCTGGAGCGTTGGGGGTGGCTGAGGAGCGGGGCTGGGTGCCTCATCGTCCCTTCCTCACTCTACTCCGCCTCGCTGGCTGCTTGTGGATGGAAGGGAAACCCACAAATACCAAACTGGATTGTTTGCCTCTTCCTTGCTATTTCCCTCCCCCTCTCTGCATCCACACTTTTCCCTTCGCTCCTTGCCACTCACTTATCCGTAGGGTTTTTTTTCCTGTTTCCCTGGTTCTGGGGAACCAAGTGCAGTCCTGGGTGAGAGCAAACCTCAAGGTGCAACTCCTGCACTTTTCCATTTCACATTGCAATATTTTAGACAAAAAATTGTGGAGAACAAGACACGGCATGCACTGAGCCCCACATAATTCCCACAGCAGAAGCTTCAAAAGGCTTTTGGTGAGCAGACACCGGTGGCTTGGTGACAAGGCTGTGTCCTGGGATACTCCAGGTGCCTCCCCAGCTCCCTGGGGCATGTCCTGACAGGTGCAATGCCTCTGGCAGGTTTTTCTCCCCTTAGGGGGCTGCCGGCATCCCTAGACTGGCATCCCACAATGTTCCCTGCCTGCTTCCACACCAGGATCTGCAGCCGAAGGCCATTGCCACCATCCCTGTGGCAAACAGCGCAGGCTGGCGACCCACACCCACGTTATTAATAATCCTTCCCTCCTAACCGAGGGGCTGGGAGGTGTTAAAGTTACAGTTCATAGTAAAGCCCCGTCTGTTTGCAGGAGAATTTAATATATGGCGGAAGTTTCACCTATAAAAGGCCAGGGTTATGTTTTCCTCCAGTTCACCAGGAGTCTATAACTTACGATCTCCATAAATGTGAGTGGGTCTCACAAGTCAGCCCATCAGTCTTTGGAGTAATTCTGCTTTGTAGTAAAATATTTTATTGTGCCTGGGATGCAGGCAGCCCCCCGCCACCATCCTCGGGGAGGGTGGGAAGTGGTGGCTGTTCCCATGTCCCTCCTCTGCCAGCACTGTGGGGATGGGGTGGAGGGGGGATGCTGCCCATCCTTTGGGCCTAAAAAATAAAATTAAATTTTAAAAATGTAATAAAATAAAGTGATATAAAATAAAAATACAATGCAGTAAAAGACAAGAATAAAAGATAAAATAAGATTTNATAAAATAAAATAAATTATCCTGGCCCTGGGTTTGAACTATTGAGAATGTGTGCTGCACTTTTTAATTATTGCTAATGAGGTAGAGTTTTAATAGCGTTACAGGGGAATTGTGGCATCTTTCTGTGTGCTGGCAGTGCCGGGGGTTGCGTGGGAAGAGGGAACCCAGGGATTGTGGTGTGGGGGGTGCTCGATGATGGGAGAGGAGGAGAATGGCGAGGAAGAAGCCCAGAGGAGGGGGCAGATGGATGGCACAAAGGCAGGGCTGGATCAAACCGAAGCGGAAGAAAAATATATCAAAAAACAGGTTTAAAAAAAAAAAAAAAGAAAAGAGGAATGTCGTCACTGTCTTGCGAGCTCGCCCATCCTCTGGGCCACCAAAACCCTTCGTTCAGCCCCAGTCCCGCTGCCTGCAGCCATCGCTGGCCCCGGGCAGGGCAGCTGAGGGGCGTAGGGAGAGTCCAGCTAATTAAAAATGCAAATGAACGCTGGGGCCGCACGGCTGCTGTCGCCTTCCGAAGGTGCAAATTACAAAAGGGGTTTATCGGCTCAGTCGGAGCGGAGACGAGTCCCCGTCTCCCCGTGTGCCCCTGCCTGCGCCGCTGGGACGGGCTTGGTCTTTCCTCTGCCTCCAGGAACCTCCAGAGCAGAGAAAAGGTGGCAGGAAGAAGGATGGGAGAAAAGAAAGATCATTTAAAAGAAAAGAAAGTTTTCCTGATTTTTGTTGGGTTTTTCTTTCCCTTTGTTTTCTTTCCAGCATTTTTTGAGGAAGATTATTCTTTCCAATGCAAAGAGACATAATCAGAAGCAAATACTCCCTAAAACAAATTCCAGAGGGGCTAAGGCAGCCCAGCCGCCGCTAGAGGCACCATGAGCCCACGCCACAAATACCTCCTTCCTGCTCCATCCCGGCTTGGTGGCACTGCCTCCAAATACTCAATGTATGCTTGGAAACACTGCAAAATCCCAGCTGCAACGCACCCAGCATGGAGAATGAAGTCAGGATGGTGGCTTTGGGGTCACCCACGTGAGCCGTGTCCAGACAAGACCCCAAACTAAAGCTGATCTCCCCCGACCCTTCCAAAAACATGTGGGTTTTGCCCAATTCTCCTTGTTTGGGGGGCAGTTTGGCAGCGGCAGGTGGCGATGGCAGGGACCGCACCAGCGATTCTCGCACTCGCTGACTCAGCTTCAGCACAGCTCCCTTGTCCTGCTGCTAATTAGGCTCCAGCCTCTCATCTCGTTAATAAGCTTCCAGTTCATCTGCATACAAAAAAAAAAACCCAAAAAACCACCAAAACAACAACAACAAAAAAAAACCAAAAGAGAGAGAGTGAAAGCAAACAGCTCGTTTTACCTTCAACACGTGGCTAATGCTTATTAAAATATTTAACCTTTTATTATGGCACAGAAGCATCTGTTCCAGCAGATCCCAGGGCTTTTCCTGCCTGCCAGCCTCTCCCAGCGAGACCACCCCGCTGTAAGGGATACTCTATGGAGGGTCCCCACCCGTGCCCGCCGGCACACAGCCACTGCAAGCCCCCGGGCGATGGGGAGATGTGGCAAAATACTGGGAATTTCAGCTCCTGAGGTCGGTGTCTGTAGTTTGCAGCATTTCCAGAGCCTGGTTGGGGCATTGAGTAAATCCCATGGAGAAGCCCCAAAACACATTCTTTGCAGCCATTGCATGGAACACCCTTCCCAGCTAAACATGAAGGGCCCTGCTAGTTAGACCCTGCTCCTGCCAAGACCCCTCTCCTATCAAGACCCTTCCCTTACTGAGAGATGCTCCTGTCTCTTATTGAAACCCCTCTCCTATCAAGATCCCTTTTCCTATCAAGATCCCTTCTCCTATGAAGACCCCCTCTCCAGATCACCTCTCCTGTCCAGAACCCCTCTCTGATTTAGATGTCCCCACTGAGACCCCTCCTCTCCTTTTGAGACCCATCCTCTCCTATGGAGACCCTCTCTCCTATCAAAATCCACCTCCATCAAGACCCCTCCTCTCCTACTGACTCCTCTTTCCTGTTGAGACCCCCCTTCCCTATTGAACCTCCCCCTTCTATCAAGATCTCCCTCTCTTATCAAGCTCCCCTCCTTTCCTATCAAGACTCCCCCTCTGGGGCTGCATTTGGGAGTCCAGCACTGCAGGGATGAGCCATGGTGAAGGTGAAGCTGTTGTCACAGCTGTGGCCATGTAGGTTATTTGATGGCAATTAATTAACCCGGGACTGAGAGGTGTATGAGGGGAATCAGGAGGGCTGCCTGGGGCTGGTGTGGGCATGGAGGGCTCCCAGCTGCCCAAGAGGGGGGCTCCGATAAATCACCCCCACTTCCAGCATGGCTGGGCTCATGGAAGAAGTCTGCTGTGCTGAAAGGCTGGCAGCTGCACCCCTGAATCAATCAGGAGGCATAAATATAGCCATCTACATGATGTATTTATATGCACATCTGTATGGATTTGGGCAGAAGCAACCTGGACCTATGAGCCCATGGGATCGGTACTGGTGAGGCCAAGGGATGCATTTCATGCTTGGAAATACAGGAGGGAAAACATTGGAGCAGCGGCCACCACGAAGCAGCTCTAGGTGCTGAATGCTCCTGCAGAAGGGGCTGAGCACGGCCAGGGCCAGCAGCGCCAGCGTCACCCTCGGGGGCCAGGGTCTTTCTTGTCCATGTCACAATAGCACCAGTGCTCTGCAGCGCTGCTGGCAGTGCAGGCTGGGGTGGGACAAGCCCTGCTGCAGCCTCCAGAGGAGGGTTTTGATGGAAGGGACATAATGGGCTTGGGAAGGCTGTGTCTGAGCATTTTTGGTCATGCACTGGGGGGAAATGGGGAGGGAGAGATACAATCTGCAGCCACTCTCACCTCAGTCTGGTTCCTCCATCCCCCTCTGTACAGGCCGTGCTGGTGGCACTGAGAGGCAATGTGCCCGTGTGTCCCGGAGAGGCATCTGACATCTCCCTCTGGATGTCACAACACTATTCTGATGCTTCTGATGGAGCTTGGGCACACAAAGTGCTTCTGCAGCTCCTCCCCACCAGATCAGCAGTATCGGACATTGCAGCCTGTGGGGTCACCCTCAGCTTGCACTTTCCTGCATGGGACAATCCAGCCATGCTATCCCTACCCACCCTTCCACATTTGTACCTATGTCTCAAGAAACATTTTTCTCCCAATTGGAGGAAAAGGCATTCAAGGGGCCACCCTGGCTCACTGAAAAACAAAATAATTAAGCTTTTTTTGCTTATTAGTGGAGACAGCCTTATTAGAGATATTTGGTGTTAATGACATGCGTGTATTCTGCTCCCATGGAGAACTGCCTCGAAATAAATGGATATACAGCTCAGCTGCTGCCATGCCTTTAAACAGCACTTCCTTCACCTTATACAAACTTAATTGGCTCTAAAGTCCTGCTTGTTTTCTGCTTTCTGACATTTACTGACACAAACACCGCCCCCCCTTCATTTAGTCCTGGCCAGTTACTCCTCTCCAGCACTCTGGAGAGCTGAACATGGGGATGATGAGGCTTCCCCTGCCCTTGCTCACATCCCCCAGCACCTCCCCAGGTGAGTTTGGGCCAGTTTAAACACAGAGAGCAGAAGTCAAGCTAGGAGGTCATTTCTGCTTGTCTACAGGTGGTTTCTCACCACAGCATGAGGATTCCCTCAAAAAGCTTCACTCCTGGGGCAAGGACATCACCCTTGGGTCCCGGTGTTCCAGAGCTGCTGCTGCTCATGTTGGTGGTTCAGGCTCCAGGGATAACTCTTATCCTTAGTCATAGAAGGGTTTAAACTGACAGAAGGTTTAGATTAGATATGAGGAAAAAATTCTTGACTGTGAGGGTAGTGAGGCCCTGGCACAGGCTGCCCAGAGAAGCTGTGGCTGCTCTATCCCTGGAAGCGATCAAAGCCAAATTGAATGGGGCCTGGAGCAACCTGGGACAGTGGAAGGTGTCCCTGCCCATGGCAGGGGTGTTGGAGCCAGATGATCTTTAAGGTCCCTTCCAGCCCAAGCCATGATTCTATGATACAGCCAGCAGATCCTGAGCCATGGCCTCAGGGTGAGACCCTCAGCTCAGTCCCCTCTGTCTTTAGTACCATCACCTCATTCTTCATCCCTAGTTATTACAAGCAGGTTCCTCGTTGAGCTCTGGCTGCCAGGCAGGGCCTGGAAAAGGATGCTTTGCTGGGATGTATCCAAACTCCAGTAGTAGACTGGGTACTGGCACCTCACAGCAGCTCAGCACCGGCAACAGCATCGCCTTTGTCTCCTTTCAGAGACCTGAAAGCTTGACATGTGCTGGGAGGATAAAAAATCCACCCGGGCCAGGGGCTGCTGAAGAGACTTTGAAGCTGATAGTGGCTGAAGGCTTGTGGGGAACATCCCGGGAGGCTCCCACTGTGCTGGGCCAGGTGGAGGGGTGCCTGCAGGCGTACCTGTCTGGGGAGATCAGGGCTCTGGCCTGTCTGCTGCATGTCCTGTGAAGGTCACCCGGGCTGTCCCTGTCCTCGGGCTCTCTCCTGGCTGTGCAAACGCTGCCTTTTGTTGGGAGGTAATAGCTAGTGTGTGACTGCAGCAATAACTCTTCCTCCCTTGCCGCGCTTCCTGGCGGGATGGCTGCAGCCAGGTCTGCTGTTCTGTGTGCTCCAGCAGCCTGACCTCTCACTTGACCTTCTCCACCATTCTTGGTGATGGAGGGCAGGGGGGTGATGACCCATCCCACCGGAGCAGCAGCGTGGGGAGAGTTGCTGTGCCCAGCAGCAGTGCGATGGGGAGCAGCTGGAAACTGGAGCACTGAGCCAAATGCAAACCAGGGCCATGCTGGCACTGCTGCAAAGCAGAAGAACAGCCTGTGTCCTACTGTGGCCCCTGGAGACAGGAGCATCAGGAAAGGGCACCTTGCACCATGCCACTCTTGGTGCGGCGCAGTCAGCAAAGGGGTGTGCTGGGGCCTGTGTTGTTGGCAGCACCCGAAGAGGAACCCCACCATGCCAAACCACTTAGCCTCTTGGACTGGTGAGATTGGGGTCTTATCCAGGTCTTCCCTTCAACTCTGGGTAGGTGCACAGCAGCATCCCGGCCAGGGCACAGGAGGGTACAGACACACAAAGGGACAGGTTGGTACCCCCATGGCTGCACAGCCAAGATCCACCCTCACATCCTGGTTTATTACACCTGGGCTGCCTCTCTTTGGCACAGGGGACTGCAGAGAGCAGCTGACACTGGTCCGATGACACCCTCAGCATGAGCCCTCCCAACCCACACCAGAGTAAAGCTTCAAATCCAAAGGAGATCCTCTCCAGGGGTTCTAAGATGGACCAGCACCCTCAGCTCACGCCCTGCCTGCACTGCCCCTGCTGTGGCAGAAAGATTTTCTGGCCACAAAGTCCCACAAGTTGCTGCCACCACCCCTGTGCCAGGCACCTGCCTCTCCAACCCTTGGCAGCAGGAGGGCCTCTTCCCCTGCCCTTTGATCCTCCCCATCAGTGACAGCTTCCCCGAGGATGTTTTGTTGGTGGTGTCACCCTTGACCATTAGCTCTTCACGCATGACTATAACGTGACATCTCTGATGCAGTGCCGCCAGCAGCCCGCGACTTCAGGGAGCAATTAAAGCCGAATGAGTCACTGCGGGCGGGAGCAGCTTTGACCACGCGTCTCCATCGCCCTCCCAGCCCCAGCCCACACCACCCCCTCTCCCCACACATCCCCAGAATACCCTTTGCCCGCTTCTTGGGTTGGGGTAGCCAGAGGGAAGGGCTATAGGATGCGCAAGATGGATTCAGGACCCAGGTCCAGCACCAACAGAAGGTGACCCATCCCTGGCTATGGGGTTTTCAGGGGCATCCCAAATGCTCTGTCCTTGGGAACATCCCATCCTAGTGGGCTTCATCAAGATATTTCCTACTCCTGTGCTGTTATTATTCTAAGACCAGGGAGGCCCAGGCAGTGGGGCTTTTATGCGATTAGCTGCTGAGATGAACGTTAATTAGTTTTCAATTTCCATAAAGTACCCCACTGACAGAAAGATTAGTTAAACCTGCTCACGACTGCAGAGGATCACTCAGAAATTGGGAAAGGGTGGAAGAGGGGAGAGGGGGCAGGTAGAAGGGGGAGGATGGAAGAGAGCATTGCTGGATGCATTGCTGAGCCTTGCGGGGGTCGAGAAGGCAGCTGGACTCTGCTGGCTGCCTATGAGAAATATGAGGGATATAGATATGTGATGAGAGAAGTGGAAAAATAAAATCCAGGGATAATTCTGGGGCCAGGCCCCACAGAAAAGGTGTGTTTCTCTGCCAGGTCTCTGTTGGCCCACTCCTTGTCCCCTGAGCTGAGAGGGGAGGCTGAGCCACCTCACCTGGCCATAGCACCCATGGCAAACACAGCCCCCAAGCTCTGGGGAAGGGGCAGTCATGTTTTGATGCTTTTGTGCATGTACCCCCCTTCTCAAAATCCCCTCCAAAGTAACAACCCCCTGTGTGAGCCGGTGCAACCCGGGGGTGCTGCAGATCCTCCACGTGACAACAATGGAAGTGAATTGCAAATGACATTTCATTAACGGCTTGAATAAAGCTGTTTTCCCCTCTTTTCTGCTATGCCCAAAAGCAACCGTAGTCTTTCGCACAAAGTGCTCTTCAAACCCCAACCCAACCCAGCCAGTCTGAGGGCTCTTAAGGGAAGGAGTTTGCCCCACCTGTTCCCTCCCCCTCGGTTTCCAGCTTTTGGGATGGAGCTATGCTCCTTGCAAAAGGAGAGGAAAATAATGGGCGGAGAGGTGCAGATGCCCCAGGAGGCATGTCTGTGCTCTAGAGTGAGGCAGAGGGATGCCTAAATGCTTTTGGAGCAGGTGTGGGCTCCCAAAAGGGAGAGAGAATGTCCTGACCCAGGAAAAGGTGTTTAGTGCTTGGGGCAGGCCGGCAAAGCACGGCTGAGGAGCAGCCACGTGCGGCCAGGGACGCTCAACACGTGTATTTGATGCCGGAGCCTGAGCGCAGCGAAGTGGGAACACCGCGGCATCGGCAAACCCACCGGGACCACAGCATCGCTGTTCCCCACCGCTGGAAAGAGGCGAGAGAGCGGGGAGCAGCGGATCCCAGGCTGCGTGGCCCTTCGCGGGGCCGTGCCCAGCTGCCGGGGGTGCGGGGTGGTGTCAGGGAGGGCCGGGGCCGCGGTGCCCTTGGAGCGCGCAGCTGTGCCCCGCGCGGCGTCCCCTTCCCACGCCAGCTGAGACCCCGGGCGCCCGCTCCGCGCTCTGCGGCGGGGGGAGCGCTGCCCGGCCAGCATCCCATGGCTCCCACCCAGAGCACCCCACAAACACCCGCAGTGGGGGCCCTCCAGCCACCAGCGCGGTTTTCCCTCCACGCGGCTGCAGGGACCCCACTCCGCGACCCACGAGGCCAGGCGGGGCCGGGGCCCCTGTCAGGGCGAGCGGCTCCCGTCCCCGCTCCCGCCTTTGATGTTATTCGGCTGGACAGAGGGATGTCTGGGCGAATCATTTTCAACGCTCTTCCATATTCATAATGCGCTAAATATAGGGGAGCAAAGTGGGACCTGGCGGGCAAAGCCCTCCCCGTGGTCAGAGCCGATGACTTCTCCGCCGAGATGAAATGCTGGCGTCAGCCCCGCCGCGGCCTCAGGGCCAGGGGAGCCGCACCCCGCCAGCCCCCCGACCACGGTGCAGTTGTTCAGATTTTTTTCTTTTAGCTCCCGGTGGCCAAATTCAAAGTCACGTTTTGAGCCGGTCGAGGGAGTCGGCGGAGCAGCCCGGGAGGGGGTCTGCCAGCCCCGGCACCCCTCGCCCTCCCCGCGGTGCTCTTCTTCATTAAGCGAGAAGGTTAATGATTTCAATCAGGGAGAAGGCAAACAGCTAAATGAGTATAAATAAAGCTTTTTCTGAGCCGTGGCAGGGAATGGGGAGGAAGACTGTGGGGGGAAGTGAGATTTATGGGACCAGAGTGGGGCTCCCACAGAAAAATACCGACAGCAGGAGAAAGTGCTGCCCATCCCACTGTGCTGGGCCCTTCACCAATCCCAGGCTGAAGTGCTTACAAAAATATTAACAAAGTGGTGAGTTTTGCCTCCCCTCCTGAAATTCCCCAAAGAATAAAGTCTCCATGAGTGAGACCCTGGCTGTCCTTCAGCCCTGGCAGAGCCCCACTTGCTTACTGGCTCCAGCAGTCCTGAGCCATGCCTGTGGCCAAAGCTGTCCTCAGCTTGATTCACACCGAAAAAAAATACTGTAGAAAGCTGGAACTAGCCCCATATTATGGGAAAAGGTACAGGTTCCCTGAAGTTTCACAGGGCCTTGGCAGCTGTAGTGAAACTGGCACTTACTGTACACAGAAAAGACCGTGGATATAATCAATTCTGGCAAACAGAATTTGCAATATTATGGATAACTTCTAATAAAGTTTATTCCAGAGTAAATCTGCTGGTCTCCCTCACCGAGGTGTCCCTGCCAGTTTGTGGTGAGGAGTGGGAAGGTGAGCCCTGGCAGAGCATCCCAAGGAACTCCCACGGACAGAACCTGGGGGGCTGCCCCTCCTTTTTCCTACTGCACTGAACACTGCCAAGTTTCCTGGTTCAGCTCCCAGGATGGGTTTTTTCAGCAAGTGCCCACAAGCCTGTGACATCTGTTGGGTGTGATGGCTCCTGGGGACAGTGGGAAAGCTCAGGCTGCAGCAGACGTGTGTGGCTAAGTCCTGAGTAAAGTCACATTCAGGGGTATGACCATGGTAAGCAGGCTCAATTTCCTCCCCTGCTGTGAGTTTGCAATTCAGTGTGAGACAAGGCGAGAAAAGAAATGGAGGGGGTTGGTGTTCTGGGGGTTGAATTAACATATTTTGGGGCACCTGGTGTTCAAATAGCAAAGCATGTCCCTTCCAGCACAAACAGATCAGCTGCTGCACTGGGCTGGTTTAGCAGAAACTCAAAGTTTATGCTTAATACGAGCAGTTTCACTGAATGTAAAGCAGAAAAGATACAGGAGGTTGTGTGTGTGTCTCCCCCGTGCCACAGCACAGAAACACAGGCACAAATGCCCAAACCTGCTAGAACCAGCCCATCAGTCCACCCAGAGATTCAGTGCAGACACATCTGCTGATGTCTCAGAAACCTCAGAGCATCTCTGCCCTCTCTAACCCAACCTGCACTCACCCGCAGTGGGTGGCTCCTGGTCTAGAGGTGAAGAAAACCCTAGATTCATCTCAGCAGCAGGAATGGGAATGGTCCATGAGGCTGGCATTGGCCAGGGCTGCGGGATGCCAGCGTCAGGAGGATGATGGTGCTGCTCAGCTGCTGCAATGACAAGTCGTGCCCTTGGCGTCCTCCAGGATATTTTCCTTAGTGAGAAACTCAGCAATATATTTCCCCCCCCCAAAAAGAGTATTCCGTGACTCATGGAAAAGGTAAGATAAAGTACAGCCCCCACACTTGAATAGATATGTGGCTATTTTAATAGATGAGGCAATAAATAAAACCTGGTAGAGATTTTTCAAGTTTTCATTCATTTTTGATAGAGAGAAATTACTCCTTTTCCTCCATAAATATAAGAAAAAAGTTCTCACTAGGGAGCTGGGAGCTCCCAGCACAATTTCCAGGTCCCCCAGTTTCACCCTAAGGCACCCAAAGTGCCTTTTAAAGCCCCAGCTCTGGGAACCGAGAGCTTAGGTGTCAGAAAGCAACCATGACAAAGTTTCCAGCTGTCTTAGAGGGAAACCAAGCACCCTAAAAGCCCCAACCCTGAGAGGATTTATTTTAATTAGTTTGATTCACTTACGGCATGCAGTGTTTAAAAATAAGCATTTTAGGCTGATCCCTTGATCTCAGAAAGACTGAGCTTGGCAGCACGGAGTGGCCATGCTTGTCTCCTCTTTTAGGTGTCAAACATGGGGACATCTTGAGGGGCTCAGGGAAGGCAGCTTCTCCTCTCTGCCTGCAGGAACCGTCTCAGTGCCAGCCACGGCATGGCAGAGTCCCAAAACTCAGCCCTGGACCTCCGAAACGCCTTTGAGTTCACCTTTGAGATACATTTAGTAACTCACCTTAATATTGATGCCCTCCACACACGGAAGGACTCTCGGCCTTGGCCAGCATAATTACGTGTTCAATATTAACAGTCTCCATTCGTCAAAGCTCGTTGGTGCCTGCCTGTCCTCATCCCACAGGACTGGGCGAGAGCTCCACCACTCCCAAACAGTGCCTGCCAGCCCCTGGGAAACCCTCTGGAGAAGTAGCCAACGTGGGTTTTAGACCATCTTTAAGCAGTTCAGGGATTAGACTGAAACACCAGGAGGTGCCAGTCCCCAGCCAGAAAGGATCATTCCTCTCTACTCATCAGTCTCTTCCTGCCTGGTGGACCACACGAGCACCAAGGTGGCTTTGGCCAGCCCAAACGAGAGTGACACTTTGTGGCCAGAAGACCCGACCAAAGAGGATGATGCAGCAAAGGACCTGCAGCCATATCTCACATGGCATCAGGGAAATACCATCAGAAGCTTCTTGATGCGGTATGCTGCAGGCTTGGGACAACTTTGAGGGGCTGCAGATGGCCCCAGCCATGCAACTCAAATTTATTCTTCCCCAGTACCATGGGGAACTCACTTGTTTGGACACACACAGGTCCACATGCATGGACTGGGCAAAGTGGTGGCCGCAGAGAGAGGCCCAAGGGCTGTCCCTCCATCCCATACATGAACCTCTCGTGTCACACAGAGCTGTGCCAGTGACCTTGTCCAGGGAAGTCACACCATCACCATCAGCAAATCATGGCCAGACTGGTGACATGAGCATTTCCTTTGCCAGCCAGGACCCTCACTCATTGCAGAGTGTCCAGGCAGCCCCTGGAACAACAGTCTCTGTGAGGATGGCAAAGCAAGATATAAGGGCTTTTTCTAGTTGATCCTTTATGCTATTAGGGCCTTTTCCTCTGGGTAAACACGAAGTCTGCCTCTTTCCTGCCTGTTATTAAAAGTCAGGGCTAAAATCCCTTTGGGAATGGGGAAGGCAGATAATCCTCACTTGTTCTGACCTTCTTTCCCTTCTCACTTTGCAAGCTTATTGCAACTTCTCAGGAGGAGCTGCTCTATCTGTTACACTCCTTCTCCTCCAAAAAAAGACCCCCAAAAAAGAATTTGCACCGGGGATCAGCCAGAAGGGTCTCAACAGCTGGAGCCAACTGCCCCCCAAGCACCCTATCACCCACTCGGGCTGGATGGCTGGATGGGTGACGCCTTCCATAAACAGCAGCTACAGAGTCAGCTGGCAATATACATCTTAAATCTACCAGAAGGGCAAAAAAGGAGGGGGGAAAAAAGGGGGGGGGAAAGTGCCTTTAACCACCAAACTTCTTTGCTATTCCTCCTCTGCAGAATAAGCAGCTCAGAGCAGTTTACTCTTCCCTTCCACAGAGTCGCAGACACCTGTCCCCAAGGCTGCGAAGCCGCGTGATGAACTGCAGCAGTGGGAAGGGGGGTGTGTTTGCCTCCGCTTTTCCAAAAGCCCCCAACTCCGGCGTTTTACTCCAAGAAGGGGCTGACGCAGGTCTAGAGGTGCAAGGGATGGGAGAGGAGCCACGCCGGGAAGGTAGAGCTGCAGACCGAGACCCTCCCGCGCTGGGATATATGCCTTTAATGGCGGGTTAATCACTTCTATCGCTGCTGATTTAGGGTTGGGAATGTCGAAATCCCAGGGTTCCTGGGCGGGTTGTGCGTGGCTCCAGCTACCTCTAGTGGAAAGCAGGCAGAAGCGGCACCGCGGCCACTCCAAGGGGCTCCCCATCCCCCTGCCTGCAAGTCTTACTGCAACATTTACCCGCGAAAAACACTTCACCCCATCACTCTCAGCCCAAACACAGTTTATGTGACTAAGTTTAGCAATTGTTGTGGGTTTGGGTGGCTTTTCTCTTCCAGGAAGACCAATACCTGCTTATCCCACAAGGCTGGGCTGGCTGCAGAAGCTCCACGTTAAGACTCAGGTGAGCTGGTCCCAGCAGGCATTCTGCAGGACCACAAGCAGGATCAGAGACCCATTTTTCCCGGGGTGACTGGCCTGGCAGGGCTCTGTGACTTCCCTGTGAGGACGCCCAGCGAGGCTGGGAGCAGAAGGACAGGCATCTTTCTCCTGGAGTGTGCTGTGCTGTCACCAGCCACTGAGACACATCCTCAATTACCACTGAAACCTGGATATAAATTAGGAAAAGCAGTGTTAAGTGCAGGAACTTTTCACTGTCAGCTCTGCAATAAGCAGATGCTCACTGCAGAGGTGGATGGTGGCAAGGAGCTGCCAAAAACTTTAGGGATGAGCAGGACAAGTGTTCCTTTGCTGGCAAAGTGCTTCCATGGCATATCTGTGCCCAGGAGAAAAAGCCCTTTCACTGGATTTTCTAGCTGTAACCCTATGGAGACCAAACCCACTTCTTGTTTCCTTCTAGCCTGGAAACCTATTGTATTTTCCACAAGCACTAAAGTGATTTCATTTCAAAAAAGAAAGGGAAGTTACTTACTCATTCACATGAATCCAGGAGCTGACACTTTCCAAAATGTCCCCACATTGATTGCCCTTGACAACAGCAAAGCAGCAAGAGGAGACAGCAGCTACAGTCCCGGGAGGGGCCCTCAATTCCCCAATCCAACAAGGTCCTGCACCCAGAAACAATTGCTGTACACATAGCCTTTAAAATTATATACATAAATAAAATTATAAAGAAACAGAAATATTTTACCTCCAGTAAGCTCTGGCTTTGCCTGGGAGAGAACTTTTTAAAATAAAGCTGAGCCAGGCAGTTGGAAAGAGTGGCAGCCAGTGGCACCCAAAACAGAAGCCACTTTTTCATGCAGTTGTTTGCACTGTCACCTGAAGGCAAGGGAAGGAGGCTGTGCCATTTCCCCCCAGGTCCAGAAGTCCCTGAAGACCATTGCAAAAAATGGTTAACAAGCTCCAAGTGTCAGGGACAAGTGGGGCTGATGGGAAGGATTAGACATTAATGAGAGCCATCTTCCAAAGCATCCATCACTCCGCTTTCATGGGTTTCTTAATGTGGTGGGAACTCTGTCATAGCTGGATTCTTTTTATTTAAAGCAGAGATAAAAAGCTGGAGAGGTATTAATATTAATTGACAGACATTTGCAGAAACTTTCCTTACCCCGCATCACACCCAGCTCTCAGTCCCACTTCAGGGAGCAACGAGATTTTTTCCAGAAAGAACTAAATTGTTCTGCAGAATTTATGAGTCTTTGTCACTTCTGCTGGGACTTTTATCCCACAGGGCAGGAAGCGAAGGCTGCACCAGATGAAAGCTGCTCACAACCCACTTCTCTGTCCTGGGGTGTCTTGCAAATATTTCCATTTTTCTTGAAATTCCCTGTGGGATTTCTGAAACAGAGTAAAAAAAAATCTTGTGCTGATGCTGAAATAAGATCTTAATTTTTGAAAAGTGGGAAAAAAGAAATTGGAGGGAAATGCTGTTGTTTCACACTTTTGCTTGGGGAAATGAGGCCAGTGGCAGCTCCAGGCATGGGGTGGATGCTGCTGGATGGAGCCCTAAGCTCTGCAGCTGTGGTGGAGATGCAGTTGGTGGGATCTTCACCTTGGGGTGGGGTATGGACCATGAGGACACGTGCAAGAGGTGCTTGGCCCATGGCAAGTCACCACATGGTCCTCACTGGCTTTGAGAAGGTAATTCCCAATCCCCACCAAGTTTTAATTGATGGGTGTCAGAGTTTCCCAGCCCTGGTCAAGGACTTTGCTTTTTGCTGCTGTTTGTGTCTTAGGGGTTTTTGTCAACCAGAGAGCCACTGAGACTGCAGCACCCCAAGGTCAGCACCCCAAGGCCAGCCCTGAGAGAGCCCTGCAGCACAGATGGACAAGTCAGGAATGAGTTGTCCTATAAAAGCTGTCCTATTGCTTTAAAAAAGAAAAAAAAAGAAAAAGAAAAAAGAAAGCCAGAGAGTTCATTAGTGAAGTGAACTGAGGGTTTTAGGTGACAAACCTGCTGGGTGCTGTGAGGCAGAGCTGGTCCCTGTATTGATTAAAGGGGTAGGAATAAGGGTCAGACGGAGAGAAGCAAAGGCAGAACAAGCTCATTTGAAATAGGGAAACTGAGGCTTTCCTCACCCTGGGCTGAGCAAGGCTAGCATCCCACTGCCTCCATGTTTAAGGGATGAGAGAACAGGAATGTTACAGGACACCAGGCTGGTAAACATGATGGGTAAATCCTGCCCAGGCACAGCCCTGCTCTTGATGCCCCCTGCCAAGGGCCAGCAGAGTCCAAGGGGATGGGAAACCATGGCTGGTGGAGGTCCCCTCTCTCATCCCTCGGCCATAGACCAGCACCCCAGGAGCAGGCAGAGGAACAAGGATACACCACTGCCTAATTTTACCCTGCTGCCTCCTTGGTTGCCTTGAGCCTAGCTTCAGAAATAAAAATTGGGAGGAAAAAAATCGTAAATAAAGGCTTGTAACCTTCTGGAAAACTTTTTACTGCTGAAATAATGCATGCAGAGAAGAGATCAAGTGTGATAAATAAAAATATCGATCTCAGTTCGTTGGGACTCCATGAATTTGCAGTGGGGGAAAGGTACTTCTGTGGTCAGTGATGAATAACAGGGCTGTGGGTTGGGGAGCTCCTCGTCTGCCCCGCAGGTGAGAACATGGCCCCTGGTCCCAGCCCTCCTTGTCTCCAGTCTGTCGTTCGGGACTCGGCCACGAGATGGAGGCTTCTGCCTGCAAAGAGGAGCAGGGCAGCCCTGCAGAGGCCCCAGAGAGATCTCCAGCCAGTTGTGGGTTCCCCAGCTGCTGTGCCCAGCCCTCGGGGACACGCCAGGGCTGCCCAGGCACTGTGGTGCTTTGGGGATGGATTGTGACCTGGCCCAAGAGCCTTCCCAAAGGTGATGGCTGCATCCTCATCCTCCCTTCCTGAAGCCAGGTGACCACTGGGATTTGCTGCAAAATCTCCTGTTTCAATTTGGTGGAAAGCTGGAATAAACAGGAAGGGGATTCTCCTCCCCTTCCCAACACCACTGCCCCCTTGGGAGCCCGGGAACAGGCTGTGAAGGCAAAGAGGGCTGGAGTGACCCCACAAGATACTCCCGGTTGGGGGAAATTTTCAGAATTTCAGTCAGACATTCCCAGCAAAAAAAATCAAGTTTCAGCAAAATTGTGACACTCTTCACTTGGGATTTTTTTCATCTGGCTAACAGGGAAATTTGGAAAAAGCAGTCTGGGTGGGTGCTTGAGGTTGTGGTTGGTGAGCTGAATTGGAGCAGCAGCACATGGCTGTGCCAGAGCAAACAGGACAACACCCCCAAAGAAAAATAAGCCCCGCTCTCTGTGTAATTTAGAAGGTGCAGATCTTTCCACGGGGAAGGGAATTCCCCTTTCCTGCCTGTCTGAACCCCTCGCAGGTGCAAGCATAGACACTGTGTCTCCCTGTCCCCCGGGATGCAGGCGAGGTGCCTGGGCCTTAGGATGCCCAATTTCCCATGGGTGCTCAAGCCGTGGTGGTGCCAAGGCACGATCCCACTAATTTATAGGGTGGCTATGTCTGTGTCAGGAGTGAGAACAAAGCTTTTCCAACCTCTTTCTTGCAGTAACCAAAACCTGACTGCATTAAGTCTTGCTGGCAGAGTGACCCATCATCCTGCCATCCCACGGATGGGACGGTGTGGCTCAAAGGGACAGCACGGGGACAAACACCCACTGCCACCTGGGCAGTGCCACTCTGCACTCCTTGCGGGGCAGGGCACTGTGGCGGACGTGATTAATTAGCGGCGTGGCGGCGGTGAACGTGTGTCGGCCTCCTCATCTGCCCCTCGCCAGCAGGGCACCGTCAGCGAGGTGTCACCGCTTTGCCGCTCACCTCCTTCCCGGACGTAATCGGCTGCGACATCCGCGCCAGCTGCTCCGAGCGGGCAAACGCTGGCCGCTCCCTGCCCGCCAGCCCGGCCACGGGCAGCTCCTGCCGAGGCGCTCTGTGGATGCCTGGGACTGGGTCCCCGTGGTCACTGCGGGGTCAGGGGCACTGAGCAGCGGCAGCTGCGTGTCCCTTCCAGCCAGTCCTGTATGCTGAGGCAGGAGGCGAGCAGCAGCCATTCCATATCTTGCCTTGCAAACCTTTGGATGTCGGAGGAGTCTGGTGGCACACTGGTTTCTCACGCTGCATTAGTAATTAATATAATCATTAACAACGTGCTGAGGGTGATTGGCTCAGCAAAGCCGCTTGCAGCTACTCTTAGTTGAGGTGGGACAATGAAAAGTGCTTGAAGTCTCTGAACCAGTGCTCTGCAAGCAGAGGGAGAGAGACACAACTGGCACACACCACGCTGTCCTGGTAGCTGGCACAAACACAGATGGGCTTTTTACCCTTTAGAAATTTTTAAGGAGCTCGTGTGCCTTCGTTATCCACATGTGAGTTCCTTTTTGGGTTGCACTGGCATCTCACTGCTCCTGGGCATACTGTGTAAAATCCCATGCTTTCCCCCAGTTGACCCAACGTGGGAAAACCCCTGTTAAGCATCATTCCTGATTTCCCAATCCAGGTCCCAGTAAGTGCTTCCCACAAACAAGGCAGCCGCCGTTTCCTGGCTCAGCCTTCCGCCTGCAGAAGCCCTCATCACACCCCTTTCCTTCGCCTGCCTATTTTCACAAAACTTGTAGGAACTTAATTAACTTTGAGACTTCTCCCCCTGTCAAACCAGGCTGCAACGGCCCAGCAGCCTTCAAGAGATAACAGGGACGGACAGGCGACGAGCACGGGAGCGCCGCATCCTCTGCGAGCAAGGGCAAAACCCTCCCTCCCTCCCACTGAAGCCCGGGCCAAACGCAAGCGCGAGGGCAGGGCCATCCCTCCCTCCCTGCCTCGCCGCTCCCGCAGCCACAAGTGGGAATAGGGAGGACGAGGAGGCGAGAGATGCTGGTGCCGGCCGTCAAGCAGCGGGCCAGTAATAACCTCATTATGAGGCTGGAGATGCCGGGCAGGGGGGCAGGTGCCGTCCTTCTGCCGCCCATGCTCCACCGGCAGCTTGCGGAGCCAGAGAGTTGTCAGGCTGTCTCCTGCCTCTCACCTTGCTTCTCATTAGCTCCCCGTCGTGCTGCCGTGCGGGCAGATGGGGCAGGGCCCGCGGCCGCCTGCCACCGCCGTGCCGGCCGTGCTGGGGGCACTGGCGCCTGCAGAGATCCCAAACACATCCCCTCCGTCTCCACTGCAGGGAAGAGATGCTCTGCCCAGGGCTGGGTGTGGGCATGGCCAGTCCACATCGTGTTTCCCGGGGTGAGGATGGGTGGCTGTGCTCGCCAGCTGCGTGGCCGAGGTGATTCCCGAGTATCCCAGCAGGTGATGTCTCTGTCAGGAGGGTGAGCTGGAAGGAGAAAAGCTCTTGTGGCTCTGTGCAACGCAATAGCCTCGGTGGTCCTTGCAGAGCCAAGGTGCTCGAGGCACTCAGCTTCACCCAGGCAGCCAGGCCCATGTCCTAGGACAAGGGGACAGCCTGGTGATGTGCTTGAGGTGTCCAGGGGGCTGAGCTCAAGAAGTCACCACAGGGACCAAGGGTGATCTTGGGCGGTGTCAGGATGCATTCCCGGCCAAAGCAAGGCACACATCTTCCAGTAAGAGCAGCCAGAGCTCTGGGATACTGCCTGGGCAGCCTCCAAAGCAGGAGAGGGACCAAGAGAAGTATAAGTCACCAGCAAGGACCGAGCCGGAAAGGACAAGCACAAGCAGAGGGAAAGGGATGGGACTGGTTGGTCAATTCCTTCTAGATCCCATCTCCAGGAAGGGGGCTCCTACACACTACTCCCATATTCCACACATCTGCTATCTTTCCAGGGCAAGAGATAGATCTGGAGACACAACCCTGTGCTTTTCACAAGAACAAAGCAAAGCACAAGCCACTGCATTTGTCCAGAATAAGCAACACTTCCAGGATGGGCAGATACTCCCAGCCAGAGATAAGTTATCCAACAGTATGGCAAGAGTTGAGCCCACTACTGAGAGCAAGGGCTCCCTGCTATTTATTACCTAAGTATCAAATTGTTTAAGCATCTCCAGCAGGCTGGATCTGGCAGGAGCATCACCAGGTGTGGGGGAGTCACTGTTTGAGACCACAGTGAGACACACACTGCAGCTGTTCTGCCAAGGTGACTGTGTACGACCCCCAGACATGCCATGGGAATGAGAACCTGGAGAAAGCATGGATGCCTTCCCAGGCCTAAGCACCCCATGGTGCTTTTTCATCATCTTCGAGGACTGTGTCTGGTCATCTGAAGGAAGAGCACTGTGCAGCCCTGGGCAGGAGGAAGCTGCAGGATGGCAATGGTGATGCAATGCATGTCAGTGTGGGAGGAGATGACCCAGTGTATTCCTCTTATCCAAGAGCCTGAGCAATTTTGTCATGATCAGGATAACCAGCCACCCTGACTCCATCTTTGGTCTTGGCTACCCAGCAACACCTGGATCAGAAGCACCAAAGCATGGAATTAAAGGAGGGTGGGGAGGAGACTCTCCACACCCCTGCACTCTGCCAGCCTTCGTACCTTCTGCTGTGCCCAGCTTCTTCTGCCAGTCCTCACCAGAAAGGTCAAGCTGTCTTTCTAACCACAATGATTTCCCCCTCTCTCTGGGGGAATTCATGTGCTGCTCTCACTGCATTAACCCACACAGCCCAGAGCAGCTTCTCTGGGCTCCCGGCCATGCTGGGGGGTGGCCTTGCTCTTGCTGCAACCATGGTGATGGTCGCACCACCAAGAGTCACGGCCCCAAACAGGCCTCCTCAAGCTAATATTTGCCTAAAGCAGCGTTCAATATCACCATGGATGAGCCCTCTCAGTTGTCCTAAAACAAACCAGGACACCTCTGCACCGAAACCACAGAGGCCCCAACAGCAGCCATCTGTCAAGCTGTGGCTGTTCACATCAGGGGAGAACCCAGCCATGGAAATCTAATGTTATCCTGCGCTTGAATAAAGCCAAGGAGCTTTTTTTGGAGGAGCGGCACAAATGCCCTGTCAGTGCCCTCCAATTCCCCCACATCCAGGCCAAGAAGCTGGCTCAGCCCTGCCACCCCCTCACCTCCCACAGGCCACCACAGGGATGTCCCAACCACCAGCAGAGCTGAGAGAACACCTCTGCCCCAGAGCCACCACATTTATGGAGGTCCTCAAACCCCCAGAGGGGACAGGGAATGGGAGGCTCCTGGTTCAGTCCAAGGGTCACAGTCCCAAACAATCAGCATTTCTGCACTAACTGGGGCAGAATGAGGCCTGTTTCCTCCTTTTGTCCAGGCAGGCTGCAGTGCCAGGGAAGGAGCTTTAAAGGCATGCGGTACCTGTGTGGAGCGGAGGGGGTGGGGGGTGTGTGCGAGCGTACAGAGCTATTAATTAAAATTGCTCAGTCAGATGCTATAGAGAGATTAGTTGTCACATTGTGTTAATGGCAAGCTTGGCAACGCCACGAGAAGGGGCAGGACTGCCCGCCGTCCCCTCAGCTGTTCAAGTGCCACGTTTATACCCAGCCAGAATGACTAATTGGCAGGTTTCGTTGAACAGAAGCCCCCTTGTTATTGGGAAGAGATCAGTGCCTTAATGAAGGAGAGGGAGGAAAGGAACGTGTGGGTACAGAGAAGCTGCAGCCACCTCTGCGGTGGGGGTCTCACTGGGAAGGAGAGCTGCTGTCCTGTCCTTGTGGCACAGGGAGGCTGGAAAAGCCCAGAGCCATAGAATGGCACAGCACTAGGTTCTTAAACAGTGCACCAAACCCACAATCAGCCCCAGAGCTGGGTGCCTATGAAGAGATGTAAATATCTTCCTGGACTCTCCCAACTCAGGGGATGATCATAGGGCAGGACTCCCCAGCTCCGCACTTCATCCTCCTTCCTAGGTAGCAGATTCTCTCTCCTTGTTCGTGTTCCTTGCCTCCTTTTTCTTGCTACACGGAGAAAGGGAGCACAGAAAAAGGCTTGGGGAAGCTCCCAGATGGCAGCTCCAGGAGAGCATCACAGCCTTGGCTACTGGAGGATACTAGGTGCAGGCAGGGCTAGCACAGAGCCCACCCTGCCTTGCATCAGGGCATGGGGTAGGAGATGCCTATTCTAGCTGTAATTTCTCCCCTTCTTTCCCACTGAGGTCTCCTTCCAAACTTCTACGCCCAAATTAACTCCTTTTTGACATGGAAAGAGCTCCTGATCTGGGCCCTCTGTCCCCTTCCCACCAGCTGGGACAGAGATGTGCTGAGCTCCGTGCCTGGGATGGTCTGTGGAAAAGCTTTTGGTGAACACAGATGCCAATGGCACAGAAGAGCACAGAGAAGTTTGCTATTAGTCCTGCAATCTCCAAAAAGATCAGTGGCAATGGGCAATATTTCTGCCCTCTGATGGACAACCACACCCTGAAGGAGGAGGAATCAGGGGAAAATGCTCTTCTCCCCATTTTACAGAATGAAATCCAGATATGGAGTCACAAAGCTCTATAGGTGTCCAGCAACCCCAGAGCCTGCATGATTTATGCACCTTGAATCTTGTCCTGGTTGATTTGACAAGGTGCCCTTTAGAAAAGTGATGAGTGTAAAACTGAGGTACAACATGGCTGTGCCACCCTCTCCAGGGACTTGCCACCCATCCAGGTATTTTCCTGAGGTTTTCAAACTGATCAGCCTGCTTTGCCTAACCAACACAGATCCCACAGGCCTGATTCTGCCTCAAATAACTGGTTCTCCCCCACTCCAAATTCATCTTTATTTTGTGGATTCTGGCCTTGCTGGAGGGCAACACGGGGCACATGGGGATGCTGATGTAGGGCAGCAAGGCTTCTCTTCTCCCACCAGCACTAGTTTGAGAAACACTTTTGAAATGAGCCTCGTATGAGGGGTATCAGCAAGTTACCAAGCTGACCTGCTGCCCCAAGCTGTAACCCTCTGATTGCCATGGAGAAGACAGGTGAACCCCCAGTGCTGCTGAACACCACCAGCCACATTCAGTGGGTGTGCAGTGGGAAGGTGGCTTCCTTCCCAAGGAGGGGTGGAGGGGCTGTCATCCCTCTGCCACCTCCAGGTAGGCCCAGACCAACAGCAATTCACCCCAAGAGACGTGGGGGTGCCAAGAGTTCAGCAGTAACCTTGGGTGGGAAGCGGTTTTTTACTTGGACTGGACTGCGTAGCTCTGGGGCAGGATGGAAGCTGTTCAGGCACGTTGTGTGCACAACAAAGCTGTAATTTCTTCGCAGTAGCTAGTCTAAAGCTAAGCTGGACATGAATTGAACTTAAAGCCACAGCCAGTGGAGTCATTTCAGCCCAAATCCAAGCTCTGTGCTTCCATACCTGTTTATGACTACCCACCTGGGCTCTCTTGAAGTCAGCTCAATCACATCCTGCCTCCAGCCATCAGGCACCTCAGCTGTTTCACAGCCATGACTGCAACCTGACCATGTCACTAGCCCCCAAGCTGTCTGTGGATGGAGGTGAGGCAGAGAGGTCACCATCAACACCATTTGCTCCCCAAGGTCAGATTTGGGGTCGGGTGATGTGACAGCTGGACATGCAATAATTCCCACAGCACTGGTGTCATTCACACCTTCAAACAGCATGTCCCTAAGCAGTTTTTTGGAAAGTCACTGCATAATACCTTTAAGCAGTTCTGCGTCTCCCCCTTGTCCCCAGGGTCTACCTGGAGATGAACAATCAACCAGGTGTGTCATTCCTTAGCACTGCTCCAAGACTGTCCAGAACAGAATGCCAGCTTTCTCCATGTGCTTCCCCCTACTTATAGTTTCCTGCTATTTTACTTTTTTTCTAACTTTACCATTTCACAAGTCCTTACTAAGAAAATTTCTGCAAGCTCCTCACTGCCCATCAGCAGGGACAAGATGGGGATGTATCCTGAAGACTTTGCTTCCTTTGCAACCCAGACTTCTGCAGACTTTATCTTTTTGTACTTAATCCTTTGTTCCTAAGATGTGACACTGACCAGACTAGACCCAAGCAAGGAAAACATTACATTGCCCTAAAAAACCCCAAAATCAACACAAACAGTGCTAGACACAACCTTTTCTTTTGTTCTCTGCTTTTGGCCACTCTAAGCCACTCACTGCCATCCCCCATGCAGCAGTTACCTGTCACAGAAGATATTTTGTTCATGTGTTTGAGGCCAGGTTCTAATCACTGAATGTAATAGGGCAAAATGAGTGATAGATTGACACAATTAATTTCCATGTTCCCGCTAGTAACATTGATTTTAGGGCATTCAGTCTTTACAAGTCACTGAATGCAAGAGAAAACTTGGCTCTGATCTCTTCAGTAAAGGTCAAAAGGATGCTCAGATCTACATATGGGAGCTCAGCTGCTCAAACGCCCTTCAGAGTTTTGACGTCTGCCCTAATCATGAATCTAGAATTGCCTCTGGCTGCATTTGCTGAGGAAGGGCCCCCTGAGAAGGGTGCGTGGACACATCTGTGGTACTACTTGGACACTCAAGTCTTCCCTGAGCCTGTCCATCTACAGAGCACAAGTAGGGCTTGAGTTCCACTGGCTGTTGATCTTCTAAAGTCTGGCTCCAGTGCTCAATCCTTTTCCATCTTTCCCAAGCAGGAGCTGATGTTGGCCAGCCCTGTGATTTGTTCCTGCTGTAATGGCTCTTGCAGCTCTCACCAGCAGAATGTCCACCTACTCTTCCCATCCTAACCCAGCTGGAAGGACACAGGTCCCATGAGAGCAGTCACAAAACAGCAGTTCGTGTGGATGCATGGGAGACAGGTTCCCCCAGGCCTTTACACTGGTGGAAGACACTCAGAAATGAACCAGTCAGGAGTCTGTTCTAGCCCTGCTTGTGGCTACACTGGTTGTGTCCTGGTTTATGGTTTGGGGACTTCAGTGTGGGGTCTGGCCTGATTTTTCTCCATGCAGAGAACTCCACAGTACTGTGATGTTCAGTGGGAGGGTGTTAAAGTAGCCTGTGAAGCCTGGTTTCACAGCCCGTTTTGGGGGAAACCAGAGTTCTTTAGACACATTAACAGGTTGTAACAAATGGAGCAGGAGATTATTTTCAAATCCAGCCTGGATCCTTTCTTGGAGCATCCAGCACAAGATTCTAGGCTCACCAAATCTGCTGGCTGAGGATGCTCCCTGACTCCATAGTCCCCCAGACCTTTCCCTGTCCCCAGGCTGCCCGGGGCTGCCCCATCCTCTGCTCTGCACCCCTCCTCCATACCCTGCCATGGAACAAAGCCTGTCCTAAGAAAGCCACCCCGCGAGCAGGTGAGCACCACACAAAGCAGCCCTGCTATGCGCGGCATCCCCACTGCCGAGCCAAGCTGGGAGATTCACCTGTGCGGCCCAGACAGTGAAGAATTGTTTGGAGCAAAACACTGTGCAATCAAGTGGAGATAGCAGAGGCAATGGGGTCAGGCAGGCTGCCTAGGGCATCTTTCATCTCCAGCTTCAGGAGGTGGGGTGTAAAGTGCGCACTGGCCGGGCCCAAGCCGAGCTCAAAGGCAGCCTTGTTCTACCAGCTATCTGCCATCTCTCTGATGTCACACGTTTCATTTGGGCAGCTCACTTCAAAGGCCCCCTTCTCGTGCTCCCTCCCTCCCTCCCTTTCTCTCTTCTGGTTTGGATTTTGCTATTGGAGGGATAATAGCCCAGCTTTCCAAAAACACATATTGCTGTAAAATTAAAAAAAAAAAATCAAAGATTCTTAAAGATTAGCTGCTCAAGTTAACCCAGACCAAGCAGGGCAGGGCTGGGACAGTCCCCAGGAAACCAGTCTCTCATTCTCCTTCCCAGCAGCAAATCTGAACTTACCCTGGCTCTCCAGCACCCCAAATCCTCCTCCACTGACAAGAGGCTCCCCTTTATATCTGCGTCCACCGTACATTTGGTACAGGTCCCTTTATGGGCTGTCTCCTGCCAGCCACATGTGCAGCCCCTATCAGAGGTCCAGTTTTTGCTAGAATTTCTAACAACCCCTGCTTGAACCACATCAAACAGCACCTCAGCATAGCCAGGGCATCAGGACACACAGCATCTAGCTCCACAGCCCTTGCTGGGTACCTTGAGGCACGTCCTGCAGGCAGGAGGCCAAAATACCAGCCAGAATAGCAGCCACGATGTGTTGGCCATGCCAAGACAAGACATCTTGCTCAGCTGCAGCCTCTTGTTGAACAACTGTCTGCCAAGCTGCACAAACTTGTCCAACAAGAGAAAGATGGCATTTCAAAGGGCTAATAAGCTATGGATGCAAACTGCCTACTGGGAAAATGTGCATCCCAGTAAGTGAAACCTGAAGAGCAGAACACATCCAGACACAGTCAGCAACACCCGGGCCAAAATAAGTACTAGGTGACTTCTGGTTTTTGAGTTCAAGGAGTTTGGCAAAGGCGATTTCAAGCTTTTTTTCCACAACTGGAAGCTATCCAGTATAGCCAATATCTTCCTGCACACATCATGCTTCCAGAAGCTGGAGATTTAGTAGGTGGGGGAAAAAAGCTGTGGGAGGAAAGGAGTGGAGGGTGTGCTGGTACCCAGCAGAGGCCCAAAGATCCTGGACAGAAGCTGTTTGAGCTGCACCACATCAGCACACCCACTGCCACGCACCACCCTTTCACACGGCAGCCACTTCACCACATGGACCTCTGGCAGCTGTTCCTTGGCTCACCTCTATGTTGAGGCCATTTCAGTTTTGGTGACAGTAGTAGGAAAAGGTGCATCAACATTCAAATAAAAAGGCGAAAAATACAGTAGAAGGAAGAAAAAATCACAATGACTGAAGACCCACCATCCTGCTGACCTGTACCAGGGTGCCTGGGCTGCAGGCCATGACTTCTCTAGATGAAGCCAAGCCTGCCTGAAGGGCAGCTGGCAGCTGGCATCAGGGGTGCTCTGATCCTTAGCTGCCAGACTGCAGCCCTTGAGGGTCTCCCAAATCTCCCTGGCTTCTGCTCACACCTCAGCACCCTCCCCTGGACAGGCAGGAGCTGAGTTGTGCTGCTGCCCTCCCCTCTGCCTGGAGCCGCTAGGGACCTCCAGCCACACCCTGAGCATCACCTCGCCCCACAAGGAGAGAGGATACAGTTTGCATCCAGGAAGCTGTTTTGAGGCCTTGGGGAACGTAATGGCAGAAATCCCTCAGGGTCATTCCTTAATGCTGACAGCTGGGAGAGGGGCAGAGGTGCCCTGAATACTGGCAGTGTAAGCAGCAGCCTTTGCTCCCCAACCCAAGCATCCACAGGAGGATTTAAAGGACTCACAGAACTTACTGGCAGGTATTAAAAGTTCACTGGGGCTGTAATAGCAATCTGTCATCCTGCTGCTAATCCGTCTTGACAGAAACTTTATAAGAAGCTGAAGAGTGTTAAATAGTCCTGGAGTTTAAGCAGAGCAAACACAAGGAGGGTGGTTTAAAGCAAAGGGTGTTTCCCATGGACCTCTGACCAAAAGCCCAAGGGCCAGCTCGGGGTTTGACTCCTTGAATGTCTTCTCTGGTGGAGAAAAAGGAGAGACACTTTTAGAAAGCACCCAGACAGCACAGAGCAGCACCCTGAGCAGCTGATGTGCTGTCCCACGGGCAGCTGGGGCATGGGCAGCGGTGCACAATAGCAGCTCTGTATGTCCGGGAGCTGGGGACAGCACACGGAGGGGTGCTCACAGCCACCATCTGATGCACCTGCGCTCACCTTCGAGTCAAGAATGCAAATAATTCACATCTGCAAATCCTGGGAAACCCATTAGCGCTGAAACTGGATCCGTTCAGCCCACGAGGGAAGTTTGCCTGTGCATTGCTGGGGTTTCAGGGATGGTTGTATCGGCTGGGTATGACAGAGCCCTCAGTCTGGGCTGTGCCATACAGGTGGCGTGTCAAGAGCTGTGTTTTGTGTCCTCCAATCCACGGATGTTAACCCACAGGACAACCAGGTGCACCCTCCTGGAAAAGCAGCTCAGGGGGTCTCTCCTAGGACAGCCAGCCTGCTGCATGAGTGTCATACCAGTTAACCACCCGTACAAACCACACCAAAAGCACATCTTAGAATAATAGGACTGCAGCCTGCTCGGCACTGAAGGACAGCTTCCCATCACTGTCCAGCATAAAGGTGATGCTTCCAGGTGCATTGTAGATTTTATTAGAGACCAGCAGCTGAGATGCCACCTCCAGTGGGTTCCCGCACCAGCAGGACTGCAAACACATTGCTGGAGCAAGTTTGTGTGTGTTGGCACTGCTCTGAATATTCCCTGCAGTAGGTTTGTTCTGGAGCAGATGGCAAAGTTTCATCACCATCTCTGTGTTTCACTGCTCTATTTCCCATGGACCTTCTAAGACTTTTGCCTTTTAACTGAGAGTCGTGCTCCCTCACTGAAGCATTCCACGCCCCACCAGGACAGTTATTATTAGGGTGACTCAAGACTTGCTCACAGGAAGAGTCTTGCACACTGTCAAACTCTCAGTGAGAGCCTCCAGAGGTTTTTTCAGCCTCACATTCACTAGGTCTTGCTGCTGAAAGAGGGAGGGAGAGCAAGACTTTTAGCTAGAAAGAAAATTAAAGGACTTTCAGCACCCTGCCAAGACACAGACACCTGGATCAGAGGCAAATAGATCCAATAAATAACAGCATACCCAGTATGGAGCCAGTAGAGAACAGTGAGCAGTAGCAGTAACACCTCTCCTCCACACTCCAGCACACCACATGTACTTGTGGGTGTCAAATCAGCTGAGCAAAACTCCTGGGGTTCCTCCAGCATGGAAACCTGTTGGCCAGAAAGACTCAGTAGCAGCCCAGCTACTGGGAAGCCTGGTCTGCCATGGCTTTGCGAATCCCTCTGCTGGGCAACCACAACCCCTTCCTCACACCTCACCTGCAGGTGTGACATGGTAGCAGTACTCACCAACACATTTCTGGCAGTCCAGCAAGGGATATGCTCCCACTGAAAACTCACCATGGAGCAGGAGGGAACTAGAGGACAGATTTATAAATCTCTTCAGCATCCCTTTATGCAATACCCAGAGAAACCTAATCCCCAAAATTATTTTGGCAAGGAGCTGACAGGCCAGGCAGTTGCTTATGCAACTTGTCTGAGCAGAAAAGCAAGGTAGAAGCATTTACTGGGAAAGAAAAGAGAAACAGCACTTGCCTTGCTGGGAATGCAAAGTGGGACCTGTAAATAGCAGCTAAAAAGGGAATATGTGTTTTCACAGGGTGAAAACCTGTGGTTGAGTAAACTCAAAACATCACTACAGATGTCAGCAGGAGCAGGGAGATGCAGACCAGGTAATCCGCTATAAAGCCCTGAAAGCTCACAGACTTCTTCCTAAGGAAGCACCTTGAAACAATCCCGGAGGAATCCATAAGTTTGTGTCATTTTTTTTCAAGCCCCGCTTCCCCTCAGCATGTTGTCATCGTCTTCCCCAGGAGCAGAGTTGCTCCCAAGAAATCAGATCCCCCCAGGCACAAAGCACCTACTGTGCTCGCCCCGATGCTATCGGGAGGGGCTGGCTGGGTGCATGCTGTCAGGCAGCACCTAAGCTCGGGTGGCCCAGGGCTCTGGGATGAAACAAGACTCTTCCTGCTCCCCCAGCACGCCACAGCTTTGAGGCCATCATGGGGAGGACTGAAAATGCAGCATCTCCTTTGCTTATTCATATTTCATGGGGAAGCTCCGGCCCTGGCTGACACAACTCTCCACCAGGCGCTTCTGTCAATCCTTTCACGAAAGCCAGCACTGCCACAAACGTTTGTTAGCTCCTCACGAGCTCCTGGCTGGAGGTGAGCTGGTCATATCAACAGCAGATTTTTATTTTGAGGGAAGGAAAAAGTAAGCATTTCAGGGAAACAGCTGTTAAACTGCAGGAATAATCAGTTAGGAGGCAATTTCATAATTTTGAATAAGCTTGCTTGTAATTAAAAGCTTTCTGAAGGAAATGATTATGCTTTAATTGATGGGAACTGTAAAGCCCAGGAAAGAGGCAGAGCAATGGTTTGTACAACCATTTCTGGGGCATGGAATGGGCTGCAGGTCCCACCACTGCTGCCCAGCACATTGCAATGCTTTTGAGGATGGCACCTGCCTTTGGGCTTCTTCATGGCTCTGGCACCCTGCCAAAGAATCAAAGATATTTTTCTCTGGATTCATTGCCCCTTCCCCATCTCACACTCCCAGGTAGCCCAGCCTGACATGGAAAAGCCACTGGTCAAACACCAGCCATGCTGCTCTCCTCCCCTGCCACTGTTTGCAGATGCCTGGCCAGGCTCAGCCAGATGGTGCTGAGAATTGGTCTCATTTCTCATAGCTTGAATCTGAGGATCCAACCAGGCTTTCAGATGGTTTACAGTGCCTCTGCTTAAGCCTCCTGGTCAGCCATGGTGGGACTGCTCCTTTTGTCTTAAAGGGAAGTAATTGCCTCATCTTCCCCAACCACCCTGCTTCCAGCTAACATCCTCTTTTTTAGCTCTGCCACATTTGTTACCGTCCTGTAACCACCGTGTCCTGCCTGAGGTTCCCATCCTGTCTCCAGCTCTGACACCCCAGCCTCTCTTGAAGAGCTTCCTGCAAAAGCAGTTTTTGTCCCATGGGATGAGGCTTCATGTGCCCCAGCCCCCAGGCCTTCTGCTGGGATGTCACCGCTCCTTCCTCACCCCTCCGCCTACTCCAGGAGGAGACAGAGCAGCCAACAGTCAGTTATAGCTTCTGGCAGGCTCCAGCTAATCCTTTTGGAAGGGTTTCACCAGTCTCGTCTCCCCAAACTCCTCAGGGACACTCCGGTTACTTCCCAAATACCTCTACACACTCGGCTGCAGAGCCAAACCCTCCAAGCCTGGGACACCAGTGTAAGGTTGTCAGGACAACATAACCAGCCACCCAAGGCACAGGTGTTACGCTGCATCTCCAGTTCCATGATCTCATACTGTATTTTCCAGGCAGTCCCTGCCTCTTTGAGCAAAGTTGCTCACTGTTTCCCCTCTCCTCTTTGCTCTCTCATGCACAGCCTCGGGGCTCTTCGTGCTTGCATATTATTTTGAGCTTGTGTTGAGCACAGACTTGTTTCCTTGCAGATGCTCTTGGGAATGTGCAGAAAAGCCTAAGGCTTCGTGGATACCTCCCTTCACAGCCCCTCCTCTCCCAAGCAGATACTATTGCATCTGTACCACAAGGAAGAGAGGCAAGAGAGCCAGAGCTGCTGGGGGCCAGCCAGCTTCAGAGCACTGAGCTGAGATGCCAAAGCTCAGCTCTCCAGAGCACCAGCCTTGTCTGGGCTGTCTAGGAGTCCTAAATAAGATTGGTTAGGAACAATTGGTTGGGGGTCTTCACCCCACTTGAAGCCACCAAATTGATAGGACGGTAGGGCAGTGCCTGCTGGGGTTCACCACTAGCTCCCCATCCCTGTGCCACAGGGCCTGCCTGCCTCCTGCCACAGATTCACCCTGCCCTGAGGCCATGATCCAACCCACCAGGCATCCCTCTGAATGAGCTGCCTGTTCTTGGGGTCATCAGAGGAGAAATCTGATCTCCCCTCTGAAGCAGCAGCTCCGAGGGCCCGAGGCGGTGGGAATCTGCTGTTCTTCGCCGAAAGTGCTGCCGGTATTTGATCACTTGGAGTGTTTTGACATGGTTTGCAGTTGGATACGCTCGTCCTCAGCCTGTGAACTTAGACGTGTCAATCAGGCAAGCACATGTCAGCCTCAGCATCAGTGTCTAGGAGGTCTACAGCTGCCAAGATAACCTTTTCATGACCAGCACAGTTGCCACTTAGAGGAATGGAGACAAGAATTTGGTCTGATCTCCAACAAGATAAGAAGCTATTACTCACCTTTTTACACCTGAGGAGCTTCTAACCCTTTTCTTGCCTTCCCGTTGCAAGTCTTCACCGTTTTATAAAGAGGTTTTTTGTTCCTTTTTAAAATAAATTTTCCATGAAGATGACAAGCAGTGGAAGAAAAGATGTAGCAAATGCGAGTCACAGCTTTGGACAGCTGGTGTTACCTGGGATCTTGCTCACAGACCCACCATAAAGCCAAGGCACTGGTCCTCAGTGGTTTGAGTCCTATCACGTGTCACAAGACAAGTGTTTTCTAATGATGGGTGACACTTAGTGCCCAGAAGAGTGTCAATGTAGGTATCAAACATCTGGCAAATTATTTCACTCTGGAAAGGTGACAGGAACAACCAAACTCTGGCATTTTCCCACAAAAAAAGAAAAAAACCCAGAATTTTTCACCTCTTATGTCCAGTTCTAGGAAAGGACCCTGCCTGTGGATTCCTTGGGATTCGGGCCCTCTCCACCTCCTGTGTGCAGAGAGATGACCCATGGATGTGAGCACACGAGAAACTCTCCTGCAGGTTCTTCTCCTCTAGGACGTGCCCACATCACACCAGAAAGCAGCCCCCAAACACCCAGTGCAGCAAGGAGCTGCGGAGGTGACCCACGACCTGAGCTTCCCACATGGGTGTCCCCACTGTACCAGGATCTTTGCTTGGTTTGGGTGTTCCTCCCACCCACACACAGTTGGCAGGAGCCAGCACAGCTCCACTGACTGCAGTTACATGCTGAGCCAGGCCACTCAGAGCAAGGCAAGGCTCCAGCCCTTCATCTGGAGGTGGTTTTCCTAGACAGGAAGGTCACATCCTTCCAGGAAGGTTGCTTGCTCCAGCTCCTATGTCTGTGCACTACAAGTCTCCAACAAATACCTAAAAATACCACCAAGATTCAAATACCCAGCTGCAAACCCAGCCAGCATTGGCCAATGCCATTTTGATTTTCACTCCAAGCTGCATCTGCCACGAGCTCCTGAGCCATCCATTCACAAAGAGAAAGTTAATTAACATAATATCACTCAGAGCTGGCTGCCTATCAGTATCACGTAATCAGTGTCCTCAACTGACAAGTAATCTCTGACTTGATCTCTCCTTGGCCACCGAGCAGCGCCTGAACAGAAGCAGCTTTGTTTGGAGTCACTAGAGACACAAAGGTCAGCTTCCAACCTGTTCCTGGCATTGTCCTTGCCTTGGAGAGCAAGGTAGAACCTGTTTTCAGGTCAGACCTTGTTCTTTTCTTCCTGGCTTTGACAAGAAGGTATCATTTGTCCTAGGGAGCCATTCCCCAGCTGAGTGGGCTCAGACATGGAGCACAGTATAGCAAAGCAGCCCCATGAAAGGACATCCCAGGGGACAAACCAAGGGACATCTGACAACCCACCCAGCCTGACAACAGTCATCTGCCATGTAGTGACTCCATCACCTGCAGAAGATAAGGCCCAGCCAGTTTTGCTTTGGCAGGATCCATCCACACCCTGAAATAAGGAACAAGAGGATATGAAATCCAGATGACAGGAGGACCCACATCTGTTACTCCGTGGCAAGATCGCAAACTGGGCTCATGTTCGGCCTGTGTCAAGTGCACGGCCAACTGGCAGAATAACAGGTTTAGAACCATGAATTCTCCTGATTTTGCTAGACAAAAATCTGCCCTCATCCACAATCCTGATCCTTTCCCAAAATTACATACTCAATATAATATTTTTATACAGATACACACATTTGTCTCGAGAAACTGTTACTATAGGGTGTCATTACATCTTTGCAAGATTTTAAAAGCAGGCAACCAGTCTGTATGACATGGTGGCTTTAATTTGGGGGAAGCAATTTAGCAAATGTAAATTGGCAGTTGGGCTGATGGAAAGCCGGGCTGATGGAAAGCCGGGCTGATGGAAAGCCAGACTGATGCACCTGAGCACTTTCCAAATAGGAAATAGCTGTGGGTGGGGAAGACAAACCTTTTATCTTTAAAACATTAATAATAAACCCCCACAAATTTAAACATAATGTTTTAAGAAGTATCCAAGTGAGAGGAATTTTTGAGGCAATTTTAATAACCATTAAGGGAATCATCTATTTTTACATTGCAAGTCTGGTCTTAACCCAGCCATTGCCTAGAGCTGATCCTACAAATCATGCTGGTTTCGTAGGCCACAGCTGTTCTTCCACACCACCTGTAATCCACACCACCTGTAAACCTCCCCCATATCTGCCCTCTTTTCTACACAGCACCAGCCAACTATTTCTCCAAGACCACCAAGCCCAGTGTTAGAGAAACCTCAAGCCATAATTTCCCCAACCTGTCCACCACAAGTCCAACCCTTTTCCTTGCTGCCACCTTAAAACAGAGCAAAACCCCAAACCAACCCAGGAAATCCAGGCTGCTCTTAGGCTGCTCTTTATTTTACAACTTGGAAAATAAAAATGACAAGTTTTCTTCTTAGAGTCACACCATTTTTGAATTGTTTTTTTCCAGGTTGGACTCAGAAAACATTTTCTAGCACAGGAGCTGCAGAGCAGTGACTCATGATGGGCAGGAAGGAGAACACCTTATTTTGAACATCTCAGAAAACGAGCTGTGGATCCTGATTTGCTGGCCTATTTGTGGAACCCCTCTATGTCTGGGAGCTGTGATGACAGCAACTCCTTTTGGGAAACACCCACCCATACCTTTTAGTCAGTCCTAACACGGAGTTGCTCATGGTCCTGCCATGGAGGGCTGGGGTTCATGAAGTGCTAATCCAGGTGAGAGCCTGGTGAAGATCCCCAGCAAGCCCCTCTCTGCCACCTTGCATGGGAGCCAGAGACAGGTTTCTCACCTTCCAGATCCACCAATCTCTGTCTGTTGGCCACAGAGGACACTCCAAGGTCCAGTTTAATCCCAGACTATACAATATGGTGAGCCACTGGCACAGATTGCCCAGAGAAGCTGCGGATGCCCCATCCCTTAAAGTGCCAAGGCCAGGTTGGATGGGGCTCGGAGCAACCTGTGGTAGTGGAAGGTGTCCCTGCCCGTGACAAGGGGCTGGAACTGGATGCTCTTTAAATTCCCTTCCAACCCACACCATGAAGGGGTCCATGATTCTGTGAATTCTATGAATTCTGTGATTCTGTGAATATTTGATATCAAAAAGCCAGTGAGCAGAAACTTCCCCTGTGCTCTCAGTACACCCTACCCAAGACCTTGCTGCCTTTGGAGAAGACTCAAACCCTTCCCTCTCCCAGTCAAGAGGACACAACCATGCAAGAAAAGACCAGGCTTTTTTTTTCTTTAACAGACATTTTTTCTCTTTTTAATTTCATCTTGGTATGTGATTTCTGACAGTGTGTCAGCATCTCCCACCAGGTCAGCCATCTCCAGACCCTGCTACATTCAATTCAGTGTCAGACTGGACGGTGGCGACGAGCCAGTGTTTTGAGCCTCACAGTCACTTGCACGTCTTTACGGGTTGTCGCTTACATCATTTGTGAACAGCAGCACAAAAGGACACAACGCATGAAAACGAGTGTGGGGATGAGGTGAGGGCCAGCTGAAGGCTTGACCCCAAGGAAAACTTTCCCCAGGTTCCCACAAGTCTGGCAGGGATGAAGCCGAGCACAGGGTGGGAAAGGCAGGGCTGTCCCTCCTTTCTGCTTCCACCGAGGAGTGGTGACTTTGGCTGCAGCGTATCCCAGTGCCAGGACAGCAGCTCACCCCAGCCTAGCACCCAGATTTGAGCGCATGGGATGGGGTTACTGATGGAGGCAGGCTGGGCCCTGCTGGGGAAGAAAAAGGTGATGTGGAGAAGCATGGCTGAGACCCCGATGGGCCGGGATGTCCACCAGCTCCAGCAGCATGTCCACGCCACACTGACCTCCTGGACACAACCAGCAGTGGGGACAGAACCTGGCCACCACGCTGCCCCCATCAATCTGCTGGCAAAAAGCAGGTTTCTGGAGCCAGCTCTCCTTTATATTTCAACTGTACTTCAAAACCAGTGCGGCAGGCAACCTGAGAACATCAAAAATAACGACTCCCAAAACACAAACCTATCATCTGAAATGAACTGATGTTCCTTCCCTGCCACTGGGCTTTTGCAACCTAAACATAACGTTTATAAAAAGTAAATTATTTCCTCTTATAACTTAAGTGCATTGAGTATTTCCTTAAATATGGTTCACACTGAAAATAAAGTTACTTTTGCTGTACAGTAAATTTCTGATAGACTTAGAAATAAACTTTGTTGATACAATCTGGCAGGTGTGGCCGTGCAGTGCAACACTCCCAGCCACACGGCTCTACACACACACGTGCGTGCCCACACACACACACATCCACACACACAGCCCTGTCCTCGGGGACAGGCACAATGTTAGGGGTTTCTAGCTTTCTATATTCGCATGGGAACATCTATCTTAAAAGTCCCTACATTTAAGCAGCGAGCGCTCAAACTGGTTGAGGGAACAGAGAGGAAAAAAACAAACCCTTCAGCAACATTTCCCCTTGTGTTTCCCCAAAGCATTGTCAGCTTTTCAAATTTCAAAGCCCAGCTGATGCTGAAGGCTTTCCTCATGAAGATCAGCACTTTGCTCTTTCTAAAGGTGGGACACAGCACTGGGATGCTCCTACCAGAGAATCCCCCTCCCCCGGCTGAAACGAGAAATTTGTGTTCCCGTTTGAAATTTGAAAATCCACCAGCCATCTGCAAAAACCACTCCTGTCCCTAATCCTAGGCTCCTAAGAGAAACATGAAACTATGCAACCCATAACTTAACTTGCTCCTTGGGAATCCCAAGCTACAACATATTCGATGGCATCCCAGCAGTGTTGCTCCCCTCCCTCCCACCCCTGGGAGCTCTGCAGCCCCTCCTGGGGCAGTACAGCGGCTGCGGCCGCTCCGTGCTGGGGACCACACTGCGCTCAGGAGGTGAAGTAGGAGTTCTGCATGGAGTACAGATGGTCGATGGGGTTTCCCACTCGTGCCTGGAGCGGCCCCGCGTCCGCTGTGCCAAGGAAGCAGTCTCCCAGGTTGCTCAGTGAGGTATCGTCGCTGTCCAGGTCGTGGAAGAGGGGCTCGGCACCTTGGGAAGCAGAGAAGGGACAGAAGGGGTTCAGCACCTCCTTTTTCCTCCAGCACCTTGACAGTGCCTGGTACCCCCAGCTTTTGGATATAAGGTATTTAGGGGTGCAGGGACCCCATCACAACAAAGCATGTCTTTGAAGGAGACAAGGCAAGAGACCAACCCCAGAGCCCTACCGTAGGGGTGCATGTGGTCTCCGGGCATCTGGGGCGGGGTGAGCCCTTGCCGGAAAGGGTCAGAGCCATAGACACTTTGCTCCATGCCCAGCAGCTGCTGGGGTGGGGGCAGGGTGGTGTAGGGGTTCAGCATCCCCTCCAGCCCTGTGCTGCCGCCGCTGTTTGTCTGGGCTGCAAGATAAGATCAAGTCATCAGTGCAGTCAGACTGCTGCGTTTTGGGTGGCCGAGCTCCACCGGGAAGCCTGGCGAGGGCTGGGAAATAGGGAAACCCAAATTGTGAGGGGGGTACCTGAGCTCAGGCGCTGTGTGTTTTGCTGGTCTTGCTGCTGCTGCTGCTGCCTCCTGGCAAGCTTCTTCATCTGGGAGAGAAGCAAAGGGAAGAAACGGAATGAAATCATCCCCTGGCCAAAGCCAGGAGGGAGGGAGCCCCAGCAACGCATGCTGGCACCCCTTGTACTCACCTTTGCTCGCTGGTTCTGGAACCAGACCTGCACCACACGGACACTCAGCCCTGTCTCTGCCGCCAGCGTCTCCCGCACCTGGGAGAGAGGAGTGACAGTGGTGTCTCAGCCAACTCAGCTTTTCAAAGGGACTTTAGGAATGGTCAGATCATTCAGGGCAAGTCCTTGCCCAGCACCCAGGACATCCCCAAGGGCTGAAGGCAGCTGAGCACGGGCCCTTCTCCCCATACCTTCCTGCAGGGCTTGGAGGAGACTTCAAACGATGCCTTGAACGCCCTCCGCTGCTGCGTGGTCAGGATGGTCCGTGGCCGCTTGGGCCGTTTGTGATCCTTCCCGTCCTCAGTGCCCTTCCCCAAGGCCTGGCCCAGTTTGCAGATGCTGTCCTCATCATCACTCTTGCCTAAGGAGGGAAAAAAAAGCAGGTCCTTTACAGACAACAAGCCACACACACCATTTCCACGTTCAAAATAATCTGGGAGATTTAAAACAAGCTGGTGTTCGTGGGGATCTTGTTATGAGTATGTGTGACAAACTGAGGTTTGGGGCTGGCTGCCCCATGGCAGCTCAGAGAGTGGGGAGAGCTACCATCATTTGAAGTCTGTGACTACTCAGGCAGCAGACGTGCTTTTGGGTTCATCTTTTCCCCAACACTCTGAGCAGCTGCAATGTGAAACCCTGAAACAGCTGATTTTCCCTCCATCAGACCCAAATCTCTGCCTGCTCCACAGGAATTTCCAGCCAGGTCACAGCTGGGGACACATCTGGGCAGACACACAGGTCACATCCATGTGAGGCGACAGCAATCATCGAGGACCACTGTGCCCCTGGAGCTGTTCCGCAGCCCAGCTGGAGCTAGAGACTGGGTCCCTCTGCCCAGCCAGCCCAGCCCGGGGGAGATCAGGGTGATCGGTGAGCAGGGATGCTCAGAGAGGGCAACATGTTAGCCAAGAACCCCTCACAAACCCCTCCTAACCTTCACTACCACAGAGGACAACTCCCTTTAGAGCACAGACTTTTAACCACACATATAAGGGGTACCTTTCTGCCTGTATTTTCTTCTTTCTGTGGAGTTTTAAATGTCCCTGGACAGAAGCCCAGGGTCTGTCATCCTTCACCCCTCACGTACTCACTGTGATGTACTGCTCCACTGCATTGCAAGGTACTAGGGTGTATCTCCCTGCTGCCCTCCACCACTCAGGGCACACAGCGTTTGGGCAGGAGCTGCTCCAGGAAAGTGAACAATGCCTCTTCCCAGCCCTCCTCATTTACTTGCATCTCCACTGTGCCAACGACCTCGCTTGCTCAGCCCTTGTGGAAGGGCTGTGATACAGGTTTGACAGCACAGGTCCTTCCCTCTCACTAGCTATAAATCACATAACAGCCTTTTCCAGAAAGTTTCTGCACTGTTCATCTGGGAATCAATAATGGAGCCGAGGTGCTCGTTTGATATGGATGCAAGATGCAAGGCTGTGCTTGGCCCAAGTCCATCCCAGGGCTGCCGTGGCTCTGGGAGATGGGGATGCACCAAGGAGTGTGAGCCTGGCTCAGTAATTCATGGTGAAAATGGGCCAGGTCAAACCCCATGGCAAGAGCTAACATCGATCATACACACTAGGAAAGTTTCAATCCAACAGCAGCCCAGGTGGGAATGGGGAAAGACAGGAGCAGATCTTCAGGGCGAGGGGAGGCAAAGATCCCAGTGTAGCAGCAAGAATGCTCTCAGGCACCAGTCACCTCCTCTCTCCACACTATTGGGCTCTTTCCTGGGTTCCAGCCAATACAGAGACCTTCCCTGGGAGTGGGCTGGGAGGGATGGGACAGGGAGAGCTCTTCATGCTGGCAGTCCCCTAACAGCTGGGAGCTGGATCTGGCCCCCAGGAATCAGAGCCTTGCTGCTGCTCGAGCTCCATGTTCATTCACGGCACAACGATGACATGCCCACACCAACAGGAAAGACAAACTGCTGTTTCCTTGCATGCCCAGCCCCAGAGATGTCTCCCTGCAGTAGGTGTGAGAGCCCCAGCAAGGGGAGGCCCAGGCTGTGGAGTCTCTGACGGCTGATGGGGCTGAAGAGTGGCTGCTGTCTCCTTCTCAGTGCCAGCTCAGGCAAGGTCTCAGCCAAGCTGCTGGCTTTCCTGAAACCTGAAGGAGTTTAATTTTGATGGAAAGGTAGAGACTTTTACAAATCGTCAGAGAAGGAATGTCAACTGGTGCCTGAACCTGTCTGCACCCCAGGACGAGGCGAGCATCCCACTCTCCTCCCATCCAGGAAGGGCAGAGCCCAGCATGGCAGAGCCACAGGGTCATGGGCTCCATCTAGTGATGCTCAAACCCACTCCAAGGGGGAAAACCCACTCAGAGCAGCCTCTCCAAGCCCTCCCCCCGCCAACACCTGCTCCCCAAATCCCTCCCAGTGTCAAAGGGAAAGAAGCAAAAGTGAAGCCGGATTTGGCGGGGTATTACTTTTAATTAACTCTCCCTTTCAAGCCTTTCCCCACTGAGGAGGGGGGAGAAATTAATGAGTGTCTGGGGCTGCCCCTGACGTCACACGGGAAGGGGCCGGGGCGATGAATATTGTGCGGCGTGCCCCCGGTCCGACCTGCCGAGCCCACATCCCGCGGCCGGGGCCAGGACATTCCTCGCTCAGGAGGATTTAGGGAGAGGAGAAACGTTAGGACGCTTTTAATTGGAAAGCAGGGTCCTCTTTCAGAGGGGCTTGTTTACTTAGGCTGGGCGGCGGAGGCTCGGGGGAGGCAGTAATTGAAGCGAGGGTTTGGGAGATTATAGACAACATATGGCT
>VZTD01003426.1:115874-154361 GCA_013397725.1 Rhagologus leucostigma | reverse complement strand
GGGGGGGACAGGGAAGAGGCTGGACAAGCTCATCACATGCTGCTAGTGAAGGGCATCCGGGAGTGGTGCCAGAGAGGGGACACCACTGCATCTCCTGGCATGGCAATGGGGTCTGGGGGCGATGCAGCAGGAGGGGGAAAAGCCACCACACACTGAGCATCCATGGGGAATGTGTACCTGGGCTGATCCCTGCGGTGTCATTGTCCCCAGAGCCACGCAGCTTCCCAGGACAAACTGTCGGTAGCCACCAAAAGCAGACAGGGACGGTGGTGGGGCTAAGCGATGGGGTCTGTGGGGAGATGGGAAGGGCCGGGACCCCCCAGCCAGACGCTGCCAGGCCACGTCAGGGGCTTCGGGTTAGGTTTCCGATCAGCCAAGGGGTTGCCTTGCCCTTTTGACTCCCACACTGGCCCTTCACATCCCTCAGGTCTCAGCTGAGTTTCCACCAAAACAAGTCTTTTCCCCGGAGGTTTTTGCTAAGCTGAAGCTCTTGGTTTGGCTGGAGCCGCTGGCAGCGGGGCTGGACCACAGGCTGATGAGTCGCTGGGGAGGAAAAGCTCCCCAGCCTTTCCCCAACTGCCCTTTTCCCCCACTAGGAACAAACCCAAACCATTGTGGCCAATTTGCTTTCTCTTCTGCATGACATCTCCTCATTGGTTCCTATTTTAACTGAAAGAGTTCGTACATCCCAGAGGAAAAAACAGTAAATCTTCAATCAGTTAAGGATTTTCCCATGGCTAAGGCAAGACCCAGTGCCAGTGTGCCGGATCCTCCTGCACTCCTGCCTCTCCAGCTCCTCCAGTGCTGGACCATCACTCACCAGCTCCCCCCAGCCACCTCCTCCCATGGCCTCACTCTATCTTTTAAACATCACCACCATTATTTGCAGTGAGGATTTTTCCTCCTGAGTGAGCAGGGTTGCAGAGCTCACACAGAACCTGCACAGGCAGCGCTGCAGGACAGACGGGCTCTCGCTGCAGAGGAGCACAGTATTAAAGAGAAATACAGGCTTTGGGCAATTTTTGCTCCTTATCTATGAAAACCATCCCCATCCCTTCACAAATCTTCTCCCAGCTACAGCACTCCAGTGACAGCACCAAGCTTTGTCGTGTCCATGCTTCACTCCTTAACAACAAACTCCTAATCTTGATTTCTACTCTTTTTAAATCCAGTGCTTTGCTCCAGCAGGGAAAAGACAGCCCCACTTGGCCGGCCCACAGTTGCTGGAAGCCCTTTCCAGAGCAGAGAATTTCAAAAGTAAATCCCTTCCCTCCACAAAGCAGACTTTTCCCCAATGAGGGATTTTAAGGGGAACTGAGACACCCAGGCAGGGGCTTGCCAGCCTGGTGAGGAGCAGGGCTCTGTGGGGACGGTGTTATCACAAGGATTTTGGCTAGCAGATCATCAGATCATTTCCATCCTCCCAGTCCCCAGTGATGGGCTTTCTAAATAAATTTGTTTTCCTGTAAAACATTTGGATTTAATTTGCATTGACTGTGGATACATATTTTAATGCTGGTCTGATGCTCTGGGCAACCTAACCCTGCTGCGACACCCTGGCTGGAGCAGGATGCCAGCCCCCTGCCCACTTCCAGCCACAGTGCCACCTCTTCTGCAGCCCCCCTTGGCTCTGCAGTGTCCCCACAGTGCCCGATGCTGGGTCAGCAGGCTGGTTCTGGCCATCAGCTGCCTCAGAAGCTGCTGATGGGGACACAAGGTTTGCAGGCTTCTTGCTGCCAGCTCATGTTTCAGCTCTGTGCCTCAGTTTCCCGTTGTTATTAAATGGGGTGACTATAGCAGCAGCAGCTCACTTCTTGTTCTCAGCCTTTCCACAGTCCCAGGCAGGGACAGTGAGGCACAGGGGAGGGACAAAGGTTTAGCCCAAGGTAGTCAGTGGCCAGCTGTCCCTCCCACACCCAAGGAAGCTGCACACCTCCTGGGATAGGGTGCTGGTGCTCTGCACAGGCCAGGAGCACAAACCCTTACAGAAACGAGCTTTATGAGATGGGACAGCCCACAGAGCATCCTCCAGCCCTGCAGCCCCTCAATGCTGAGGTCCCTGCTCAAGCCCTTACCACTGAGGTGGGAGAGACTGGCTGGAGGATCCAACAGTGCTTACAGAGCTTATCCCCTCAGACCAAAGGGCAGAAGTTCAGGGCACTGAGCCCAAACCTCACCTCCAGACCCCCAGGGGCCTCGGAGCAGGACCAGCCAGGGAGACGCTGGGCGCAGGCGGCCCCTTACCAGAATCCGACAGAGCCGGGCTCACCAAGCTCAGCAGCTCCCGCTCCTTCTCGTAGTCACCCTTACAGAGGAGCTGCCCCTCCTTCAGCACAAACTCGTCGCCCTTCTGCAGGCGCCGCTCACAGACACAGCAGCAGAAGCAGTGCAGGTGGTAGACGCTCTTCTGGGCGCGCATCACCAGCTCGCTGGGCGCGATGGCCTCCAGGCACCCCGCGCATTTCACCGCGAACAGCCTGCAGGACAAGCAAGAGGACAGCCCGCTGTGACATCCTGCAGGTTGTGAGACAAGGGATGGTGTACCCATGGCGGGGAGATGGGCATTAACACAGCATCACTGTGTCACCCTCTAGGTGTGGGGGGCTGGGCACAACGGTGACAGGCACCCCAGAGTGACAGGGGACGTGCTCTCAGTGCTGCACACTCATCTGGTGCCAATGGGGGGATGCTGCCTTTGGATCAACTTTAGCAGTTTTGGTGCTTACCATGTGCTTACCATGAATGTGGTCAAATGATGAAGACCCCAACATCCATATGCTCCAGGTGAAAAAGGTAGGTATCAAACCCAAAAGCCCAGGTACCACCACCACAAGACACCATCACATCCACATGAGTTTTATCAAGCCAACTCCACATATCACCTCCCTCCAGGTCATACCTAGACCCAAGGAGATGCTGGACACAGCAATTGGGCCACGGAGCTCACCTGTGCCTCTCCACAAGCACCTGCAGAAAGCATCCCCACTCTCACCCACAAACCATCTCATCCCTCTGGCCTGGGTCACCCCATTCCCACTTGCAAACACATCAGGAATGTCTAATATATCATAAAAATCTCCAAGACAGCAAAGTTTGGGTTAAGACCAGTGCCAGACTGAAGACTTGACATGTCAAAAGGGAAATGAAAAGCTCAGCTTCTTCCTTGACATTGATGTGACAGTGTTTGAGGCATCCCTAATTAAACCATTCCTAGGTTTCAACACACTGGCTTTAGACTTAAAAGCCAATAATAGTAACAACAGCAATAACACTTTAGGTTGAAACAGAACTTTTCTTTCTCCAGCTTTAAATGTCCTTACTGAGAATGATCAATGATTTACAGTTGGGGAAACTGCGGTGAGAAGAGCAGAGGTGGCAGCATCAGTGTTGGCTTGAGAGGACTTGGAGGCACCTGGAATTAACCTTAGGCCAGATATTTTCAGTAAATGGGATGACCAACAGAGATATTTGAAGGTATCAAACCAGAACCTCTTTGCCACACCCAGATATCTGAGTTCTTGGCTTGGACATCATATAGAAAAAAACTCACTGTTTACCCAGTCTTGTCCGAAATATCTGTGGGAACTGGACATTATTATTCCCCTGTCTTGGTGACTTTGGCCCAGAAAGAGAAGTCAAAAGTCAGCACACATCCTGCAGAGGTTATCTCCGAGCACTGCCCGAGTCCCAGCCTGGGGATGCCCCAGGGACCTGCATGGGGAGCGCTGCATTCAGTCTTCCACTGGCCCCAGAGAGCTCCCACCTCCATGGTCCCCATCCCACACGTCATCCCTGGGGGATGCTGGGAGCTGTGGAGATGGGGAGGGGACAGGCAACCCTGCAGCCATCAGCAGGCTTTCAATCCCATCTCTTTCTTTGGCTGTTACAAAAACCCACATAGGAAATGTGCTGAATCAGCCCCATTCTGCCAAGCAGAGGACCAGATGCATGTAAAACCCTCGTGGGAAAACCACCAGAAAAAGAGGATCATTTAAAAAACTGCCTGCTCTCTCCCAGGTTTTCCCCAAACAGTGTTGGCAAGCACGAGGGTCTGGTGCAACACTCTCCCCATGCCAGCCAAATCCTAGGCATGGTCAGCAAAAGGTGGCATTCCTAAAGAAGTAGGAAAGGGGTGTTATAAAGCTTTTACAAAACACTATCATCACCACAGAAAGTGGAAAATCATCAAATAAAAAGTAGAGGTTAGGCAGTTTATAATTCCACATATTGCCATTAGTAGCTTTTATTTTTCTACATTCAGCTTTAATTTCCCAAGTTTAAACACAACTGCCTGTCTCTAAGATCTGTGTATTTCCAACACCCCTTTGACTGCCCTGGGAGGAGAGGGATGTGTATTCCCTTGAAGGCATCCCTTCTGAAGGATCATTTTCTCTTGTTCCAGCTCAAACACACATTGACTTGCGTTAATATTTCTGCAGTCACTTCATCTTTAATTGTGTCTCTTTTATGTCAAAGTGGAGGTGATTTGTATTCATCCAGCAACACATTTTCATCCTGTTTAAATGATGTTTAAGACTTACCTGTTGGGATTACCAACTGCTCTCAGTAATTAAATATTGATAAGATATTACATTACAGCCATCTCAATCTCCATGAATAAATGTGCCCAAAATTTGTTTCCAGGGCACTTATTAGTGAGCCACAAACCTTTGCCAACCACGCACAGCAGCACCAACCCAGCAGTGGATGTTTCCAAGCCCAAAGTGTGTTGCATAGCAGGAAGGTGTGAGATTTAGGTAAATTGCTGCCTGATATCAGACATTTAAAGCCATTCCTAGGTGCTGAATAAAGAACTTTATTTTCAAAGCAGCTCCCACTGAGGGATGCTGGTCAGTCCAGGTGTCTTTCTCTGCCCAAGGCAGGACTCCCCAATCCCTGGGCAATGTGAGCTGCAGAGAAATCCCCATAAAACCTCTTCCACAGCATGAAACCATAAAGAGCTCCTTATAAACGGAGACCTCAGGCACTAAAAGGTCACAGGCAGAAAAAACACAGTCTGGCACAGGTAGTGATGGAGAGGGAGCAAAGGGTCTTGCTGGTGTCCCAGCTCCCTTGAGACCCAAACTGTACCAGTTACTCTACAGGCACCGGGGAATAACAGCTTGCATGGATAACCCCTCATACAGATAACCCCATGCATGGATAGCCCCACACATGGATAACCCCATGCACAGATGCTCCCCTTTGAGAATTAACTCCACACAGGCATAGATAACCCAGCTGGAACTCCTCTGGTCAGCCTGAGATGGGGCTGAAGGAAAATTTTCTTCCAGCACCAGATTTAACATTTAATTTAGCATCTTAGCCTGAGTGAGACACACCAGCCTGGATCCAGAGAGGTTTTCCTCCATGGACCTTCAGCTCCATGCCCAGCTCTCTCTTGCTGCAAGCAGGCCACAGAGCAAATGCCATCTTTTCTCCCTTCTCTTCGTGCTTCCCTCCTTCTGTGGAGGGGACTCTGAGATTACATTTCCCTACAGGAGACTGCCCAGAGGAGAAGAAGGATGGGCTCTGGGACTTCAATTTTAAACCAAAGACAAATTACCACCCTCTAAACTGCAACAGGAGCAACCTTCACTTATGCCATCCTAGAGATGCTTTAGTTCTCAGTAGGTTTTTTTTTTCTTCCATAACCTGTGGTTCCAAAGCTAAGTCAGGCCTCACTGGGTTTGATTAGCCAGGTGGGAAGCTGGCCAGGGCACCAGACAGAGAGACCTGCTCAGCATTGGGATGCTTGGTGGAAAACCAGGCTGCCACCAGCAGCTCAGTAAACACCTCATTGAAACACTGACAGTGACTCTTTGTAAATGAAACCAACCCACTCAACTTAGGAGGAATTGGAACAAAAAAAGAGTGATGTGAGCAATTTTTATCACAACACATAGCCTTTTGTGTCTGATCGTAAAAATATTCCTATTCTTGTATTGATTAATTTGCCTTTTTCTTTTTTTGAAGTTTAGGTCCCTTCTGAAACGATAATCTGCAGTTTTGAAGCAGAAAGGGGCCTGGATGGAGGTGGCTTTCAAGGAAACCTTGAAGCAAAATATTTGGGCATTTCCAAAAGCGCAACATATCTGGTGGCATTGGGCATATCCCCCAAGATGCAGTCCCACTTCTCCACACCATTCCTCCTTCCCAGGAAAGCACCCCAGATCTCTCCTTTGGGGTTTCCCATCCACGCAACATCACTGAAACCTAGAAATGCTGACACAAGGCCAAAGCCACCTCTGGGGTGCTGCATCCTGTGTCCCTTCCCAATGGACAGGGTGCAGCGCGGACAGCTCCGGTTTCCCACTGGAGCCACCACCCCCTCTTTCTCCCTTTCTCTGGAAGTGACAGGCTGAAAGGGGCCGTGATTGACGGGCGCTTCCCGGCTGCTGTCTGTCTGCGTGCATCGCATACAAAGGCGGCCCCGCGGAGCCTCCCGGGGTGGGGGCAGCGGGGCAGGGACGCCGATATTAAATCATGACGGACAAATCTCAATCGCCACATGGAGCTCTGGTTTGGGCGGTGGGGAAGGTGAGGCAGCTCTGCTGGGAGGAAGGATGCTTCCCTCCCTGCCTGCACCAGCCTGCGCAAGGGATGTGGTAAGAGGGGCAGAGACAGCCCCTGAGTGACCCCACACTGGCACTGGTCCCTAGGAAGCAGCTGCCCTGCCAGGGCTGCCCAGAGCAGACACATTTGCAGGGATGCTGGGCTGTCCAATACACCTGTGCAGAGACCTGACCAGCTCATCCCATGCTCTCATCATGGCCCAGGAGGAGCCTGAGCGGATCCTGACCAACCCATCAGGAGGTGCAGGGAGCTCCAGCCTGGCACTCAGAGCCATCTCCAAATTATGAATCCCACCAGGGCCATGACCCTGGCACAGGGATGAACCAATGACCACGCATGGCACAAGGGGTGTGGGAGGAGGCTGGTGGTGAGTGCCGGCAATGAGCCACAGGGAATGAGGACACTGGATTGAGTTGTCTTTGACACTTGGTCATCTTCTCACTCATTGTCACTCACTGGAAGGGGGTATGTCAGCACTGGGTCCTTGAGAGGCTGGCAGTGGAAAAATGCCAGTTGCTGTCAACCCCGCACCCATGTCTTGGGAATGAGCCACTGCCCTGCTACTCAAAGACTCATGTCACCCTGTCCCCACTCCAGCCCTCACGGAGCCAAAGGATGAGGCAGAGGGCATGGACCATGGCCAAGCAGGAAGGGGGATGAATGCACCCTGGTGACAGTGAGGGCATCCCCCAGCTGCAGCCATGAGGCACCATGTGGACCCTCGGCCCTGGCGGGAGGGGTGCTGAGACCATGGGAGCAACTTGGAAAGAGCTGAGTCCATCTCAGTGCTATGGAGAGCAGGCGGGCACATCCTGGGGATGGGGAGCACAACTCAGAGCAGAACTCAGCACCAATGATCCTGGGCACCTCCAAACCCACACTATGTCTCCAGGCTCCCAAGCTGATGGAGGAAAGCACCCACAGCCACCCTCACTTCCCTCCCTGTGCACCCCAAGCCCTCAGAGAGGTCTCCACTGGGACAGAGGAGGGATGTTTTCCCTGGGGCTCTTCTCCTGACCCTTCCCGTCTCCCGGCTCCCTCCCCCCCCCGACGTGGACAAGTGTTCGCTTTACTCCCTGGCAACGGGGCTGGGGCTAAGCTTGCTAAAATATGAGTGTTTTTTGGCTGGAGTATCAGAAGACTGCAGTCCTACAGAGAGAAAAAAATTGAGCACTCCATGCCATGGCTCCAGAAAGGGGGAGAATTAGGTTTCACACCGAGCAGGCTGGACCATGGCATTCTTTAGTTAATGCTTAACAAACGCCCAAACAAAAGCGGCCAACTTCGCAGCGTGTTTGTAAAATGTATTCTCAGCAGATTCAGGTTTATTGGAGAATTTGCTCGCTTTGCAGCAAGTGGCGTTTTCCTTTTTTTTCCCTCCTTTAATATCCCTTCTCCTCCCTCCCCCCCAGCTCAAGCCCTTCTCATTCCTGCTGCCTGAATGCGTCTTCCGACACTTTGCGGGGACATGGCAACCGGGCTCAAACAGGCTTATTTCAACCCAGAGGCTGATGCGAGATCGCCTCCATGGCCCTGGGGTGCAAGTTCTCCCCGGGGTCCAGCTGAGGTGCTGCTGCCAACAGGGAACATGGAGTCCAAAAAGCCAAGATTTGGCCCCTTGCAGATTCACCCCTGAGCACTTAGCTGGTGGCTGTATGCTCTGAGAGGCCAGGAGAGCAAGGAAGGGAGGTGAAGCCTGAGAGTCTTGTTTTTCACCTTTCTTCACCTAACCCAGCTCTCTCAGGGTCCTAACCCAGTGGTTCTACCCCATCCAGCATTCCACTCTACCATGCATCCCAGCCCTGCACACTTCCTCTGAGAGCCCACCATAGCAGAAGACGCCAATAAGCACAGCTTGCTCTCAAAGGCAGAGCCAGTATTGGGGATGGCTGAGGTGCGGAGGAGGGGGCAGCCCCATCCAGGGACCCAGAGGCTTTGAAGAGGTTAAATTATGGGGTCCATGCATGGGTGTTCTGCAGGAGCATCCCTGAAGGAGCTTCTGCTCTGGTGCAAGTACCTGAGCAGGTCCCATGTCCTTCCCTGGGGCCTGGTCCCATGGCAGAGGACACCAGTGATGAGGGACACACTGGGGAAGTGGTGGCAGAGAGGAAAGGGGGGGCAGCGGAGGAGAAGGAGTTGACGCTGGGCTGTTCAACCCTCCTTCTGCTACATGGGAACCATCCGAGCTTTCCCAGGAAAGGGCACCTTCGCCCCTGGCTCCTGGATGCGGTCCAAAAGTGGTCACTTAACACCTCCCGGGCCCTCCAGAGACCATGGTGTGACACAGGGGCACTGCTACAATGATGAGGTTAAGTAAACAGACAAACGAAGCCTTCCCAGTGAGCAGCCACTGCCAAAACACACCAGCAACCCTCAAGCCTTCCCTGCATCCAAGTAAAAGGTTGAACAAGTGCACCTCTTCCAAGGCTGCTTTGAGCTGCTCCATTTCTGATCAAGGACACACTAATAAGACTTTGACCAACAAAATCCTATAGCAGCTGATAGCTCTGTGTCCCCTCCAGGAGCCTGATAAAAATCCCCTGATGATTGCAGGAGTGGCCAGAAGGACAAGACCAAAATGCTGATTTTTCTCCCCATTTCCCTAAAGGCCATTCTTTTTGTGTCCCCCCACCCTCAATAAGAGTGTGTAACATCAGACAGGGAGTTGGTCCCACCCCAGCAGCAATGAAGCACCAGGTTTTAGAGGCAGGAGGGACACAGGTAGGACGGGGAGAGGCACACACAACACCATGTTCAAGCCCTAATGCCATCCCACTGAAGCCAACCCAAGGATCGATCTCATCCAGCCCACAGCCCAGCAGCTCTGCGTCCAAGCAATGCATCTCCCACCAAGCTGAATTTTGAGCAGCGACGCCCCTCATTCCCCCCATGCCCCCAAGAAAACAAGGATAATTGAAAAACCACAATATCACTAGTCAAATTTAATATTGAGAGTGAGTGAGCGGGAGCCAGAGGTCAGAATTAATTACACCGCACCATATTTCAGCACGCTGCCGCAGCTCCGTGTCCTTTCCTTGGGGAGCAGTGCTTCCACAGAGAGGTCGACAGACATTATTAGAAAGGACTGATTTAAACGTACCCCCAGGAGCTTTTCAGCTTGTCTCTTCAGAGCCTTTGTTTGTACTGAGATTAATGGAGAGGCAAATGATGGAAAAGCAAAGTCACCAGGAGCAAGAGGATGTGCCATTGCTGCTGCCACCACCCCGATTTGGCTGGCTTTGTGAGCGGGGCAGGAATAACCAGGAGAGAGGGAAATGCTGTTCATGTCATTCATTTTGTGGATAAAAATGTGAAGAGCTTGAAAACTATTCTTTTTTTGTTTGTTTTCCAAGAAAAAGATATCCTGGCTAAAGCCTCCTGCAGGCTGGCTTTCCTACCCCCTTGGGGATTTTACACACACACTGGTTTTTTGACGTGCTGTACCACCGTGGGGGAAGGAGCTATTTTCATTCTGCTCCAGATTAATGTACTCCCTCTTGCAAGTCATTACATTTGTTTCTGATTTTTTTTAAACCTCCTGTGATGGAAAATTAATACAGACACAAACCAAAATTAAACCTTTCTATTTTCCATTCAGATTTTCAAAAGGAGAGTTACAAAAAAAAACAAAGGAAAGGAACAACAGAGCATTCAGATCAAACAGAGAAATCTCATTCCTTGGGCACAGCCAATACTTTACTGGTTCCAGCCCTGAACAACCTGATCCAGCATCCAAGTCAGCCCTGCTCCAAGCAGAAGAAGGACTGGGAAGATTTCCAGTCCTTTCCAGCCCCAACTTCCTTGTGATGCCATAAATTCACCTCCACCTTGCACCAACAGGTTCAAAAAGGGATCAGGCAAATCCAGGGGACTGAGTTCAATACCTGCCTGGACCCACAAGTCCAACCTCACCTTTATGACCCCCCAAATCCCTGACAGCCCGGGGCACAGTGGGCTCCCCCGGCCTCGTGAGACTTTCCTGGAGCATCAGCATTGAGGACAGGGTGGGTGCATTGGGCCCAGCCATGCCCTGGCGCTGGGGCTCCCAGCTGCTCTCGAGTCTCCTAGGCTACAACCAAGGCTTGCCTTTTCCTCTATTAAACAGAAACCCCATATTTCCCCAAGGACTCGTGGAGCATCCAGGGATGGGGCTGCAGGAGCTGCCGTTTCCCAGGCATTTAAAATTCACGGGGTGTTTGTGCCGACGTGCCAATGCGGCAAATTCTCATTAGGAGGCAGCCAATATCCTGCGGAGCTTCCCGGCGCTCCGGTGGCTATAAAAATCGCTCAGCTGTATAAAAGCTAAACAGAGTAAACTCAGTCAGACACAGGGACCAGCTGCTTCGGAGCAGCTCGGCAAACAGAGATCGGCGGGAGCACACCGGGCACTGCCAGCAGGGAGATAGCGCTCTCCCGCCCGGGTTATTTCTTGCCTTATCTTTTATTTCCCTATGCCCCAGCTCACCCTCATGCAGGGTTTTGCATAAATATCATCTGCGTGTGTTGTCAAGTTGTTGGGATGTGGTTGAGAATTTTTTTTCCTCAACAGCATTTCCACAATGGGAAGCAGCTGTTGTGGCTAACAGGCTGCTCCGGAGCAAAAGCTGCGCTCACATCAAGATATCTCAGAAGAGGCATCCTTCATACATAGCTCCGTGCACTAGAGAGCACTATAACATGTGTTTCCATGAAGTTTGTTAGATATTCAGCTAAACAAGCATGCTGGAAATGCCAGAGGAATATGCTCTGGAATGAATGGAAATACTCATCTAAAAAGACATTAAATTTAAGCCATCTTCTCCCCCTCCCCCCCTCCCCCCAGTCTGCTGAGCTCATGTTGCTGCTCTCTCCTAGTGTATGCTCTCAGGATGGGGTTTTGGGAGAAGCAAATGTTTGGAGTGTGTTTTCCAGCCTTGTGGCACTTGAGACAGGAATGAGATAATGAGATGATGGCACACAGGGGGTGTTTCATGCCATCGGTGGTCTGGGGATGCAGAGGCAGCAGCTTATCCTCTGTGATCCCTTCAAGAGACCTGCTCCCAAATGACATCTCACGTGTGGAAAACCAGAGCCCTGCCTTTTGTGGGCCTGAGCATCAACTTCTGGGAGGTACTGAGCATCCTAGAGGGGCTCAGTCTTATAATAAACAGGAATAAAATGTCAGAAAAATTTGATTATTAAGAGTTCAAAATTTGCTTGAGCTTCTCTACAGCTTGTTCCTCTTCAGTCTGAGGAAGTTCACATTTTTAGGCAATGTTCTCTTGAAAATTCAGTAATACACCAGTGCAAATCGAAACCTCTTTTTGATTTCTGTGTAGTGAATGCGTTTCAAGGTGATTCCAGTAGCTCCCAGAAAAGGCTGTAACTGATGCCAGTAAGAAGAAGTCTCAGATCCTGACACCAGTCAGAGGGGTCAATATCCATCACAGGGGGAAGATGCTCAAAAGGCTCCAAAGTGGCCTAAAGATGCTCAGCACTGGAGCTGGTTAAGAGCTTCCCCAAAAAATTATTTTCCTTTATTCTATTTACTCTATTTTATACATATATATGTGCGTGTATAGATATACATGCACAAATATATGTGTGCATTAGGTATTTTTTTCTGAAAAATCTTACCTTTCCACAGAGACTTTTAAATTCAGCCATGAGCCTAAGTTCAAGTCACATGGATACTGAAGGGCTGTGCCCAGGGATGCTGAGCCATCTGGCAAAGAGGGACTTGGGTGCTTTGCTCCATCCAGCCAAAGCCCTGGCTGGATGCCATCTCACCACTCCCTACCCAAAATGTTTTTTTGGAGCTTTTTGATCTAAAAACATATCTTTTCTCTTTTTTTCCCTTAACCATTTTGATTTTCACACCAAGGAGTGCTGAGGCTGAGTGCTGACGCACTGGAATGTCCTTCCAGGCAGGAACTATTGATGCTCTTTCCAATGCACCCCTCACACCCCACAGCACCCACAACCCTCTCCAGTGTGTTCTCATCACCAAGGCACCAGAGGAGGCTGAGCAGGGATGTGGCAGCAAAGAGCAGAGACCCCTACAAGAGGAGACAAGGGTGCAAGGACATCCCTGTCCCCTGTGCCACCACTGGGTTTATGGCACAGTCATGGCTGCAGGGTGTCTTGGGGTGACTCTATCATGTGTATCCCCTATCATGCTCTACGTGCCTTTTCTGTGCCTTTAAACTGAGCTTGAGAAAAAAAAACGAGATGAACTTTCTAAAGCAGCTTCTCAAGGACACAGAGATTACACTCCTCAGTGTTGTCTGACTGTGGAAGGCACGAAGGGAGCACCCTGCTTGCTTTTCCTTCAGCCTGCTGGTTTTTTTTTCCCTCTCGGTGTGAGACGGAGAGCTGAATTTTGTTTCCTGGGACTTTGGGTTTTTTTCCCTTCTTCTCTTCTGAACTGTTTCAACAACATCAGAACACATCAGGAGAATTTTCTCCCCGAGGCCCGGGGGTGGGCCCACGCCCTCACCGACCAGCTCCGAGGAGGAGAGAGACCACACCTACAGAAGGACTCTGAAATCTTCCCAGGTTTCTCTCTATAGCGGGGGTTTTAATTCATTATTTAGCATCATTATCCTTTTCCTGTGTGTTTGCTAAAATAAATAGTTTTTATCTCTTTCACTTTCCTTCGAGGAAAAATTTCCTTTTTTCCTGAACCCTGTGGGGGGGAAGGGTGGTTGCAACCTGGTTTTCTCTCAGGGGCTATATTACTAGATTTTGGCCAAACCGGCACACAGGGGTACAGCGGCAGTGCCCAGCTTGCCAGGCTACCTGAGACAGGTACCAGTGCTATCAAGGCAGCAGGATGAGCTTTTGATGAATTAGATGGCAAAAGCAAACATTCTTTCTCTAGGAAACAGGTTCCTGCCACTCGTCTGCTCAGGGTTATCGCAGCATCAGGGGCAGCAGCCCTTCCCAGCAGCCTCCGGCGGCCGTGGAGGCAGGATATTACTTTGTTGCTTATTCATTTTATTGCTTCCCCTTTATAAATATTTGCTTGGCAGGGGAAGGATTCCCTTTACACCGTATCTGTTTTTACAGGTCAATTGAATTTCTGGCGCTCTCAATCCCTCTTTCCCTCCAATTGCATTTGCAAAACAAATATTGATTGTACCAATTAGCTGCGAACCCCTCGCAGAAGATATCCCAATGCCTTCATTCGGGAGAAGGTTCTCCCAGCAAGTGGATGTACCAGTGGGGTGGGAGTCCACAGAGTGGCAATGTCACAAATTCCACCCACAGCAACCAGAAATGTGTCCAGGCAGGAGGATAGATCTGACCAACTGACCATGCCAACAGGTTCTTGCCGAATCACATCCTTTAAATAAAAAATTAAAAATAAAAGTTTTCCCTCACAATGTCTGTAGGGTTCGCCTGTGCAGTGCTGGGCTTTTCTGAGCTGCCCCACCAAAAGCAACAGGCACATCCAACCCAAGCACCTCGTCACACTTTGTCACACTGATTTCACTGCTCCGGGTTTTATCTGTGGCTTCCTTCAAAGGTTTTGTAAAAATCCACAACCGCCACAGGGAGAAAGGAAAGACACCTTGGTGGATAAAATAGTCAGCGTTAAAAACTTGCTGTGTTTTGCTCTGATGAAGTCTAAACAAATGTAAAAAGAACAAATGAGATGAGTGAATTGCACGGCAGTGTGAGGCACGGTGGGGATCCTTCACCCTCACATGCAGAGCCACTAGCCTTTGGTGACTCTCATCTTCTACCGGCTGCCACTGGGACAGGTGTCCCCGGCACCGGCTGAGATGGCAGTGCCAACCCTGGTGTCACTCCAGCAGGAGCTGTGACACAGCCTCATGGCTCACAACCCACCGGTGGCCACTTGCAAAGTGTTCCGAGCACACTGTAAATGTGTCCTTCCTGTGTCAAAAGTCACAGCCCAAGGAAAAGGCACAGGGAGCGTAGGGGGTGTGGCAAGGGGGAGCCGATGGATTAACCACGGAGGCAGGCCATGGATTAGCCAGCCTGTCTGCAGCCTGCCGGGGCTGGAGCGAGGATCACCCTGCTGCAGCAGTGCAGGAGAGATGCTGGACACAGCAAGCCACTGGTCCATCCCAGTGAGGATTCCCAGGTTGCTGGGGATGCCCAGCCTTGAAAAAGCCTCTTTTCCCTGGTCTCACCCTCAAAACAATTCTGCAAATCCCATAAAGCAGGGAGAGTTCACATCCCCCTTGACATCGCCTGCAGACCAGGGAAGGCAGATCGCCCAGCCAGCCCCGGAGTGCAGGACTTGCCCAGCATCAGAGAGAAATGCTTTTTCCCTCCAAAACGGGGATACTTTTCCCCCACATTTCTCTGAATCACAGCTGGGCAAGTTCAGGTTCTCCCTGCAGTGCTGGGGTAAAATGAGACAAGAACACAGAGCAGTGGCCCTCCCATAACCAGACCAGGGCACAGGGCCTGGTACCCACAGGGGGTCAGGTTATCCCTGCAAGCTGGGCTAAGGCCAGGACAGAGCTGTGGATATATAAGATGCTGACATACATGTATGAGCCAGTCCCATCTGATGACAGCATGCACACATCCAGCGTCCCGGGGCGGAGGGCGGGAAGCAGATGCCTGGTTAGAGAAAGGAGGGACCAGCCACAAACCACTCATGCTCCTCCGCAGCTTGGACAAGTATGAGGCTGTTTGGCTCCATGTTTTGGGCTCAGGCCCATCTTTCCGGTTTAAAGCAGCTGAATTGAGCCCAAAGTCTAATTAAGTCAGCCTGCCTGGAGCTGGTTCTGCCACCAGGATGTTTCGTCCCAACATTAAGTCAATGTTCCCCTTTGTGGCTACAAGGAACTCGGGGCGAGTGAGAGGAAGCAGCCCCCATGGGCAGGGCAGTGCTGCCAGCTCCCAGCATTTCACCTGAAATGGGTGACAGTGGGTCCTGGAGATCCTGTGCCCACAGCCTAGAATTGGGCGAGAATCCCACCTTTTCACTTTCTCCCTAAAACCACCTCCCATTTTAAACTGATCTCCCTGGGCTGCACCAGGAATGGGAGCTCTCAGGCTGGCAAGTCCCACGAGCTTGGAAACAACCAAGCAAAGAAAAAAAAGCCTGGTATTTATCCTCAATCCATGTCAAATGACATGATGGGAAAACCAAGGTCAGAAGCAGTAATTTGTTTTGCCAGCCTGTCTCCTGGACGCACAGAGCAGAGGCAGCCTGAATCCTCCTCCCTCATGTCAAGCAACACATGTGCCCCATTCCCTCCCGGTGGCATCCCTAAGAAGATGTCACCGTGCCACCTCCCAGCCTTGCTGAACCCTCTAAAGGTCAGCACCGAAGGCATGTCCACCACATATGGTTATTAGTTCTCTGTGGGTCCATCCATACCTTCACTACAGCTGGGTGAACAATTCACAGTGCATAAATTTATCTAGCAGATCTCAGCCCACGTGCTGTTTGCTAACAGTCTGTAGAGAGGCTATATTTTATCCCTTTGGGTTTCTTGGCCAGCATTCAAGCTCCTGACCCTGATTTATTCGCAACTGGTCAAGAGCCACATTTCATCTCCATAGCCACGTCTGCACAGAGCTATTCGGAGCACGTGGCTCCATGTCCCACAGCAGAGTCAGGACACCTCGCCACAAGGCAGCCCCAGCTCTCTGCAGCACCTCCAAGAGGTAATCACAGGGTTTTGTGTTCAAAAATAGGCTCTGCGGGGGCAAATCTTGCCTGCTGAGAACAGCGTGGCCGGAACAAACCGCACCTCTTGTGCGCACGAAGGCAATGAGAGCTCCAGATGCTGGCCCGGGCTGGCTCCCTGTCTGTCCTCATCCCATCTCCCCATCTCTTTGCCTACCTCTCTGCCTATTTATAGGCATGGAAGACCTTTGCACAGTGCCCGAGCAGCCAGAGGGTTGAGTGTATAGGTGGGATGGCAAATGCCACTCTTCAACTTTCCAAAATCCTTTCCCTTCTGCCTCTCAAGGGGGCCACCATGGACAGCCAGTCATGACCCTGCCTTTGAGACAAAATCTTGGGACCAGCTAGAAAGTGTCTCTCAGAGCTGCACCCATCACCAGGTTGGCCCTGGGGGGTTTATAAAGCACCCAGTGCTGGGTGTCAGCCAAGTCTTTCCTAGGGGAGCAATCTCACTCACACACATGACCACTCCTCTGTGAAACCAAACCACAACCAAGACGATGGGAGAGGGACAGAGGAACACACGGATTCAGAGAAAAACAGTGAAGGATCAGGGTTAGTACTGTGAAGGATCAGGGTTAGCGTCAGCCGTATCTGACATCTTCATTGGCAATTGCAATTAGGGACTAATTAGCATGTTACTAACACTCATAGAAGATAATAAACTGGAGAGCATGGAAGGCAGCAAAGCAATCTGAAGGGCACTCTGGAGAGATAAAAAAAATAACAAAGGAAATTCAGCTTGGAAAAATGCAGCTTCTGCAGTTCAGGGAGAAAACATCCGGAGCAGATGCTGAGGGATGAGGAGGAAAGCAGGAGCAGGGAAGCAGAAAGAGGCTCGGTGTGGGAGCGGCATTTCGGGCCCAAGGGGAAGGCAGCCCTCGGCTTCCCTGCAAGCCAGGTCCTGGGGCTGGAGCAGGGCATCCTGCATGGCTTTACCCAGCAGTGGGAGAAGGACCAGCACCTCATGCTGGCAGGGCATCCTGCTGGGGAGGACTTTTCTTGTAGGAAAAAATAATACCCCAAGTAGAACCACTAAATGAAACTTGACTTCATCTGGAGCTGTTTCCCCTTGCCTGGGTTCGGGAAGCCCCATTGCATAAACATCTCCCCTCCGAGCTGCAGCTCCATCCTGGCTCCCAGGTGAATTGGCCACACATGGGAAGGTGAGAGGTGGCAGAGCTGTCACCTTCTCCCTGGGTGGGCAAGGCAGGGGGATAGCAGTTGGTGTGCAGAGCTAATGGCTGCATTCATGCTACTAAAGGAGACCCCCACACTCCATCTTACAAGGAATTACACAGAAGTAATTCCTCTCCTCCTCTGCAGAGCCTCACAGTGCCACTAGCACTCACTGCACACCCTGTCTCGACCAGCATGATGTGCCAGATGTCCCTGTCCTCCGTCATGCTGAAGCCCCCCTTGTCTCCTCCATCTCATAAGCCCCCAGACCACCTGGTGAAAACTGCCCCATGACTTTCTTATGGGACATGGGATGCAGGCTGGACCCTGAGGGTGGGACACCTTGGTGACTCCAGTCCTGGTATCACTGCCAGTCTACACTGAATAGCAAAATGGATAGAACTGTTTACTTGTAAGAAAATCCTATAATTACTCAAATGACCAAAATGAGGTAACCAGAGTGCCTTTCTTACAGTGATCCTCATGGACCTGCACCTCCTGGTGCAAACCGCGTGGATGCAAAACCAGGCAGGACGCAAGCACTCAGAGTGGGGAGGATGGTGGGGTGGCAGTCTCTCTCACGCTGCTCTGGAATTCCCAGGAGAGACAGAGAAAACTGCTTGAAGCACCCCTCCAGCAGCAATCCTTCTCTCTCCATTCCAATGCGGGAGGGACTTTGCCCATCCCCAAGATGCAGAGGGTGAAGAGGAGGGCTCAGACATGCTCGTCTGATCTTTGCAGCTCTGCTGCACCAACAGCTTCTTCTGCCAAACAAAAAACAGCTGCCAGCGGGATTGCAGGAAAGGGCTGGGCCCATTAAAACACTCTTCATCCTGAGACATCTGCTCCTTCACCTCTCAGCTGAAGCCCTACACCCCCAAACCCTGGTGCTCCCCAGATGGGCATCCTTGGGAGTCCCTGTCTCCTCTCCCAGTTGCCTGATAAGCCAAGCAGACCAAGCAGGACCTGAGTCACTGCCACTTGTCCCCACCACCTGGGACAATGAAAGTCACACCAGCCATGTTACAGTGTCTCCTCCAAACAGCTGCTGTCACTCCAGAGGTCTGAGCACTCCAGCCTTTCCCTGGAGTGTTTTTTTGTTTAAAAGTACAACCAGTTCAAAGGAAACCCCAAATTCTAACCCACCAGGACCAGTGCTTCAGCATGCAGGACCTTTGGGCTGTGCAGCTGCCCCACATTGGGAAGGGGCAAGAGTTTTATTGCCCAAAGGGGAACTGAAGTGGTTCCTGATGCTTGAGTATTTGGAGGCAGGCAGGGAGGAGGGGAGAAGCTTTCCCATGATTTGTGGGCTGTTCTCGGGCTGTCCCTTGCTGCCAGGTCTTGGGCAATTTGATGACTTTTGTTGCAAACTGGAAGAACAGGAGACATATGTGAAGGAAGAAACTTGCATTCCTCTCGCCTAAGAAATCCCTTCTCACTTTCCCCCAAATCACACATACACCCAATCCCAGCCTCTCTCGGCTGGCTTGGACACCAGCTCCCCTCCCACACCCAGATGACCTACTCGTCCAGAAATGGCCAGGGCCCGTGGCTGGGGCGTTATCCTCTTCTCCTTCCCTTCCTGTGTCCTGCCTGCACAGCCCTGCTGACAGCCAGGGCAGGCAAGGGAACCCTTCACCTTCCACTCCTGAGCCAAGGAATGGAAAACACCACATTAAAACAGCCTGTCCCAGCAGCATCCCTGCAAAGGGGACCCCAAGCCCCCAAAACTCACCCCAGCCCATCCACAAGTTGCATGCCAAGCACCTCCACACCTCCTCCTCCAGAGATGTCTCCACTGGCTTGCAAATGTGGATGTTGTATTTCTCTGTCCCTATTCCCAGAAAACAATCCACACCTGGCACTCTCTGCCTCTAGGACTGGTGATCACCAAAGCCAGGCAGGGATGTATGAGTCCCAGCCAGGGACTCACTGGGTGGTTGGACACAGTGATGGACATGGCACACCAGGCCACCATGCCTTGATTTCTACAGCATCTCCCCTCCTCAGGTGACTCCTCTCTGCCTGTAAGTCCTCTGTGGGATGCAGAGGTGGGAAAGGACTCACACAAAGCTGAAACACAGCAGTGACATCACCACCTCAGGCCACAAGGCTATGTATGTGCAGGCAGAAAGCCAAAGCCAGCCTCAGTCCCTGTGAAAGCCTGTGGGGAAGGAATGTACCAGGAGGAAAACCATCTGAGCACGGACAGAGTCCAAATCAAAGCAACACAGAGCCCTCGGGTAGGGAACCAACTGCTGATAGATTCTCCCTGCTTATTTCCACAGTGTTACTGCTGAAGCCTAATGATGTCACCTGTTGAAAACCTTGTGAGCTGATGTGTCCCAGGGTAGCGAATTTCAAGAGTGACCTGTGTGTTGCCAGCATGGAAAGGTCGCTCCAAACCACCTCCTGAGAGGAAGAAAGGAAGGGATTGCTTTCAAAACAGGCTTGTGACCACCACAAGGTAATTCCCACCTCTAACTTCATATCACAGAAAGCATCTATAAGGCTGATTAAAGCCTGCCTCCAAAAGAAAACCCAGTCCCCTAGGGCCAGTCATGCTGCCCTGGGGAGTTTCTCACTGGTGAAAAGGTGAAGCTGGGACCTTACAGGAAAACTGTGGGGAGAAGCCCAGCAGCACTGGGTTAAGCAAGACCCTGCAATCTGGCCACGGGGCGTTCGCCTCTGCAATCTTGGCTTTGCAACGAGTTCACAGGTCCATTTAACAAAGTGAGACAGAAAATTGGACGCCAACGCCTGCTCAGTGGAGGGAGAGCCACCCTGCTCCAAGCCCATCTTGCTGGGGCCTCTCGAATTTCTCTTCCCCCTTTTAAACAGAGAATAAGACAAACCCCAAGCTCAGACCCAGATCAAACACAACCTCACACGTGCTCAAGAGGAAAGACCAGCAGTAGAAGTGGAGCACGGCCCTCACATAGACTTTTCCATCCCTATTTCCACACCCAGCTGAACACACGGCTTCCCGGCTGGGGTGGGACCCTTCTGGGTAAGAGGAGAAAAGGCTCCAGGGTGGATCCTGCCATTTCCTATTCCAGGAAGGCCAGAACCCCTTTGAACTCTGTCCTTCTGCTGGAGAGAGTGAAATGCAAAAATACACACCCCAATGCTAACTTAGACTTACACCTTCCCCAGTGTCAAGCACTGGCATCCTGAAAACATCACCGACCCGTGCATGTCACTGGAATTGGCAGGAATTGCCAGGCAATTCCACAACAGACGGACAAGTGGGATGGGATCTGCTACAGCAACATTAACAGGCAGACGAATATCAGCTACTAGATTTGATCTTTCAAGCCCCAGTGCTTTGCCCCAGGCAGCCAGCAAGACTATTATTAGGACTCGAGGCAGCCTGGCCTCTGACTGCTTTCCCTGCAAGCACTGCCCCATGGAAGGATGTGTAATTCCCACCACAGTACCCTCATTGCATAGATATTGGATTTGGGAAATACTTTTTTGCTGCAGGCGAAACAGCTCCTTTCCCACACCTGCCCTTTCAAATGAGGGCAGTTTAACACTGTTTGCAGAGCAAAAAAAAAAGCCATCGGCATCCCTAAAGCTGGCCCGGCCCCATTCCTCCGGTGTAGAGGGAGCTGAGGAAGAGCAAAGCAGCGGAGGTAGCAAGCAAATGAAAGGCATTGCTGGAGGGGGAGGCAGCAAACAGCCCCACGCGCCAGCATCTCCCTGTTAAAAAGCTCAGAAGCCCCATCCCCGAGCTGGGTAGTTGGCAAGAAGGGGCTGGGGCCCCCCAGAAACCCGCAAACAGCTTCAGGACAGCTCATGGCAGGAACAGAGAGATGGATTATACACCAAGGCAGATTGTGAAAGCAAGATAGACACCGCCTCCCTTGCTCTAAGAGTTAAATATCTTTGTGAAGCATCTCCCTGAGCTGGGGTGAGCTCAGCAGAGGCACAGGACCACCCAAGACACCCCCACAAAAGGCTGCAAGGCACCCCAGTGCTGCTGCAATGGGTGCTGGGTGCAACAGGCATCCTCAACCCAGCATGAACAGCCCCATCCTGGGCTGCTCCTCCAGGAACCCCTGCAGCTTTAGAACACACCTTCGGACATAACAGGACCCCATTTTTCTCCCCAGTGTCACATGTGAAACAAACCCTCCAATAATCTCATTTTCCAGGTCGTAAACTCACTCATCGGTCTCTGGGATAAGGAGACGTGGGGGCCTTCCCTCACCACGCTGCTCTGATGATCTCAAGGCCCTCGATGGGGAATTGTGCCCAGTTTCTGCAAACTATGATCTAACCTAATTCCCTGCATCCCATTACTTCAGGATTTACAACACACAACCTCCTCTGAAATGGTTTCTGGTAAATTCTTTGAAAGCTCTTCTGGTCCTCACATCATCGTCAGGGTCAGCCAGGCATTAATGACAAAGCATTTATGCACCAGATAACTCGTTCCCCAGCAAGACAGTTTGCTTATGCTTTTTAAATTCAGGAAGCAATTAATAGTTGCCACAAAAGCAACCAGTGCTTGTCTTGGGCGAGGGCCATAAAACCCTGACTTGCCCTGGGGAATTCCAGTGCCTCCATCTCAGCAGGCACTTGCCATGAGTGTGGTGGTTGCAAAGGTAAATCCTTAACGATGGATACCTGATGCTGGGAAATCTTCATGCTCCCTCTAACCTGAAGAGCTGTGACTCCAGCTTCCTGAGCCAGCTCGAGATGACGATATCAGGGAACAGCACTGCCAGCATCAAAGTCAAACAAACACAAGACCTGAGCATCTTCTGACTTTTTCCTCTCTGGCAGTGAAGGTAGGCAAGGACTTCATTGAATTCCCTGACTTTGGGACTTGCAGCTTCAAAAGTCAAAAAGCCACATATAAAGTTGTGGATGAAGCCAGGATCCCAGCAGAATCCGTGGATCTGATAGAAAGGTGGAAAACCTCGGTCCCTGGAGCTCAGCATCCTCTGCTCACATGAAAAACCCAGTTCCTGGAGTCTAACACAGCCTATTCACACCAAAAAAACCTGCTTCCCAGAGCCCAACATTCTCTGATCACATTGAAAACCCAGTCCCTGCAGCCCAGCATCTTCCACTTATACCAAAAACCCTGCTTCCCAGATCCCAGAAAGCTCCACTCATACACAAAAAACCCCCAAACTCTGCTCCCCAGAGTCCAGCATGTTCCACTCACACCAAAAAAACAATCCCTTGAGCTCAGCATCCTCCACTCATGCTGAACAACTGCAACACCTGGAAAGCAGAGGCAGAAGCATCCACCCCACGGTGCTTCCTCCTTCCTGACCAGCACAATGTCTCTCAGGGAGTGTGGATCCACTCACTGCCTCCCACTAAAAGCATCAGCCAGCTGTGGAGCTCCCCAGGTTTTAGGAGACATCCCTTTCCATGCTGGCCCCCTCACAGCCATCAGAAAACAATGATTTCCAGGCTCACCCCTCTGCACTAGACTTCAACCAGCTGCAGACAGGCCCGTGCATATCCTCTTCCTAATCCTTCATGCACAGTCCCTAGACAGTCCCTGGCTTTTATTATTTTCTGGCAGGAGAGAGCACCACGTTAACCCCTGTGTGCAGGCTGCAGCCTGAGCATCTCTCAGCACATCCCAGCTTGGGTCCAAATTATAAATGAAACGTTCATGTAACAAGAGAACTGGTGAGGGCCAATTGCCCATTAATATTTTAAACCTTTAATTCTTACTTAACGGCCTGTCCGAACAGTCCCTTCTAATTCCTTGATACACTGATGGGCCTAAAACATTGATAAAGACCATGGGAGACTCTTCCCATAGGGATGGATGTGCTTTCCTGTGGAGGGCTGAAAGACAAGGGACAGAGTAGGCGGCAGCATCACTGGTTATCCAACATGACACAGACCCTGCACTCCTCACCTCTGCCAGACCCTCCTCTACTCAGGAGCTCTCTCAGCTTCAGGGATACAAGACAAATTCCTTACTGGGACATGTTTTGACGCAGGGAGAGCAAGGGAATACTGACTGTACGTATACTGGCAGGTCCTGTCTTTGGCATGATGCTGCAAAACTCTCAGGGGATAAGCTGCACCTGCCCAGGTTCTGGCTAAGGGCAGTGGTTTGCAGATGTGGAGACAGCGTGTTGGGGGCACACGAGACACGGGCAGGGTTTGCATCCCTTGTGCACCCTGCAAGGAGACATCCTGAGACGCAGACTGCAGCCTCTCCGAATGGGAGAAAACAGCCTCTAGCTTCAAGCCTGAGTTCCTGAGGTGACAGAGGCTTTGCTCCAGGAGGGAGCAGAGCCCAGGAGAGGCACAGAAGCCAGGAAGGGCTGCAGCCAGGAGCTGCCCCTGTGGCCCCAAGCTCAGCGCTGACCTTGAAGCGCAGGGCAGGCGGCTGCCATCGCCAGCATCATATGACCCGTTACAAAACACGGCGGGCTCTGCTTAGAGGTTACACACTGCAGGACAAATTTAACACCCGAGAGCGTTCCTGATCCCACTGAAAGAATTCCTGGCAGGGGCTCAGTAATCGCCCACTACTGTAAGTGGCCAAGTGCCATCGCATTGGTTTGGCTCCAGACACACAAGGAGGACCTTGTTCCTTGCTTCTGGTGGGAGAGACGCTTCAGCTGATGGATGACACCAGGCAAGATGATGAATCCCCCAGGAGCAGGTGGGCCTTGAGCCAGAGAACAAAGGGAATGTGGAAAAGATGCTGCTCCCAAATGCTTTCACTTGTTTGAGAAAGGTATTTAAGGGCTGCAATTAAAAATTTGCACTGAAGCCAGCCTGACTATGCAGCTCTCCAAATGAAGAGATCCTGGAGGTGAATGATGAGAGCATCATCACTCAGAAGAACAAGCAGATGGAATGAAAGCAACCTCAAAGGATGCCCAGTCCATAGAGTCCAATATCAGGGGCCCAGCCATGAGGAAGAGAGACTCAACAGGAGGAGAAATTGTCCCTGCTGCCATCCTCCCAGCCATACACAAGCTCCTCCAGAGCCACACAGGCTGTTTTCAGAGATGGAGTGGGTGGATGCTGCTCCAAAGCAGAGCTGGGGAATGGTGCTGGGGAATGGGCAGGCAGGGCAGGAGAGCCTCTCCCAGCAGCAGATCTGGTCACAGCTAAGCAGCAAGACAGACCCTGCTGCTCCCTCCTCCTCCTCCTCCTCCTCTCCTTCCCTTTCTTTTCACTCGGCCCCAGCCCCGCATTTCTGGAGTGGCAAGAGTCAGCTCTGCCGACGCTGCTGAAGGGCCCTGAGCCAACTCCGGCTATAACCTCAGGATAAAAACATCAGCTCAGAAACACAGCAACGGGAAAAACAGACAGGCAGCTACGTGTGCGCACAAGAGGACTCCTTAACCAGGAGTCTCATGTAACCCACTCTAGCAGTGAGGTTTGCAGTAATGAGCAATTTGGACTCTTGATTTCAGGGGCAGAGGGATCCTGGGTTTGGTGTTTCCTTCCAGCCCCTGGGAACACAAACTTAGGACTTGCTGCTCCTATCCAAGTTTGGCCTCAAGCCTACACCCAGGGTCCACTCCATCCTGGCTGCAGGGAGTGTTGCTGGTGAGGCAGGTGAGAATGCTCAGAGTGGGAGCAGGTCGGGTGGGGCTTTGGGTGTCCCCAGCACCTGATGATGAGAAAAGCCCAGGTTGGGAGCACCAGTGTGGAGGCGATAGAACAGTGACAAGACAACAGAAAACGTCGTCGGGCCAGCGGCTATTTTTATCTGCAAGGACCAACACTTAATACTCTCCTATCTCCCACAAAATGTCACTTGAGCTCCGGCAGAAAGTTTACACCACTTGCAGACAAGGACTGAAACCTGAGTATGTAATCCCTGCTCCAGTCAAAAGTTTTAGTGGGATTCGCAGTGTCTGGACAGGGGAAGCTGAGAAAAAAAGCCCCTTCTCCTGAGAAATGACGGCTGAGGCAGCAGAGAGACAGGACAGACAGGTCCCCGCTCCTGGCACCATATATTCCCCTGCAGAGTCACCCACCACATCTGCAGGGCACAAGGGACTTTGTGAGCCCTGGAGCTACCCTGTGGCCTCCTCACAAGCTCAACCAGAATTTAAGTATCCTAAAAGGGTCTTCAGCAGAGGGGGGAATGGGGAAAGCAAGGCATTCACCACCCCACTCACTAAATGCCATAGCCCCAAGGGAGATGAAGGGCTAGAAGGAGTGGGGTGGGTCAGGCAGAGCCCACAGGGGGGTTTTGCAGAGGGTCCTCGTCAAGATACCACAGCCACCCATCTTGGCAATTCCCCCCTCTCCACCAAGTATCTCTAATGACTTCAAACACTCCCCCCTCTCTGCTCCCACCTCCTTCCCTCTCACCCTAAAGCCCAGACCCAGACATGCTGGGGGTGTAAGGAAAGGAGGCTTCCCTCACTTAATAAAGCCAAGGTAGAGCAATGCTGTTATTAACAGCAGCCTGGCCCCCCTCCCTGCCCACAGCAGGAATACTGCACTGGCAACTCCAGGGGAGCACTCTGGTACTGCCCTAACAGCAGATGCAATAACGCAGCCCCAGCACTGCCCCCGTGATACTGCGGTGAGTGCAAACACCAGTGGGTCCTCCCACGTCCCCCTGTACATCACAAGCAGTGCTTAGTATTAGGGATGAATGGATATCTCTCTCCCTGGTCAGGCACGGAATAGCTGAGATTTGGGACAGCATCCTCCAGAGGGCTCTTCCCAGGGGGGCAAAAGAGCAGGGGTAAAAAGAGCTCCGGGCTGGGACAGAGGCATTATAAAATGCGGTGCAGTGCAGAGGTGCTCAGAAAATTAGGGTACCATGCTAAGGACTTCCACGGAAACTTACAGGAGGTGCATTTTTCCAGGGATAAAAGGCATAAGCTCATGTGTGTCTTGGAGCTGCCCTCAGCTGCCCCCAGGAAGTTTTTTTCACATCACACTGTCTGTTTTTTAAATTAAAAAGACTGGACAAAGCATTCACGATGGAGGCACAGGCAAGGAGAGGACCCAGCAGAGGATAAGGCTGGTTGAGCCCTGCTGGGCTCTGCAGCCCCTGGAAATGCTGCAGGATGCTGAGGAAAGGGGGATGGCCATGGGTTCCCAGAGGGACACATAGCAACTTGGAGGAATCAAATCATAGACACTGACAAGGAAAACCCACCCAGAAATCTTCTCTTACAGCAAGAAGTGGGGTAAAAACACTGGGGAATATACTGGAGAGGCAAAGCTCGCATTCCTGAGATGGCCAAGAAGTGATCACATCTATCTCCCTCCATCTCCCATTCCTAAGATCCATTTCTGAAGCATCACCAGCCAAGAAACTCTGGTTGATTGGACGTGGTTAAAGCAAAAAACGCACACAGAAAACCTTATAGTTGAAACTCAAATGGTCTCCACAAACATCTTGCATATTTTCAAGGACACTAAGGAAATTCACATTTTTTTCCCCCATATTTTAGACTTAAAAAATGCCTCAAGGGAAAAAGTTATTTAGAACTACTTAGGAAATACACAGGATAAAAAAGCCTGTAATTATTTCTCTGCCAAGGGCTTGTCAGTTTGAAAATCCCCTCTCTTGAACCACTAATCCTCATGGAAAAAAAAATGCAACTTCGGCAAGATGCATCGTTGGTTGACTTTTGCTGCACTTTTCCAGCACAAGGAAACTAAAGGAAAATGCATAGATTTGGGTGTCATTTCATCAGCACCTTTCACCCACAATGTGCCTGATACACATCCTTGGCTGACAAAGGAGACCTGCAAAGCATCACCCCAAGGTGAGGATGCTCCGCCTGAGAATGGTGCTCTACAGGCATCAGGCTGGGGAGGGAAGGATCACAGCTGACGCTTGGAGACAGAAGTGCCAAAACAGGCAAAAATAAATCAGTTCAAGGTGGGGGTATACTTACTTTAAAAGCCAAGGATTCAGGGAGTTCCTGGGATATTTCGTTATGTGGTTGGAAATAGCATAAAGACATTATTGGCAGGGAAACTCACTTCCTCTGGACAATGGGGATGGGCCATCCCAGCAGAGCTGGGATTTGGGAGTGGATTTGGGCCTCTGGTTTAGTGACCAGATTCATCACTTCATGTCCTCCTGCTGGGATAAAGACGGGTGGCATCAGTGCCTCTGAACCTGGTTGGTCATGGAGAAACAAAACAATGCCATGGAGCTTGTTGCGTGCCACACACCAACATCCCAACAAACTCCCCAGCCCGGACTATCTCCCACAGGAGCTGCGAGAAGGGAGTGACACCAGACAGAGCCAGTGAGCCACCCAGGTCCTGCTGCAACCGAGCACCCACCCACCTGCACTGCCTGGGTTTGGGGCTCCACAGGGCATCTGGCACAGCGGGGGCCAGAAAACTTTGTCCCTGTCATGGGCAGCTGTCCCACTGCCACGGATAAACATCTTGCCTGGAACTACATTCACCACGCAGGGCCCTTCACCCATCTTCACCCATCTCTGATGTCTTCTTTCATTACTTTCTCCTAATCCATGTCCATAACAGCTCCCCCCATCAACACGGGGTTTAATGTGCTTGAGGTAATGCACGCAGGAAACCTCTCCTCCTTTCTGGTTAACCCTCCTTCCTAGATCCAGAGCTGAAACAAGCTCAGATTCAAGAGCCCAACCTACAAGACTTTAAGATTCATTAAACTTTTATGACAGTCCATTGAGGTTGCTCTCTCAGCCTCTCATAATTACGAGTGCAGAGGGAAGGAGCAGCATCCACCTGAGCAGGCATCAAGAAGATTCAAACACTTAATGACTCCCTAACCCAGCTCCCACATCCACAGCGCTGTTTAAAAGGATCTGCTCGATACCACTCCTGTGAGCTGCCAGGCAGCAGAGATGCCAAGATAGAAATAATTCAGGATTTCAATTCCCCATCACCAACCCAGCCGGTCACTCCTTTGGCACAGGTGAGACTCCAGAAACAAGTGTCTGAGCCATTCCACCACTCCAGAGTCCACAAGCACCCAAGCCAAGAGGATGGTTGGGTTCAAGGCACTGTTCAGGTGAGCAATGCCTTGCTCTCCCTGCAGCCAAGACCTGGAGTTCAGCATCTCCACGGGACAATTCAGGCCTTGGCTTGGCTGAATCCCATATGAGCCTCTTCCTCCCCTTCAGCCCTTGCAGGAGCCTAGAGAAAGTGGTCTGTAAAGGGAAAGGATATTGTCATCCCCCTTCCCAGCACACAGCACAAGGCTGGGGTCCTGCACACCCGATACACAGAGCACAGATACACACAGATACACACCGATACACACCGATACACAGAGCACAGCTGACATTCCCTCCTCTCCTGCTCACTCTCCAAGACCAGAAATGGAGAAGATGCCCAGAAAAATGCCCAGAAGCATACTGTAGGGCAGTTCCAATCCAGGCTCAATGAAGAAATCATCAGGCAGGAGTTCTGGGGTTGTTCTTCAACAAATGTTCACTTCCACTAGCAGCACCCATGAATTTATTAATCTAAATCACCCCTGTGGATGCCTCTGCAAACATGTGACATTTCCCTCCTCCCATTTAGATAAACCACTGCAGGGGTTAATAACCCTTTTCATAGCTAAGATGCAGTTTTCCAGAATTAAAGACTTAGCAGGGCCAGCGAATTCCAAGCAGAAATTTTGCCAACAAAAGCATCCCTATGATTTTACGATGGCAGGGGTTGGAGGCAAGAAATGACAACACTGACTCTTTCAAAAAAAAAAAGCTGCTGCAGCTGAAAACTGCCTTCAGGTCCCTTAACCTGTTTCTCGCTCCTTTCCAAATTTTTCCAGCCAAAAGCCTCCCTGAGCTTTCAATAGCAAAGAGAAAATTCCCACCTTCCTCTTCCTCCTTAGCCACCTTGGGTGACGCTATGCAGTGAAAAATCAACTTATAGCATGGTCCCACTGGCCCCAGGCAGGAAGGAAGGAGTCCTTGGACACACAGGCTCCAGGTTCATCCAAGGAGCTCTGAAGCACAACATCAGAGCAGAGGATGCACCTCCCAAAGAGATCAACTGCATCCAAACAATGGATTCTCCAGGAACTGCCTTTGCCTCTTGTGCTTTTAAGACCCCACTTTGCTCCCTTACAGGGCAGGGAACCCAAAGGGATTCCAGAGGCTCTCCATCCCACTGAGATGGTGGTTGTCATTCCAGAGGAACAGATGTATTGAGGAAGGGGATTTTGCACGGCGGCAGTGAGGGCGGAGGACAATGGGCCAAGGAGTGATGGTCCCGTGAAAAGTGATTTGTTCCGCTGTCAAGGACAGCATTAGGAAATGAAGCCCACGAGGGAAGAAGAGGGGTAGGGAGCGGCGAGAGACAATGTACGGACAGTGGTGACAAGGAGACAGCTGGGAAGGATAAGTGCTGAGCCCTGATGGGCTCACAAAGCACAAGGACTGGCTGAGAAAGCATCCTCCAGCATCCTCTGCCCTTCCAGGCGTTTGCCCTGAGGAAGAGCAGGATGTCTCCATGCAGGGAGAACCACTCATCTGCAGCCATGGAGCCACAGGGACCCTCCGGCAAGGATAAGCATTGCTGCCTGCTGGGATGTGCTGGCATACAGAGGAGAGGGGTTCTCTTACTGATTTGTGCCTTCTCCCATCAATCTGTACCTTAATCATGCCAATTTGTGCCTGAGAGGAGCTGGTATCCCTGCAACACAAACACTGGCTCACCTTTGGTCAAAGGCAGCCCAAGGTGGAAACCACAAAGGCAAGTGTGACATAAAAATTAGGCAGATCTGGAGAGACACAGAGAATTCATATCCAGCATTCGATCTCGCCCAGGAAGATGCTCTAAGCACTTATGATGATGAAAGAAGCATTTTTTAGCTAGATTTGTATTTCCAGCTCCATATCATGGGTGACAGAACCAAGTCTCAGTTCTTTCTCTTGAGTGCAACCATGGTCCATCATACCCAGACCAGGCACTAGTGCAGAAGACCTGACCCCAAAAAACGATCATATTCATGGGCACATGAAACACTCTACTGAAAACAGGCAGGTGCATGCAAGTACTGTGCAACAGGAGAAAATAAATTATTTGAACACGACACGATTTCACTCCTATACTCAGAAACTCACACATCACCCTGCTGAAAGCTCCAACTTTTGTGGGAGAAACTCCCATTTTCAAACAGCCAGCCTACAAAATGTGGAACACCTGACGGATCCCTGACAAGCTGAAGAAAGTGGTCTTTTGTTAGTAAGACCCCAGAAAAACAGATAAGCAAGAAGACAGAGCCACCAGACAGAAAACCCCCCAAATAAACAGAACTGCAAGCCATCAGCCCAACACTGTGACCCTGCTGCCCGCACAGCCCCGGCACGGCACCACTCAGCCTGCCCCATGCCTTTTGCAAAAGCTTTGGCATCTGGCTGTCCGTAAATATTTGAGGTGGGAAGCCAGGAATTACAGAGCCCCTCTCCTGGGCAACCAAGGTTTGACCATCAAAAAAAAAAAAAACCCTACAAAAACAAACACCAAACCTCAAACAGAGCTGCAACAAGATGCCTGCTGGTTTCGCAGAGACACGCAAGACAACCCGGGTGCATCCCTTCCCCCTGAGGGCCAAGAACCCCAGGACAAGATAACCAGGGACCAGCTGGATTCTCTCTGCCAGGAGGCAGGATTCCATCCAGGATAAAAGTATTGAGGAACAAAACTATGGGTTGTCATAGGGTTTGCCATGACAGAGAGCGCTCCTAGTCCCCCTCACCTCTCCCCTTCTGAAGTCTCAAACCAATACACAGAAATTCAAATTTCTCATGAAAACACATTTATGTAAAAAAAAATTAGGCTGGGTTGACCCCAGTATTTTCCTCTAGTAAAAAAAATCCAAATATTTTCTCCCTGCTTTAAATATCGTCCTCACTCCTGCTACGGAGGAAGTGCTTGATTCAGTTGCAGCTTAAGGCACACTCCTCCAGCCCAGGCCACATCCCCGCTTCATGTTTGCATCTGCAGAGGGCATGAGCCAGAGACAAGAGAGCACAAAGAGACAAAGAACATCTTGAGAAAAAAAATACCCAGGGCAATTCTCATTCCCACCTCCTTCCACCTTGGCTGCAGCCTCCTCTTCCTCAGACATGCTCCAGCACTGAGTGCTGAGTACCCCCTTGGCTGCACACCACGGGGTTCACCAGAAGTGGGGAACTGTGAATCCAGACTCAAACTGCTGGGTTTTCCCCCACCTCAGCCAGAAGGAGGACCTGCACCCTTGTGAGCAGGAGACCAGCCCTAGACCCCTGAAGTCCCCTTTCTCCTGCTCCAAGGCAGAGGAGCCTTTGGGGTCCCCCCTGCCACACCCTGGGGTGAGTATGCAGCATCAGAATCAGAAACTGCTGTGGGTTTGGGTATGTTGAGGCCATCTCACTGCTGCCAGTGGGAAAGGGGGCAGCTGGCAGAGATCAGTTTCCCCAGTAGCACATGCAGCCACTGGCAAATCCTGCCTGCACGCTGGGTAGCCGTCAGCACAGCTCACACCCAGGACCACCATCCGCTCCAAAATCAGCTGGGGGTGGCCACACTATCAGGTTCAGAGCCTGCTGGAAGGCTCCCCAAGGAAGCACTGAGCAAGAAACCAAACTGTGGGCTCTCTGAAATCCCCAGCTAGGCAAATCCCTCCCTGTGCCTGGCGGTTGTGAGCAGGTGAAGAACCGGCGAAGCGAGGGCTGGCGAGCCGGGGCAGGAGAGGACCCCAGCTGTCTCTCCAGCTGGTGGAGACAAAATTCTCATCAAAACGAAACAAACCCCTCTTTCTTCCCCAGTCAGTTTCTTTTTGGTGCCTTCATCAGGACTGCAAAAATCTGAAGCAATTCCCCCAGCTTTAAGAGCCCCATCAGGGACTGATCAGGGAGCACCAGCTTGTAAGGCAAGGAAAAAAAGAAAAAAAAAAAATCACAGTATGTCCAAAAAAACATGGCAGAAACCATGAAGAGTCCCAGGGATGCTCAAGTCGTGGCTCTGACGGCACTGACCTGCAGTCTCCAGGATACCACTGCCAATGGGGAGGAGAAGGGGTGACCCCAAAGCCACCCCTGTCCCCACCACGAAGGGAGAGATGACAAGTCTATTCAACTGCCTCGCTCCCAATCTGCCAAACGTCACTCGCTTCCAGGTCTTTCTATGAAATATTAATTGTAAGACAAATCTAATTAAGGGCAGAGAGAAGGGGCAAGACGCCAAATCTCTCCTTCATCTCTTTGGAAAGGGGGAGCCCCATGAGTGAGAGGACAGGGCTTGGTGGAGATGGAGGCAAGGCCTATATCGCTTGCCTGGCATTTCCAGGGTGGATCCCACAGTGGCCTCCGTAACGCCCCTCTTGCTGCATCCCGCTGCTTCCCTGCCTTCCCACCCCCTGCTCGCACAAAAAGTTGACTTAATAACAAAAAACAAGGAAGTGGTGCCTGGTCCCAGCCCAGTGGTACCAACCATGGCATCCCTGGCGGGGATGAGGCCAGATTCAGCTGCACAACAGCCACACTCATCCCAGCCCACAAGGAGTCAGCACTATTCCTCCAGTACCTGTGGGTGAGGACAGAGAGGTGCTTGCTACAGGAGATGAGGTACTAGGTCGGGATGGAGAGCAGGCAAGAAGCATGGGAAGCACCAGAAGGAAAGATTGAGGGATGGGAAAAGAGAGACCACCAGAGGGGACCTTGTGCCATAGAGCTGGCGTATGCTCTGCTACCCCATCCAGGCCAGTCTGACTGCTCCCAGTGCCTGGCCAGCCAGAGAAACCCAAGTTAGCATCGTCCTCTCCACAGGATGCCCTACAAGAAGGGAAACAGGCCTCCAGAGGACCTGTTGGCCTGCATCTGGGCTGACCCATGGCTCTCTGGAAGGACAGTTCTCTCCCACCAGCCACAAAAAGCAGAAAAAGTCTCACCTCTCCATGCAAGAGAAGGCAAAGGACTGCAAATTACCAGGACAAACCCACCAGACCACAGGAACTCTCCAGCTGGTGGGACAAGGCTGTGCTAAAGCGTCCAGCACCACCTTCATTTGATCCATTTGGGATTATTCCCGTCACAGCTCTTCCATGCTGGGGAAGTAGTGCCAGGGCTCGCAGCTAATTGCACAATTACATTCATTACCCATGTTAAGCAAGATGAACAGCCACCATGCTCCAAACCTCTTTCCCCTCTCTCCTCTACGGCAGCAGCTGCCAGAGGAGCCTCCAGCAGGCGAAAGGAGGCTGCTCTGCCCCAAGCCCGTAGATCCATCCGTGGCCTGGCAGGACCACGCTGCCAGGAATTCAGGCTCATCCCCCACACAAAGACGCTGGGTGTGATTTTAAAACCCAATACCGATGAGTTCCTTTGCACAAGTGTTCTTTTGTGTGCATACTGGGAGGGTGGAAGGATTTTTATTTTTTTCCTTTGCAACCAGATGCGACTTCACATTAGAACTCACAAAGGAGGAGGTGGAAGCACCCACACAAGGCTGTGACTCCGGGAGCATGGGATTTCGGAGGCAGGCAAGGAGAGCTCTGTGATGATGGCACAGAAGCTGGCAACAGCACAGAGCCATCAAGCCGTGTGAAGACAGGGCGAGCATCACACAACTGCCTGCCTCGGCCAGGGAGCCCGGCATGGCGGTGGCGGCTCGGGGGCTGCAGCCGCCCCTCCACTGCCAGTGCCCACATGCCAGGCCTGCTCCGAGATGTGCTGGCCATCTGCTCCTGCCAGCCGGGGCTGGGGCTGGGGCCGGGGCTCTGCGCCGTGGCTGGGGACGTGCCAAGCTGTCCCGCCGTTGCCACGCTCCCCAGCTGCACCCCCCGTCATGACCACACCGCTGTCAGCGCTCCCGGCCCCCAGAACCTGCAGTGAGGAGCTTCCCATGCCTCCAGGTCCTCCCTGTGGCCCTGGCTCCACTTGGCCCATGCAAACCTACTGCTAAACACCGCTAGGCAAGAGGGGGCTCAACAATTCCCAACCTCATGCAGATTTTAAGGCTCCAGAGTAGCCCTACTCTTCCCATTGCTTCCAGCACTCCTCCCCATTTATGTCCAGGTTTGGTGTCGCCCCCCAAACGAGCCACCACAAAAGCCCAGCCCCCTGACCATCACCACAGAGGCCCCACAGCCAGGTCATGTCCCCAGGGCCATTTTGCAGTCGGGGAGCTGGCCAGGGCAAAGACTGAACCTTGTTATAGTTGAGACTTATCAGGTTTGGACAAGCGCCGGAGGCTGCTGTGGGATTCGGGATGTTCTGTAACCAACGTCCTCTGCTCCAAATAGATGCCGTCCCAGGGGCACGGGCTTGAGCCGCCCCTCTCTAGGAGTCCTCCCCTTCAGCACTGGGGAAACTGCTCCAAGAGCGACCCCCAACTTCCCGACAGTTCCCAGACAGCATCGTTAACCAAACCACCCATGGGCCCTGAGCCGCAGCACCCCAAAGAGATGCCAAGACCTGACCTGGCATCTTCAGTCTTTAATCCATCCCTTTCCAAGTCCTCTCCCAAGTTCTTCCTCTTTATGAAAGACAAAGAAATGTAAAACATGTATTTTAACAAATTATTCCTCGATTTCTAGAGTTCAGCAAGTCCGATGCTCGCTTAAATCCGTCTGTAACACTTTCCATGGGTGTATTTATAACTGAAGGCATAACTGCCATCTCACGCTCTGTCATTAACCCTCTGCGGCCTTGTTACAAACGGAGCTCAAACAGAGAGCACAGAGATTTGTCGGAAAATTCTGCACCTACTCATCCCTAAGAAAACACCCCAACCGCTCACCATCTGGAAGAAAAATCCCTTCTTTCCATTAAAAAAAAAAAACCAAAACCAAACACAGCTCCAGAACACCAATGCTGTGACAGCGGCAGGTTGGATCCACCACTTCCCTGACACCCCCAGCATTCCACATGCAGACACCCCAGCCGTCCCACCCAGCGAGCTCCGCGCTGCCGACAGAGAGGCCTCTGGAGCCCGGCTATGCCGCTGCCACCAGGAGGATCGGCTGCTTTCCACTGCAAGGAGTGTCAGTCATTTGTGATAATTAACCAGCTCAAGATAATGAGCTCAGTCTGAGAGCAGCGGCTCTTCCGCCGCACGTTTCACTCTCAGATCCCTGCTATCGGCATCAGCAATGCAGCCAAGGCAGACACAGTGCTCCTGCACTCAGGAAAATGCTCAGTCCAAAGACAGGACAGGCATTTGGGAAAAGAAAGAAGAATTTTTGTTAAATAATGACTATTATATAAAGCTCAGCAGAGCCCAAAGAGAATAGTTCTTCGGGACTCTGCTCTGCATCCTTGCCATCACCAAGTAAGGAGTCACACCACCGGCACAGCAGAGATTCCTGCTGGGGGGATGAAAGGAGAAGGGACACACACCTGCAGCCCTGTGCTACAATAATTAATATTAAATGCAAGGGGACAATAACATGATGGCAAGAGGCAGGTGGGTGCAGGAGGGGAAGAGGCTGGCAGTGACTCAGGGCTAAAACCATCACACTTCAGGGAAACAGCCCATTGCACAGCCTGCTTCCCAGCTCAGGCAAAAGTCACCAACCCAAACACAACCAGGAAATAACCAGGATAAATGGTGCTATCACCGGACCCTAGGAAAAATTTGTGACATTTTTTTCCCGCAATCATCCTTGTCCATCCCAACAGTGAGATAGATGGGCACAGCAAGAAGTCAACTGCGGCACCGACTTCTTTCACAGCCAACAGACATCAGAGGAGGGTTTCAGGTTGGAGCCACTTCAAGAGCTCGCAAGCTGCACTCAAGAGTAAGATCCACATGTGCTTCAAGCTGGAAAGGCATTTCTGGGTAATATTCACCCCAATTTCCCCTTGATGGTCCAAACAAAAATACCGATAAAGCCAAAAATGAGAATTAAATTGTGTTGGAAATGTATGGGAACCAGTAGCCAAATTTCTACAGACAAACAAGCAGCGCACCCAGTCTCGACAAATTTTTGTCTACAAAAACCCACCCTGCAGCGCAGCTCTCTCCTTTCCACTCTCACGGCAGCTAATTCTTCCGTTCTTTCGTAAACATTTGAAAACAAGGTCACGCGCACAAATTCTGCTTTCAATTTGCCTTGTATCCATAGTGATTAAACTCGGACCTACAATATGGGATTTAACGGAGGAAAAAAACCAAAAAATCCCAAAACCCCAACTTTAAAAAGGCCTGGAACTAAGCTAGCCTCCGGCATGCTTGCAAGCTTGCCGAAGGCCGGGGACAAGAGCATCAACGATCACTGTTTTCTCCTTTAACACAGACAGGGGGATTAAATTGCAGGGCTCCAAAAGCTGTGCTATCGCCATAGCGAGGGATCCGGCCCCCCACCTACACCGTCCTCAAGAAACAACCAGCCCAGAGGCAACAAAAATTTAACCGCTCCAAAACTTGGCCAGGCAGTGGGGTCCAGAAAGGACAGCAAGAGCAGGATGAGCAGGAAAAAACGAAAGTAGATGCAGGAGAGGAAAGACTCAGCAGCTTTCTCCCCATTCCCACTGGAATGGTTTTTCTTTTAAAAGAGAAAAATAATTTTCTCATTATCTTTCCCCCCAACCCCACACTTGCCAAAGGAAAAGCGTCAGGGCTGGGAGCTTTAAATGCCTACATCCAAATTTCCTCACCATAACAGATCCAGATGCAGGCAAAGCCTCTCTGTGACAGTGAACACCCAGAATTTAGCAGGGCATTCCCTGGTTCCTGCCGAGTGCCTCAGTTTCCCCATCAGCCACGGGGGAGAGCAATAGCATTTCCCTGCCTGTGAGGATATCAGGAAAACAGCCTTGTCCAGGACCAAGTCAGGGAGAATATAACTTTCCTCCCGCAGATGCTCCGTAGGAAAATAAAGCCAGAGAAGACAGGAAAATGCTTGGCCCCGTCCCTGCACAGACCTGGGGTTACCATGGGTCTCCCAGGCTCCCAACAGAACATCCTCAGTTCCCAAGGCCCAACCTGAGCACAACAAAATAACTCTAAAAAGGGAAGAACTGGGGTGCAACGAGTCTGCAGGAGAGAAGCATAACTCGCCGTGCAGCACAGTAAGGGCTGACACCTCTTAGGACATACAGGGCAGGGGAAGTGGGGAGCAGCAGTAGGATACCAGTCCCCACTAGCTTTTGCACAGCACTGGGGCTTTGTGGGCAGTGAGAACAGAACGAGGGGGGCTCCCCGAGGGGCAAAGCCACACTTACTTCTCATAGTCCAGCTTGCAGTAGAGCTTCTTGTCGCGGTAGAAGCAGGTGGTCTGCAGGGGCTCCTTGCAGGATGCACACCGGACGCACTGCTCATGCCACAGGCTGTCGTTCAGGCGCAGCAAAAACCGGTCCAAAATCACTCGCTGACACCCTTCGCACACCGACTTGGGGGTCGCGGCTCTGCCTGCGGGGAAGGAGCCGGGGGCTGGGGTGTGCGGAAGGAAAGGCGGCTGGGGAGAGGGGCCGGGCGAGGGACGGACGGAGGGTCCCGCGGTTTTCGCTTCCCCCGCATAGGCTCGTGGTTCGCGAGGGGACGGGGATGTGCGGGGAGCTGCTGCGGAATCCAGGAGGGCCCTGTGCCTTAGGGCAGCTACGGGGGGGACACATCGTCCCCAATTTCGTTCCTCTTGAAAAGGCGGCAGCGGAGCCGCAGCTCAGAAAGAAGGCGACTGTTTGAAACCGATATTAAAACGAAGATAAAACGAAAAAGTGAATTATTTATCGTTCGATACGAAGGAAAACTCTTCGTTACGCGGGGGGTTGGGGGACACACAATTTAATGTAGTCGCGGAACGAACCGGGAGCAGCGAAGACGGGCGCCGCTGGCACACCCCGGGCGAATGCAGCGGCGCGGCGCCGGGCAGGGCTGCGGGCAGGAACGACCTGGTGAAAGCTGCCCCTGGGCCTCCCGAACTCCCCGTGCCCATCCATCGCTCGGGTCCGCCCGGCCGTGCCCCGCCCTATGGGGTCCCCAGGAGGGCAAGCGGGGACTTACCCAGCAAGGAGGAGAAGGGGGTCGCGGGGTCCAGGGCGCTCTGCAAACTCTCCTCCATCTTCAGCCCGTCCAGCATGGTGGGGAGCCGGGCCGGGCGAGGGGTCGCGCCGCCCGCCTGCCAATACAGCCCAGACACAGCGCGCTCAGCCCGGCCG
>VZTD01003426.1:0-109189 GCA_013397725.1 Rhagologus leucostigma | reverse complement strand
GTGCAGGGGCACAGGGGGACAGGGGCTGGCCAGACAGGGTCCAGACCCTCAAGTGACCTGCAGGGGTGTCTCCAGCATCTCCATGAGAAAAGTGTCGATGGGAGTGTCTCCAATCAGCTTGAAGAAGAAGAGGTGCTCCAGGCACTTCAGCCCGATGGACCGCAGTGCTGGCAGACGCAGGAGGAGTTTGGCAAACCTGGGAGAGACCAGAGTCAGAGGCATGCGGAGGCACTGGCTGCTCTCTCCCACCTATTTCCAAGCCTGCACCAGCCCAAATTCTCCCAAAAAATGCTTTGGGGCATTCTCAGACTTAGATTCCCCCAACCTTTCAAGATAAATATTTGTTGCCTCATGTGGAGGGAATATGTATCTTTCTAAAACAGAATTTGGCATTTTTAAAATTTAAAAGAAAAAAAAGAAAAATAAAAACAAAGAAGATACATCCAGATTCTCCCTCCAAGATTTGAACATCTTAACATCTTACAAGACTTACATCTCCATGGTGTCATTTAAATCTGTCTTCAAAAGTCCCTAGGCTCTAAGAGGGTGTGCAGCCCCTCAGCTACCAGTCACCGCCTCCCATTTGGAGGCACAGGTGGAAGTGGGTGCAGCAGGCAGCCTGCTCCCTCTTCCCCCTGCCCACAGCCCCCTCGCAGCGTCTGCGGTGACAGCGAGAGCCAATAATAGCAGAAGATGCTGCGGGCGCATCGCTTGGCTGGTGGCGGCGGGGACCGACGCAGCTGCCGGCACTTCGAGAGCTCGGCCAGCAGAGGGTAGGATTGGATTGGAAAGCAAGAAAATTCCATCTCTCCAGCCCCCTAAAGGCTCAGGATCTGGGCACTGTGGCTCAGGCAGAGCCAGCACGGACAGCCCGCCCCAGTCTCCTCTTTCCAGGGTGCGTGTGGTGCTGCCTCACCGGGGACACTCACCGCCCTGGCTGCTCAGGGTACTTCTGCTTCGTGTAGGCTTCCAGCGTGGCATAGACCTTCTCCCTCAGCGATTCCACTTCTGAGGGGCTGGACAAACCCTTGGCATCTGGTCAAGGGAGAAAATACACGTGGAGAAGAAATCTCTGCAGAGGGGGTCTTTCCACTGCTAGCAGAGTGACTGTGTGCATGGGTAGGAGAGGACTCACGCTCTCTTTAATCATGTATCCAGGGGCTGGGATAAATCTTGGTCTACTGGAAGGTATCCCTGCCCACTGCAGGGGGGTTGGAATGAGATGATCCTCAGGGTCCCTTCCAACCCAAAGCATGAAATCTGTCTGCAGCCCTGATGCTCACAGTGACCTGCTGTGGCCCAGAGGGAGTACTTGTCACCTGGGACTGTCCCCAACCTCAGACTTACCTGGGTTAAACAGGACAATGGCTCGCAGGCACCCCAGCTCCGACTTATCCATCTGCATGTCTTTCATTTTGGACACCAGCTCTGTCAAAACCCTGTGGGCGGGGACATGGGTGAGCAGACAGAGACCAGCTGTTCCACTGAAAAGCATCTGGGACAGGCACTGGGAATGCAGGAAGAGGCATCTTTGAGGCACAGCCATGCCCCACACCACGGTTTTACATATGCAACAGCAGCATCCAGGGACCTGAGTATCAAATTTGCTCCTGTTCTCACTTTGCTCAGCATGCAGCACTCACAATTTGCACTCACTTGAGGAAAACCACATGAGTTTTCTCCGCTTTTTACTGCGTAGTGCAAAACATGGGCACTGTCCTTACACTTGCCCATTGTGTAAAGATTGGTGAGGCAGTGTCCTGCCAGACAGGGAGCAGGCATGGCAGGGAAAACATGTGTGCAATTGTTACACAAGCAAGTTGGGGTTTAAGGCTTTGCCACCTAAAGCTCTTGGTGATCAATATTAGGCCTAGATACAGCTACAGCAAACTCTTGAGAGAGGAGCATTCCTCCCCCTGCACACCCAACCAAAGATCTGCTGCTGCAGCTGTAAATCCCTTTCCACTGTGCTTTTACCCCATTCTTGTTTTTTAAGTCAGTCAAACATCCCCTGCTCATTCTGAGCTACTTCTGCCCCAAATCAGAAAGGGCTTGCTCTAGTTCCCCTTAAGGACATGTTTCCCATTCAGAGGGGAAGGCAGAGCCAGCCTGGCCACTGCTGCTGGGGGATGACAGCAACAGACCACGTACCTGTCAAAGATGGAGCCCACACCAGCACTGTGGGCACTGCTACGGTGCACGTGCAGGCCTGTGGCCAGCAGGATCCCGTCCTGGACCGACACGGAGCGATGGGAGAAGGAGGCAATGAGCAGCTCATTCCAGCCTGCAAGCAGAGGAGTGCAGGACACGTGAGGCAGTTCAGCCAAAAATCAGTCCCACATGGAGCAGGAGAACTGGTTTCTCCCTGCTGGCTTTAGACTAAGCTCACAGGAGAGTTGGTATGCCAGGTACCAACTGCACCCCTTGCCAACACTGCAAGGGGTGGCCTATCCCTTGGAAGTATCTGGAAAATGCTCTCAGGCACATGGTGTGATTCTTGGGGTTGTTCTGGGCAGGGCCAGGAGTCGGACTTTGATGATCCTTGTGGGTTCCTTCCAACTCAGGATATTCTATGATTCTATGACCCTGACCGGCAGCAAGCAAGCAGCAGAAATTGGCTCAAAGGGAAGAAAAATGAAAAAAACAAAGGGGGAAATATTCTGGGGTTTCTTCCTTAAAAACATATTCCTAGCAACTACAATCCCTTTACATCATTTCGCACGCTAATGTGCCCCACATGTAGTAGGATCTGCATCAACCAGACACATTTATTCACTCTCCCCTGGCCCTCCCTGTCTGCATGAAGAGGGGGACAAACAACAGATTCTTCTGCCCCATCCACAACCTCTGCCAACCTCTCATCATGTCTCAGAACGGGTCGCTCACTCTGCAACAGCAGTAATGGATTGGCTCAGGATTGCACATTCACCATCCAGCCTGGCTGGCACGGCACACAGCCCAGAGAAGGGACAGGGGTACCACAAACAGCCACAGGTAGGGGACACTACCTGCCCGGAGGAGAATGACTTGGTCTTCCAGTGTCAGGTCGGAGAAGTGGGGGATGCGCTTGGCCCACTCGACAAGTGTGAAGAGCTGCTTGTCAGCTGCATGGCAGATGTTTGTGACAGGGTCATTTGTCTAATTAAGAGTGATATCAAAAGGAAAAGAGCAGAGGAAAAGAGCGGAATTTGTCAATGAAAAAACTTTGGTAATCACAATTTGCACTGCACACGGTATCAAGTTAACAATACTCAATGCCACAAGTACAATGCTCAAACTGCCAATAATCTCAGCTGTGTGCTGTTGGGAAGAGCAGATATTTGTTACCACTATCCCCTCTACAGCCAGCTAAGTCAGCTGCTTGCTAGACTTTTCTGTTTGCCTGCTGTCCTTTGCAAAGCAAGTCCCTGGTGGCCCGCTGCAGTCCTGCTCCCCAGGGCATATCTAAAAGCCAGGAAGCAGCCCCTGAACAGGCATGAGCAGCAGTTTTATCCAAACCAATAAAACCACAGCAGTAAACCTGCTGTGTTCAGCTCTACCCCAGTCCTGGTCACAGGGGCAGACAAGAAGTGTCCAGGGCTATGCACAAGTGGAAGCCAGCACAGGGCTCAGACTCTCCAGCATCTATTTCCCTATCTACTCATTGAAACTAAAGGAGACTTGGAAAAAATGCTTGGAAAATAATGTACAGGCTGTTTTCTAGTTGTCATTCAGACTAGCTCCAAAAGAAAAACTGTTGGTGAGTTTTAGGTGATGTGAAGCAAAATCCCCTTGTAAAATGCTCATTGTTCACATGGCATTTGTCTGTTCAAATCCCAGCTCAAAGCCTCTCATCTCTGGGTGCAGGTGATGTCAGTGGCTCTTACCGAGCTCTCTGTGCTCACGTCACTGTATGCTTCTGTTTTGGGTTCGACTGCCAGCTCAGCTTCCAGGATCCTCTCCACAGGCATGTCCTCGCTGCCATTGCTTGTGGACTCAGCCTCATTCTCACTGCGCTCCCTGCTCCTCTGCCTCTCTTCCTGCACAGCTGTGGGACAGAAACACAGCTCTCTACGTCCACGGCAACAGTCACCTGCTCACAGTGGGCCCCCTTGCCTCTGGGACAAGGGATGAGAAACCCCCTCAGGAGGGGGAGAACAAAAAATAAACGGGTATTTCAGATGTACACTCATTAAAATGGCTGCTCCCATACCAAGAACTCTGAGGTTGCTGCAGACCAGTAGCCTCCAAATTTGACAAAAGATTCTGATTTCCAAAGTATGAAGCTCCAGAATAGAGGGAAGAGGAGTTGATACCTCCAGGTGGCAGCCTGGACTCGGCTGTCTCTAGGTGCTGGAGGAGGCAGGAGGGACCCAGCACTCACATACAGGTTTGTTGTGCTCTCAGCGTGCTTCCAACAGTCCCAGTGTGCTTTCAACAATCCCACAGCAGTCAGAACATCCAGCAGCAGGGCTAGACAGTCCCAAACCCCCAGCTGGATTCACACATGCTGCTTTTCTCATTCCTGAGTAAAATCCTACCCAGTCTGGCCCAGCCCTGGCATCACCTCTCCCTCTACCACCTCTCTTCGTAATCCTCCCCATTAGAAAGCTCCTAGTACATCAATGCCCCAACACCTTCACTCCCTTCTCCCATCTCTGTATGTTTTCCAACATAGCTACTGACGGAAGGCACAGAATCATGAAATTCTCTCCAAAGCTCAGTTATCAACTCCCAGGGCTGCTGTGTGTAAGACAGGTCGGTGTAGGACATGTGTATCTTGTATGCCAACCCTTGTGTGCAATAGAAGTCCTGGGTGCACTTTTTTTTGGAGAAATCCCAAAGGGAAATACAACAATCCTGTTTAAGAAAAGAAGTGACCAGCAGGCATTATATTTGTTTAGTTCATTGCTGGGGAGAAATGTTCAGAAACTAATCCCCCCTAGCATCACTCCCCTGTGTGAGTAGGAGCCCAAAGTGCCTTGCATTAGCCTTGCTAATTAGCCGCTGGCTAATCTTAGGGTGCTTTAAGGGAAGGGCCAAATCAGGGGAGGTTCCTCAGGACTAAGACTCACAACCACTTTGCAATGCTCAGCGCTTCCCTGTGTTTCTCCTAGCTGGGAGAATGTGCTTCCCAGCACTGGCCAGCTGCTGGGCAACTGGCAGCACCCAAGGAGATGGATCAGTGGGGTTTCCAGGCTGGTGCTTGCGAGGGAGGGCAGCACAGGACACAAGTATATGCCATCCAGCTGGGGGGAACATTTGTGCTCTTTAGAGTAATGGACAGGAAAAGCCATGCAAGTGTTTCTGAAGTCACCAAAATCTTAGTGGAAGAAAGTACATGGCAAGGAAATACCAGTCCCATCACTCAGCTCCTGAACTCAAGCTGCAATCTGTCCCCAGTTTCTGCAGCTCCCAAAAAGCCCCTGTGATTACTGCAGCCAAACTCCCACAGGATCCACCAGGATCCTGGGGTTTAAATTTTCACTCTCTGCAAAGGGAAGCTGCGTTAACACCCTGGTCCTCTGAACCACTTTGTACCCGGCTGGAAGGGAGAGCTATGACTGGGATTAAGTTTTTGATTCCAGCATGGCATTTTGCAGTCCCCTGCTGCCCTAAGATCTTGAGGCAGCACAGCTTTGACGATGCTACAGGGAATAGGACGAGGCTCAGCTCATGCCCAGCGTTACAGCTGCTTCCCCAGGCTCTGCCCTGCACGGTCTGAGCTCTGGCACAGGCAGCAGTTTGCATGTTCCACAGGGGAACAGCGTGGCCTCCAAAAGGGATAGCTACACTGTCTGCTAGCATTCAACCCTGAAGGCAGCTCAGTTACTTTATCTTAGAAAAAAAGAGCTTAAGTGCTGTGCTGGTTGTCACTTCCTGACCTTACATCTGTTAGTATAATCTGGGAGACAATCCAGCTCAGCAGTCCCTGCTCCACCAAGGAGGGAGAACCAGCTGCAGGGGACAGGGGTGGACAGATAAACAGCCAAGCTGTTTGGCTTGCCCTTCATTGCAGCAGAGACTTGGTGGCTTTTACAAAGATCTTCACACTCTCCAGAGCTGGGTGGCAGAGAGACAGGGCTGCAGGACCCACCACAGACCCTCAGCAGCTCTTGGAGACTTCCCTCAAGCCAGCACAAAATCCCTTTAAGTCTAATTGCCACGGGTTGGATCCTTGCTCCACACCAAATCCTTTAGGTGGTTTGGGCCAGAAACACAGTTCTTTGGGAATTGCAGTGGGTGTGTGGAATATGGAAAAGGCTCCATGAATTACTTCCATACTGCTCTCTCCTGGAGCACAAAACCCTCGCAGGATGTGAGCTGTACCAGAGCTCATCTCCAAAGGTGAGGCTAAGAGTGGAAATGACAGAGAACTATAAAATAAATCATTCACCCTTATCTTCCAGTACAAGAATTAGGTGGTGACAAAGGAAGTCAGCAAATCAAAAACAAAAAAAGGAAGCTGCTCTTCACACAGGAGACAAGAAGGCTGCAGGACCCCTCACTGCTGGGTGCTGTCCGCAGCAGAGGTTTACAGGGGTCCAAGGGGTCCAAGCCATTAACGGTCACTAACTAAAGGCAAGGTTGGGTCAAAATCAGTTAATTGGTTCAATACTCACCAGTGTGTGTGTTTAGGTGAGAAGAAAAAAACATTGCAATAGCTTCCCCATCAGTCTCTTCTCTTATTAGTCCCTCTCCTTATTAGGAAAAAATTAGTCACAGAAGGGGTTGTCAAACATTGGAAGAGGCTGCTCAGGGAAGTGGCTGAGTCACCACCCCTGGAGGTATTTAAAGGATGGGTAGATGTGGCACTTAGGGACAGGGTTTAGAGGTGGAATCTGCATCGCTGGGCTAACTGTTGGACTTGATCTTAAAAGTCTTTTCCAGCATAAACTATGATTCTCATTTCCTTTACGTAACAAGGTCCAAAATGCCCTGAAGCTGTCAGTGTGGGTTTTTGGAATGCACCAGCCTTGGAGGGTCACCAAGAGCCTGATTTATCCTAATGAATGAAGAAAAATTTCTCCAGCCCCATTCCTTCCACCAGCCCAGTCCTACCTTCCCTCTTCATCCCCATGGCGAGGCACTTCTGATAGCGGCAGTACTGGCAGCGGTTGCGCTGGCGCTTGTCTATGAGGCAATCCTTGTTATCCCGGCAGGTGTAGATCAGATCCTTCCGGATCGTCCTCTTGAAGAAGCCTTTGCAGCCCTCACAGCTGTATACCCCATAGTGCTTCCCTGGGGAGGCAAGGGAATCAATGGGCAAGCAGGTATTTGTCCTGCCTTCCAGTGTGGAGGAGCTCAAACCAAATCCGAAGGTGAAAAACCTGGCTGCAGGATATCACCTTAGCAGGACTGAACTGGCTTCAGGAGGTCTTAGCAGGAACAGTGACCAGCAGCAGTCAAACTGTAGGACCACTGTTTTCCTGTGATAAGGAGGGACTGCATCCCAGTGGAATGATGTGGAGCATCTCAGCTGCAGTGCAAGTGCAGAACAGCCACAGGCAGCAAATGGGGTGCACTGATACGGAGGGAGTCTGCAAGGCACACTGGGGTACGAGAGAAAACCCAGACACAGCCAGAACCCAGCTAACACAAAGCATAGGTAAATGAAAACACAGAGATTTTGATAGATTTACCTTTGGTAAACAGGGACAAAAGGTAAAATGAGATCATACACACAAGGGAGAAGAGCACAGGGTTTAGGTTTGCTCGCTTTTGGGCACAGTGCAACTAATCTGCAATACAGACAGCCAGACCTAGCCATGAATCTTGCAATGCCAGTGTGGTCCCAGCGAGCCCCCACACTGTTCAGTGCTGCACAAGCCTTGCTTCAGGGCACCAGGAGAGTTCTCACTGCACAGAGACTTCCCCAAGAAAGAAAACCTCCTACCTGAGGACCTGTCCCCACAGATGGCACAGATGTGTTTGGCTAGGGATCCTGGGCTTGTAGATGGATAATTCATGTTCCCAATCCCCGGGAGACCTGGCAAGGGCTTGACATCCTCCGAGCTGCTGACATTGTTCAGCACATTGAGCTGCAGAAGCAGAAGCCACAAGACAGGTTAGAGGGGAGACTCATATCTCAATGACACGATCCCCAAATGGAGCTGACCCTTCCCTTGCTGCTCCTGCTGGGCTTGTCCCACAAGCTAATCCCCAGCAAGTCCATGGGGCTGCCATGGGCAGACAGACATCCTCTGGTGAATCCAGCTGGAGGGGTTTAAGCAGGCACTAGAGCAGATATTGCCTGATGTTGTAACCAAAGCCAGAGCTGGAAAAGGGCAGGCAGCAACCTCAGCTGCTCAGTTACAGCCTCCAAGCGATGAGGCTGGTGGGATCCTGCCTGCATCATTAGAGGATGCTGATTGCTGGCTGGCTGCTGGCAGCCTCAAGTGCTAACAGCTTAGTAAAGAAGAGCTTTGCAGCCAGGTGATTTGTTGCAATTGAACCTGCACTGCTGCATGGCTAGGGAAGGTGTAAGAGCGTTTAAAAAATAAATAAAATTAGGTGGGTTAGCTTGTCATATGCAAATCTTCATACACACATGAAAATGTGGCCATTTGGTCACTCTCTGGGACCTAGGTTCCCAAGCACTATCACAGGTGGCAGATTTGGGGTTATCAGATTGAAAAAAAAAGGGATCAGGCTAAGCATCTAAAAATCAGCGGCTGTGAGATGCAGGCAAATGATGCAGAGCCCCCAGAGATCCCGAGGAGCTGCTCGTGGCTGCTGAAGTTAAAGATTACAAACCCACATTGATTAGAGACCAAAGCCTGATGTTGCCCAGGGCTTCATTTTATTGCTGTTTGCTTTGGAGCCACGTCGGCAGGGCAGGGAGTATTAAGGGCCATTGAGCACATCTTGTCAAAAGCTGTCTGGGCAGAGCAGTGTCTCTCCAGCAGTGGTCTCTCCAAACCCACCATCAAATCACCTTTCCCACTGTCATGGGTTGAGGGCTGGGGATGGTTGTTTCATCACTGAGTTTGTCTGGAACAGTCATGCCAATTTATCAGCTCAAATTCTTCCCAGCAAGAAGGCAGAAGCAGGGATAGAAAACAAGGGTTTGGATTAAGACCCAGCTAGAGCTTTCATTCCAATCTCCATAACATTTAAAACAGTAGATTTCATGCATGTTGCTGCAAGTTGTCCATTTGCTCCAAGAAACTGCCTTTTTCCCGCAAAAAAGTATGATAATTTCCACAGTAAATTTCAGTAAAGAACAAGAGGTCACCCCATTGGAGCTTTTGGACCTTCATTAGAAAAATAAAAAGGTGAAGCCTGTTCTCGTCTTCCCTCACCACTGTCCCTTCATTTTCAAAGCTGCAAAGGTCTAATGACATGGAAAATAAAAATTATCCATCAAAAATCAGGTGCCAGGTTGTTTTGCTCCACTAGAAAATGTAAGTGTATTGGGAAAAATTGCCCAGAGGAACAGAGGTTCAATCTCCCCGGCAGAGACTCAAACCAGGCACTGGCAACTGTAAATCCTTACGCTTCAAAATCCAGGCCAAGGAAAGGAGAAAAAAACCCCTTCCTTTCTGCAAGTGTCCATCATCTTGGCAAAATGCTGAGCCAGGAGGAACTTTTTATGGTTTAAAATGTTACTCAGAACTCAGGTACCACCTTTTCTTTCTCCCTGTCTGCACTTTGAAACAATAAAAGGGAGAGAGTGTATATGGGAGGGGGACACACAGGGCAGTTCTAGCCATCAGTGTCCTTAGAGCTTGACTCCTGCAGGTTAAGTGCAATCAGGTATGATATCTGGGACAACTGCTTGAACCCAAATCCATTAGCTGCCTCCCTGCTGAATCCCTAGGGACCAGCTGTCTCCTTGCATTAGAGGTAACACAAATGGAACCCTCTCCTCGGATCTGGGAACTTGGCGCAGTGCCCAGACTGGGGAAACCACTTCCCAGAGCATCCCCAACCCCAAAGGAAAGGCTTCCAACCAGCCAATACTGCCACAAGTTCCTGTCCAGCCATCCTGTCCTTGATGTCACGGGCACAAATACTGTCAGATCCACGGGGAACAATTGGGTGGTGCCAAGGGAAGAGGGGTCCTCCAGCATTCCCACTGCTGACAGCTAGGGCCCGCAAAGGAGTTGAAAATGCTGGGGAAAGGTAAGCCAAACCTTATCCTCTTTCAGAGCTCTTCAGGGGCCTCCCTATACCATCCTCTCTCAGCCTTCCAGGTGCTAAGAAGAGCTCCAGGCATTCCAAGGAGTAGCAGTGGGGTATGGGGCAGAGAGGGCTTGGGGACCATCTCCTTGCTGCTTCTTCAGCAGGAACCATGAGGTTTCTGAGCACTTCCTACCTTCAGGTCCCACTAATAAAACACAAAATCTTGCTCATAAGAGGCAGAATTTTCACTTAGATATGGACTCCCAGAACATTTCAGCTCTCTGTCAAAATTCCACACTGCCACCAGACGTGCAGGAGGTGGTGCCAGGCTTTTGAAGCAGCATGTCTCTGTCCCACAGAGCCACCCTGGAAGGCCCCCAGTCCATTCATGGCTCTGAGGAGGCACCAGCCCTAACAACTGGGTCTCCCCCCTGTCTGGAAGGGAAACCTCAGCACCCATGTGAGCACAGGCAGTAAGGATGGGAGTGCTTCATTTTGCTGCAGGCCAAGTTAATATGCAACACAGTAGGTGGCTGGCATTTAGCATTAACATTTGTCTCTCCCTAGAAAGTCTATCTCCTTTCCAGATAATGAAATGAAGCAGGTATGCTTTTATAGGAAAAAGGGCAATGTTTCATGTGCTGCAGCCCTTGGGTATTCTGTCTGTTTCCATGTACAGTAATTATATGCTGCAACAGATGCAGTGGAGGGGAGCTGGACTGCACCCACAGTGAGAACAAACCTGGATATTAACTCTCTTCCCTTATCACACAAAGTATTTTGAAACAGATACTGGTGTGGTCTCTGTGTCTGTGCAAGGGTGATTTATGCAGATTCACATGCTAGAAAACGTGCTTTACAGCTGAATTCCTTGAGTGGCCAAACTCCCCACCAGCCAACTCTCTCTCAAGTTTTGGGACTTTACCATCCTGAACACTGAACTGTAGTGAAGAAAGTGTGCACATCCCCACCTGTGGACTGGCATGTGTCACGAAATTCATGCCCGGGGCTGAGGAGAGAGCGACGGGGTGTGAGCCGAGGGAGGAGGCGATGACCCTGTAGGGCGAGCCCAGGGCGTTCACCGGGGAGCCGATGGCGTTCATGGGCGACGGCAGAGCCCGCGAGGCATTCGTGGGGGCCTCGAGGTAGCTGTGGGACCCCTCGACTGGATTCCCCGTGGAAAGGCCTGAGGACAGGCTCACAGACGTGGAGCTGGCATGCACAGGGGAATCTGCAGGGAGAAGCAGAGATGAAGTACACTGTGAGTATGGCCAAGCGCACAACGATCAGCTGCCCAGCCTTGGTTGTGTCAGCTTAGATGCCAGCTAAGCCTCAAAACCAACCAACAAACAGGCCTCATGCTATAAAGGGAAAAGAAAAAAATGTTGGTTATAGCACAGGAAACTGAGTTATATACAGCAACAAAACTTATTGTGAAGATAATGCTTAATAACAAAATATTTCTTCTCTGCTTCAGTGCCTCAGCAGACTTGGAAGAAGGCACCACTGCCTGCCTGCCTTGGGCTGGTTTTCTCTGAACTCTTCCCTGAGGTCCCATTTCTTTTGTCCAAGCCAGCTCTAGAGACAGGACACTTCTCAAACCACAAAATCCCCACCAACCATGGGGAAACTCTGAATGTTCCCCATGTCTTATGAAGCACCTTTGCTCCTTGAGATGGCTCTGACCTTGTGCTCCCATGGCTTAGTTTTCCCTTTCCCACCCACGTGTGTCTCCACTGTGCCATTTCACATGTTCACTCTCAAAGCTGGATGCCAGCATCTTCCATAGGAGCTGGAGCAACACAGGAACTGCCCATGACACATGAGCAATGCAAGTTTCAGGACAAGGCAGCCAGAAAATAATTTGTCCTTTATTTTTCCTCATTTGTACAAATCAGAGCAGAGACTTTGGCCAGACAGATGTGCCTGGGCAGTCTCACAGCTACAAGGACAGAGGATTCCCTCCCTCCACACTGAAGAGCTGCAGTGCACATCGCCAAGCTGAGCCTCACAGTAGCCCCATGAGATCAGTCTGCCCCTGAACCCTGCTGAGGAAGAGGTGGTGTAGAAAAACAATATAACCTTGATCATTGCCACTTCAGGGCAGACCCTGAGGCTGAACAGCTCAACCAAGGCCTAAATACTGTCTTCTGTAAGACCAGTCTCAAATATTCAGAGGGTATCTAGGCATCAAATGCCCACTAGTCCCAATGGGTCATGTATCTAGGTGCATTTTAAGGGTTTACATGACCTTTTCTCCCTCCCTTAGAATTTACCAGCCCTAGTTAGCATTAGCTGTCATTAACATTCCTGGGAACCATTACTTCTCTGTTGGTTTTTCAACACAGGAGATCATTCCTTGGAGTAGCAAGGCAAAGATGTTGTGTGGGAAGGTCACACAGTTGGTTTTTCATGGCTGGCACAGAGGATACATTCTCCCATTGCATTTGCAAGTAAGGCAGTGCTTTGGTGTTTTGTTTGTTTGTGTTTTTTCCTCCTTTTAACATTATTGCAAAGTTATTTACGTGACAGTGTTTGTTATTCTACCTGAAGTAACAATCAAATCTGATTCAAACGGAAGATGCACAATAAAGACGGGAAAAGGTCAGCTTGCTGAATAACATTAAAGACATTTGTCAGAGTCAAGGAGGACTCGATCTGCCGTTATCAACCCACTTCAGACTTAATTCTGCAGAGGGAGGGGGAGAAAAGGTCTTTGTCAATTTTTGCTTTGGCTTTTTGGATCAATTCTCCCAGTGGGAAAGCGATGTGCAGCAAGAGGAAGCCGGCTCAATGACAACAGCAGAAGCCTCGGAGGCAGTGAGGCGGTCTGGAGGCAGGGCCAGGGCTCCTGCCTGCTGCCACAGAGCCACCTGACATCCCCCTGCCACCAACATGGAGACACACAGCCTGTTTTCTGTTAGCAGACAGCAAAATCCCTACCTTGGAATGGATTCCAAGCACTAAAGTCCTTCATCCCAGAGACAGAGTGCCTTTAGCAGTGGGCAGAAGATATGCTGTTTGCCTGGACCCCCCCTTACCTAAGCAAGCACTCAGCTTACACAGGCACCTCAGATGTTTCTCGGGGCTTAAAAGGACCATCCCGACTTGAGCCATTATTGGCTTCAGAGAAAAGCAAATGCATTTTTCATCACCTGTGGTACCATAACACTCAGTCCTCCCCAGCACGTGTAGCACAGACCTAGAAAGAATTTGCTTTTACGCCTCTTTAAACAACTAGGTAAACAACATTGCCTTTGAGGATTCCTCAGCTTGGAAAATAAGTCATTGCAGGGGATATTGGGCAGAGATCTATCACACCAGGACAGCTGAGCAGAAGAATGATTCTTCATCCTTTTCCATTAACACAGAAAAGGGCATATTTTGAAAGTATTATGCAGAAGATTTAAACCAATACGAAAAGACACCCAGGAGAGTCTGGGTGAGAGTTTATCTGTTTGCTTTTATGCCAGACCTTACAGAAACACTGTCACTGCTAAGTTTCTCCATTAGAGAGGCTCCAAGTTTCATAAGGGCCCAGAGCAAGGCTTTCACCCAAGGAGACTGCTGGCCAGGGCAAGCCCCACAGTGTGCTTGTGTCCCTGCCAAGGGGCAACTGTTTCAGGGCTGTGCCCAGGAAAATCTCCTAGACCCCAGGATGGGATCAAAGGTCAAAGCCAGGAAACCTAGAGGGCTTGTACCTCTGTAATCCCAGCAATGAGATACCAAAGAGGAAGCACGTATGCACAAAGGAGTGTTTGATGGTGGAGATGGATGGATAAACAAAAATACCTACTGGAGAGCACAGAGGTGTAAAGTCAGGCTTTGCCAGGGCCTGATGACACAAACCAGAGTTAACGTGCTTGTTTCTACAGTGCCTGGCCACAGTGTCCTGCCAAGGCTCTGACAAACCCCTTGGTCAAATCCAGCAGTGTAAACTTTCCACTTACCAAACGACAACTTTATCCGCCTGTTAGAAATTGTAATAAAGCCCCCATTTAGAAAAGCACAACAGCAATGACAAAAAGCCCACAAACAACAAAAAACTTTGACTTCCAGTCCCTTTCTGGGATAAGTCTTCTAAGCCAGTCCCCAGGGGAGAGGAAATGCATTCTCCTGTGTCTGGGGAAAATCCTTCTCTTAGCTTCTCATTTTCAGGCTGGAGTGCTCCGAGAGGGATATAAGAAATGACTGTCAGCATACTATCAGCTTGCGAGAGGAACAATTTCCATGGCTGAAAGGTGTGCAGGAAGAGCCATGCCAAAGCATCCTTGACACTGGGGTTAATTATTCGCTCAGCTGAGTATGCTCAAACTTGTTTCAGTTCAAAGAAGCCAGGGAGGTTTGGACTGTGCAAACAGCCAAGACTGCAAGTTTTGAAAGAAAAAAATTAAATGACTTGCAAGAAAATACTGATGGTCTGTGTCCCACAAGTCCCAGCAGAACCCAGAAAGGTCTTGGGTTTACTGGGATGGAATGGCTTTACTGGAGGTATTTTCTCCCATCATTTGGGGGACAGACAAATGGCAGCGGAGCAGGGCCAGCGAGGAGCTCCTCTGTAGCAGGGAAGCAGCTCTGGGACAGAGCAGGGTGGGCTGGGGAGACAGGACTCAGCCCTGCACGCCATCCACTGCTGGCCGCCCCCGCCCGTGCAGCGGCACTCGGCACAGGTTACATTTACACAGGGCGAGGCGGGCCTGCAGTGTGTCCATCAGGTAATGCGAGGTGACAGCGGGGCCGGGGAGGCGGCCAGCACGGCGGGGCTCCGAGCACAGGGCAGCCCCGCTCGGGAGCCAGGCCTCTGCGGCTGCACGGCTTCTGCGGCGGCTGCACGGCCCCTGCCCGCCAGCACCGAACGCGGCTCCACGCCGGCCGCGTCCCCACGCCAGCTGGGGAAGGCCAGCTGAGACCTGCATCGAGCACCAGGGCTTGCTGCCGCTTTTAACCACCCACTCCACATTCATCATTGGCTTATTTCTGATCCACAAGTGGGGCTGTTTGTCCTTCTTCTCTGTTTCCCTTCTCCACATTAATGTGTGGACAGGTAGCTTTCCGTCCAAGGTCAGGGAAGCTCTCGATATTGCATTTATTTCTCTCCTGGAGGAGCAGGGAAAGAGAGCACAGGAGGATTATGTGGATCTTCCAGTATCTCCACTGCAAACACGCAGTTCCCAGAGAACCCAGTGCCTCCACCAATTCTCCACAAGCTCCCTTGAACAGAAACACAAACTCCAGCCTTCTCTTCGAAGAAAGCAAAGCTTAAGAACTTGCTTCTGGGTGCTTCATTGTTTCAAAGTGCCTCTGCAAATTACAGCATTGTTTGTGGCAGGGAGCAGCTGGAAGTATGCACACACAGACACAGCATCCATGCTGTTGCTTCAGCATTTAGAATAAGGATCATATCCAATGTTAGATAGCAATGTTAGCTTAGACATCTCTGCTGACAGTAGAAAAAATAATGAAGGAAGACCCCAAGAAACACTCAGTTATCTGCATTTTGAAAATACTGCCCTTGAGGACATAAGCAACAGCATTACATTCACCCACTGGCTACTAAAGCTGAGCAAGGACACGAAGCTTTGATACTCAACTTCCAACTGTGTTTTATCTTCACTTTAGCAAAATCCTAGTCCAGGGATAGGAAACTTGCATGAATAGCATCATAAATCAGGAGTAGAAGAACACCATCTACATCACAGCAGATGTGTAGGTGTCGAACAGATGCATCTGCAGAGCACAAAAGCTCCAGGTCCACCACACCAAGGCTAAACAGCCAGGTCTGGGCTAACAGCTAAACTGAACCAATGTGAGCTCTGTAAAGGCACCTTGGATGCGCCTCTCTGCTCCAAGCACTTCACAGGTAAAGCTGGGGAAGGCGTGGAAACAAAGACTCCTCTTTTGCAAGAGTGCACAAGTGACCCCAAATACCTTGGTGAAGGCAGTAGGAAGAGAAGCATCCAGGCTGCAACCAATAAAACTGTCTTGATTTTCACACAAATAATGGCAGCAAACATCAGTTTCAGAAATTCCATTTGAGTAGAAAGAAGAATGAGAATGCAGAGACCAGAAACATCCAAGCACTACACACACCGTCTAACCACCACAGGTTGCAAATTTGTTTTGGCTAATGCCCCTTCAGCTCTAACACCCAGCAAAGCCTTGAGAGAAATACCCATGTTCAACACTGAGGTCTGACATCAATTAAGACCTAAAGCAATCCTCGAAGATCCCTGGCAAGCCTAGAGACAATGATACTTTCAACATTTACAATTTCCTTTTTAATATCAGAGAGAATCAAAACCTGGAAGTCATCAAATAATGGAAAACACACTTGTGCTCCTGAGGCTTCACAGAAAAGGTTCATTTCACTGGCACACACATTTAAAGGTGTGATTTGCCTTGCCTGATACATGACTTTGCAGCTACTTCATCCTCTGCAGATCAGAAAGCACCGAGAAGCGGGAAGAGACAGAGAAGGGCTGATTTAAAGAGAGGAGCATGAGTGTGCGTGGGAGGTACAGCCTGGCAAACAGCTCATCCTTGGAGACAACCTTGAAGGGGAAATACCTGTGAGAAACACTCCTGAAACTGGCTGCAGTTATGTAGCAGGGTGGCTGCAGTTATGTAGCAGGGTACCCATGTTAACTGGAATCCAGCTAAGTTTTGCTGCTATGACTGCAGAAGTCGTTTTTGTTTAATACACGGAAGATAAACCACAAAACTATTCCCTTTCTGGTGATATTTTTAACTGTCCGAGCAGATTCCCACAGACAGTACAGATTACCATGCTACTATCCTACAGAAAGGTTAGTGGGCTTGCCTTGCTTTTAAGGTCCAGTAATCCCTGTTTCTATCTTCCTGCTCAACTCCAAGTCAATAAATAATGCAGCCTTCCCTGACCCCTAATAACAAGGAGCAAAACTTTCAGGACATGCACTGGCACATGTGTGAGCAGGGGCTTCTCCAACAGGGACATACACAGGGCAGCAGAAAGTTTCCCTCGGCTCTCCAGGTGGTGGGAAGAGCTGCTCCCTCTCCTCTTTGGTAATGCTCCTCTGCCTCCCTTGCAAACAGGGGCCATCCAAAACCTGGCCACAAGAAGCTGTGTGTTGTGTCCAAATGTCCTTGGACATACTAAGCTATTGACCCACTGTCCAATTTCAGTCAAATCAGGCCAAGACCTCAAAATAGCATCTGCTGCTGAGCCTGCACCAGGGAAAGACTCCTTCAGCAACTACGCATCAAGTAATTAAAAATGAACTGTAAGCCAAATTTACTCACCCTAACAAGGTATCACATCCCCCTGGTGACCACAGTAACACACAAGAGTTGGATAAAGTTCCTCACCTCAAAAAAAAAAAAAAAGTTGATGAATTTGAGGCCTGAAGGGTTTTTCATGACTGATTGATCAGATTTCCCACTTTGCCAGCAGCCACCAGGAAAAAACATGCACAAATTCCTACAGTTGTCTTTGAATTCATGGAGAGGCTACAGGTCCCCAGGAGAATGGATCCCACTGACTGCAGGGTCTGTGATTGTCCCAGGCAATTGAAGGCAAATGTCTCCTGCCTTAAAAGAAAAATTAAAAAAAAAAATTAAAACTGCGTTTTCCTAGATGCAGGAGTTGCCCAGTCACTGGATTTTCTCACACCTTTGCTGGGTCCAAGGGCTTTTTTCCATTTTCACATCCACAGTTATAGGAATGGACACAGCAAGCTATGACATCCAGGGAAAAAGCATCCTGCAGGTCACAAAACCTGGGACCACCACATGTGAAAAAGATGCCAGCCAGCCACCCAGCCAGGCAGCAGAGCCACACCAGGCACAATCTGGGTTTTCCTCTCCCTATCCCCCAAACGACCTGGCCTAACCCCGCTTTGCTTGGGAAAGCTGACAAGATTGCAGCCGGAGGTGGTGTGGCTGCAGGCCAAGTTACATGAGTACTAATAAAAGAGACTTTGTGGAGGAGCCAAGTTAGTTCTTGTCCCCAACCGTGCCAGAGAGTGCTCAGAAAGAGAAGACAGCCAGCACAGCATCTTTCCTTGCCCTGGGAGCTGGGCTTTGGGTGAAATGCATCTTTCTGGAGAATAAAAACATTTTTAAGCCCTTTCTTTGCTCCTATAGCTCAGCCTTAGCGCATATCTCCTGCTTTAGATGTCTAAGGGTGACTCATCTGAACATTTTCCCTGCTATTCTACAAACTCATCTGTGACACCTTGGAGTCTGATTGTCCTTTTCTCTTCACAAATCATGTGCTTATGACCAAGTTGTGTATGTACTTTCTCAGACAAGTTTGGTGGTGCTATTGAGATGTTTAAGATCAAAGTGAGTGTTTTACACACCATTGAAAACATGTACCTTATTTCTAACCTGAATGCAGATAAAAATAAGGTAAAGCAGATGTGACAGTTACCTGAAAGCAAAGAAAAAGACAGCAAGTACACATTTGGTATTTTTTTGCCATTACGCTCCAAATGAAGCCCAGAATATCAGAGCTAAAGGAAATCTGAATGCAGTAAGATCTAGACACGCTGAACAGCAGAAGCCACATCACCTTAACTTTGCCCTCCAGCAACACAGTGCAGTGAATGCTACAAGCTGACGGCTTACTGTGGACACGGACCTTGCATCCTGATGTTCCCCCTAATGCACGTCCAGGAACAGTTTCACAGCTATTTCAAAGGATGGGGGAGCAGCAAAACCATGAACACATTGCAGGCCTGCTGGAGATGCAGGCTTACCTGCATGGGCTTCGTGGTGAGGACCCAAGGCAGTGGAAGCTCCCTTCCATCTGTGGTCACCACGATCTCTCCTGCTTCAAAGCCTGACTGCCCTCTCCCACAGCCCACGGGCCCTAAAGCTGTCTGGCCAGAGCAGTTGCTTTCTCAACCAGCCAGAAATCCCCCTCTGCAGACCCAGCCACCCAAGGAGAGGGAGCTGCCACATCACCAAGCTGCCTCAGGGACATGGAAGCCCTCTGGCTTTGAGTGGAGTGTGGGTGTGAGTGGTAACCTGCATCCAGGGAGCACAGGACAGGACAGAGTGGCTATTTTAAAGCATCCCAAACAAAACTTGGCCAGTGCTTTTGCATCTCTGTCAGGCATTCATATACAAAGAACAACTCTGTTTCTAATACCAAGTTAGAAGCAGGTTAAAATACCAGTTTAATACTTTAAATGAAAGTTAAACTCCCAATATACTGAACTGTTGGAGAACAGTCCCTTCAGCTTTATTGGTGGAACACAAATCCCTCTGCTCCTATTACCAATTTCCTCTCCTAGAAATCTCCCAAAGGCTCTGCTGAGTGCTGTGAGCCTTGGCCCTACAGGGATCTTTGCCTGGTTCTTATGAAGATCAGCTTGAATGTCACTTTTCTTTTGGTTCATTGCAAATTTGTAATAGTAATAAATTAAACACAAATAACACTTTTATTGTTTTGCTCTTATTGCAGCAATAGGAGAGAGTTCAGCTGGTTTTTGCTTGGTCCTTAAAAACACCAGTGAGCAACAGATTCTCTCAAGGAGTCATCTCTTTTCTGCAGAAACAGCCTAAACAGGTGTTTTGGAAAGTTGAGCGCTTGTGAAACTCGAGGATGACTTGATGCAATACCAAAGACTTTCCTGGAGTTGGAGAATTACCAGAGGTGAGCATCTGGTGCAAGAGGGAAGGGAAAAGAAACATACACATACCAGGAACATCCCATGTGCAATTCGATGTCTGCATGAATTGTTTCTCCAGCAGAGAAATAACAGGCTGATGTTCACAGCCTGGGGTGCTCCAGAGCGAATCCTAGAGCCATTTACTCACCTCGAAGAGCTGGGAACAGCTTGAGGAGTTTTCCAGAGATACTAAGACTTTGCACATTCATGCACTTTAAGTTCCCTGGAGCAGCATCAGTACTTTTGTCAGCAGTCAATAGGTGGGTGCTCCCAGCCCCTCGCAGCCAAGCACTCCAACCTACAGCTCCTCAACCCATTCCCCTTGCACATTCCCCATGTCAGGGCAAGAGGAACAGCTTCAGATAAAAATAATGAGCGAGTAATTGCAAAGTCCATTTCCCAAGAGCAGCTGTGGTTTCTGCAGCCAGGGCTTGCTCACGGTGGTGTGTGCAGGGGTATCGCAGCCCCAGCCCTCCGCCGTCTCCCTGGGCAGCCTCACTTGGCTAATCTGACATAGCTTCACACGATTATGGTGGTATCTGTGTCACAAGGGCAGGAGACAGCCACAAGGCAAGGAAATAGCCCTCTTAAGATTTTCTCGGGGGGTGTTTTATGTTTGAAAAGTAATTTTCCCCCTAACAACTTAATAAAAATTAAATTGGAAAAATGCTTACTTGGTTTGATCCTGTTCTTTCAATGAAGAGATTCAAGCCACCTCACACAGACACATACATGCATCTCCCAAATGATGTACTAAACTTCAAAGCAGAGTGCAGTGGTTTGACTCAAGCCTGCAAAATTTCAGGCAGCCTGGTTTGGCCGTGCAGAAGTTCACAGCATATAAAACCACAAGACAGCTTCACTCACAAGGACACGGGCACTCTAGGTTACAGCCACATCCGAGCTCGGTTAAACACGTTTTTAAATTCCGTTTACACCCACCCCCCTACACACAGTCCTACTGTGGGATCAGTTCCTCCAGCTAACCCAGAATGCACAGATTGCAAACGCAAGTAAAATACTTACTGCCAAAGCCTGCAGGAAACTTAATGAAGTGAGGATAATTCCCATACATGTTTAATCTTCAGTTCATCGCTTGCCTTTCTAAACACAACTGCCTCCTCTAACTTCAAAGCTGCCCGGAGCGCAACGCAGCCCGCCGGGGTCGGGACATGGCTCTGCAGGAGCAGCGGCTCTCGGAGGGTGCCAGGGCAGCTGCCTCCTCCCGCGGCCTCATCCTCGCTTCACGCCGGCAGCAGCTGCTGGCCGGGCTGAGACATGCTCTTCTTCTCTGCCGCTCAGCGCCGGCTCCCGTGCTCAGCTGGCTCGGCTCCCTGCGAATTCAAGGCGTACCGGCCAGCGAGCATAATCGCCCGGCTAAGACACCAATCAATGCACGGCGGCTACGGTAGAGATCAGAAATTGGGAGGAGGGGGAGAGGTTAAGTTGTTTAGGGGAGGAGCATCGTGGGGAAAGGAGGGGGGTGCTTTGCTTTTCCACCAAGGGAGACTCGATGCAGTGTATTAGTTACAGCAGCCCCGGCCATGTGGAGGGCTTCTCTGCCCAGGCAAAGGACCAGCCCTCGCCCAGAGGAGTTCCACATCCATACTTGCCATGCCACACCAAATCGTGCCTCAGCTATGCTCCCGACATCAAGTCACGACCCTGTGGTGCTGGACTGCAGTCACCCCTAGGAAATGCAGCCAAGGCTGAGGAGGACTGGGATTTTCCTGAGGCGAGCAGAGCTGGAAGCTGAATTCTCATCCCCAACCCCATCCGAAGGAGTACAAAAGACACACAAACCACACCAAAAAACATCACGTCATTAACCAGTTGCTAAAGCCGTATGGGGTGAGAAGAGGTAGGACACAGGACAGAGCCCGGGGGGGCTCAATCCATGCTGCACACAGTCAGTAAAGTTCACAGCCAGGGCAGCAAAGTGCATTAGTCTTCAGACAGCCCCACATGTACATCCACAACTTCAATCTAATGCCCAGCCATCCTGACAATGAACTTCTGCAGGAAATGTGCAGAAATAAGCAGAAACAAGCAGCCAGATGCCAGGCTGGGGCAGAGCCCCATACAGTCCCCAGCACTGCCTCCTCCAGTGACTGGTACTCCAAATCAGGAACAGCCCCAGTTCCCTGCCTGGCAAGCCCCCAGCCAAATTCATGCAGTTCTGGGGAGAGGCAAGGATACAGGCAACGGCACAGCCCACTGTTTCTGGTTTTTGATCTGGGGAGCCTTAAATGAAGCCACCTCAAAGGAATGGAGGAGGGAGGAATTTTGCCAGAGACTGGAAACTGAGGTCTGCACTTACATGTGTGCTGGAGGAGAAGATGGGTTGCAGACCTGTCATTGGCACCAGCCACATGGCAGAGAAAGGGGGCTCAGGGCTAGCAAGGGGCTTTGCCTTCCCAGGGAGACTGTGAACCATGGGGACCATGGGGAGCATGGCATGCAAGCGGCAAGACAAAAAGAGGGAAGAGCAGATTAGGATGTTTGGCATCCTACAAGGGCCTTCTGGCACTTGGCTCCCTCCAGGTCACCCAAGGGCCCATTTTGCCCTTTGGCACTAAGCGTGCTGGAAGGGGAAGTCATGGAATATGCCAGCCCAGAGCTATTCAGAGCATCCAGCAGCAGCTCACGCAGATGCTAACTGAGTTGCAGTCAGCCCTGAGCTATCGGGTGTGCAGGAGAAAGAAAGGTTACCCTTGTTAGCTCTGTTTCTTCCTTTGGTCTCAGACATTGCCACATCCATTTATCTCTAGTTAGAGTTTAAACAAGGGAAAGGGTCTTTTCTCTCCCTTATATTAACTACCTTTAAATTATTCTTTAAAGGTGATTTTGTTTCCTCCAATTTCTGCACTCCATCTGTGTGTGAGGACTTGGTAATGTGCAGTATCAGGAGGACACCATGACATGGATGCACAGCTTTTAATGGGCAGCAGGTACATCAGATCAGCTCCAGGACTTAGAGTTTACCTGAGCATGGGAACCTAACATTTGGGAGTGCATCTCCACATAGCAGAACAGGTGGATAACCTGCCTGCTGTCAGGAGCAAGGAGGTTTGCAGGCGGTAGTATCAGCATTCTGTATAGCCCATTAGCTGTGGTCCACGTTTATACACATTGTTTTTTCTCACAGTTAAAAAAAAAGAAAACAAGAGATCAATAGTCAGAGTAGGTTCTAATGAGGGAAAAAAACCACCAAGCAACTGCAGTCTCGCAGGGGAAATACAAACAGCAGAGATCACTCTTGTATTTTCTATCTGGCCACCTTTCACATCTCATTTGTTTTATTGCACAAACATTAATGGCACCACGGAAGTGTTTTCGGAGGAGGAGAGGCAGCTGAGCACCAATGCTTACACATCCTGCTCACTGGCCACAAGTTTTGAGCTCTGGGGAAGGGAGACCAAAGGGTTTGATAACCAGCATAAGAGCACAACACAGTAGCATCTGAATGTGTGGCGCTATGTCCTGTCCCTCTCCCTGTTCAGCTGAGTTTGTGTCCTGTCGTGCCACCACCCCAGCATACAAAAAGGACATCCCCAGTGAATGTCCTTCCTCAGCTCAGGCCCATCCTGCAAGTGTTCACAGCTACATCCAGGTGCAGGAGATGTAGAAGCTCCTGTTTCAGTGGAGGCTGCCCCACACTCCACCCTGTCTAATCCACGTGGCATCAATCCCAGCAACCGCAAGGATTTCTAACCTGCAGGCAAAGTTTGCTAGTTCAGGATAACACTGGCCTTGTGTCCAGTGCTGTCCTTTAACAGCCACGCTGGGGATCCTTGCTAGGAGCAGGAAGCAAAAGCCAGGCACAAGGCAGGGACACCTCAATGCCCTGCAGGCAGAAACCCAGGGCACTGCTGAGGAACAGGCTGCAAGGTGGCTTGTTTCAATCTCCTGATAGAAAATTGGATTTCTCAGCAGGGCAAGTTTTTTCCTCTGAGACAAGACTGAAAGAAACATTTTTCAATCAAAAAGCCTAGCAAACAATCTGCTTCCAAAAGAAGTGATTTTTCACACACACACTCAATAAGATCCAGAACTTCCACACAAGAGAAGGACTTTGTGCAGCCCCACACACAACCTGCCAGAGGGATGTTTCTCTGATCTGGTGTCATGGGAAAGCGCTGGCATGATGAGAAGCCTGCCTGTCCAGCACCCATGCAGAGACACAGTGGGTCCATGTACCCCTGGTCCCCAGGTGCCCACCAGCACTCAGAACTGAGATGCTGTTTTGAGACAAATCCACTCTTGCACAGCAGTTTCACTTCCACCTGCTTGAGTCACACCTCCCTGCCATCCCAGCCTGGCTTGTCCCTTGCCTTCAGGCTGAACAAGAGGGTTTGTGCCCTTGCCAAGCAGCCGTGGGACAGAGCAGGGGTAGAGCCAGCTGCATGCTCAGTTCAGCCCCGGCAGCTCTGGGAACGGGGAGGTGTGAGCAGCGAAGCCGCTTTGCGTTCTAAGCACCAACCATGCCGAGATTTAGTAGTACTATTAATTCTTACCCACCACGGGATCTCAGCAGCTTTAATTCCATGCTAATGAAGTTTTAGTAGGGAATTATTTTTATTGATCTGCCCAGAGCAAAGAGCCTGATTTTAGACCAGCTCTGTCAGCAGCGCCTTCCCCACAGCTCTTTCCTTTCTTTAGGAGAGGAAAGAAGACAAAACAGCTCTGAGCTCCTTAAAAAGGTTGGCAGTCCCAAGCAGTAAGTGGATTACTTTATTGATTTTTAGCAGATCTGGGTTAGTGAGTGCTTAGCACTGCAGAACACATGCACACACAGAGCAACTTCAAGGAAACCCCTCCAGGCCCTTTCCTCAGGCAAATCAAGTGGCAGGCAATTAATTTAGGAGACCACCACAGATTTCGGAGCGTGGAGAAGTTCCAGTCCCTGCACCCAAATCAGTCTGTGATAGACAGACTCCAGGAGCCAGCCCAGCCTCTCTTAAGCAGTACTACAGGACTTTACAGAGGCAGTCCCTCAGTTTCTTCTAGAATAGCACAATTCACAGCTTCAAAGTATTAAATGCTTTTTATTCCCCTGCCCATCCTCATTGTTGTGTAAAAGGAGAAGACATTATGACTGCCACTGTTAATTTAGGAAGGAAAACCATTGCCATGGTGCACGCAGATGGGATTCAGTGCTGACAGTGGGCATCCAGCAGCCACACCTGGGGGCATCAGTCAGAGCAGGACTCCTGACAAAGCAGAACTGTTCAAGCCAAACGAGATGCTAACATTGTGTTGGGATCCCCAACTCACTCACTCACCTCCCAGTCAGCTTTCCAAGGCCACTGTACTGCAGAGAGTATTTCTGCAGTGTGTTGGAATAGCATATCAAAGAACTCCTCCACAGTAGTACTCCACCAAGCCTTTCAGGATGCTGGTCTCTGGAGCCAAACCTTGACTGTGTAAAGGCCTACAGGGGAATAATTTTATCCCACTCTGCATCAGAACCAGGAAAGCTGGAAATTAAATATGGTCCCTTTTCCTTGAACCAGGAAAACCCCAAATATGTTCAAGAATTCCATCAAGCCCCACCTCATCTTTGTTTAAAGGCAGAGGCAGTCTATGTAGATATTGATGCCATAGATATGACCAAATGAAAAGGTTGCAGCTCTTACAATCCCACAGCTGCACATTCATCTTCTTCCTGCCACACCACTCCAGAGTGACAGAATCCCAGGGAAAACCCACTGCCCATGGGGTGCTGGTGTTAGAAGTGGGGCTCTCTTCACATGGTAATGAGGTGCAATAGGGGCTACCAGGCTGAGTGCCCCAGGAGCCAAAAATGCCCATTCTCCTCCCTGCTGGCCTCTGAGGGTGGACACACAGACATCAGGTTACCTGCTCAGGGCCAAACAGGAAGTCAGTGCCAGAGCAGGGACTTGAAACTGGATTTCTCTAGGCTAACAAGTGGATTGAGCCAACCTCATCCATCTGCTGCGCTGGTTGGCACTGGCCTGGGACAGGCAAAAGTCACCAAAAGTAAGGCGCTTCCCTGGAGATGGAGAGGAGGGGAGTTGCTGCATCAGCCCTTCTCCATGCAGCCCTGCCCTTTCTCATGTCCAGCAATAACCACAGACACCAAGCTAATGAAATTAGGCTCAGAGCCCCACTGGCCTAATGCAATTACCAACAGCAGCACATTCAAACAGCAGCACCACAAACACACCTGCAAGAACATAGCCTGCCCTCTCCTTCTCCCCAGGCCTTCCGTCTCTCTCCCTGAGGCCCACAGCTGCCACCCAGCAGTGTGAGTCCCATCCCCAAGGTCTCAGGGCCAGGGCCACCATCCCCAGTGCCAGGCTGCTCCAGGGAGGGCACTGCCTACCTTGCAGAAAGCACCGTCCCATGCAGCCAAGCGCAGCCTCTGAGGGCAGATAATTCCCAGCCTGTTTAAACCTTGGGAGACCTTCAATTACCAGCACCATAATGAGGCCCTCGACACTAATCAGAGGTGTCACCGAATCCTCTTACGTCTGCCTAAGCACCTCCAGCAGCTTTGCTGGTTGCAGAGCCCAGCTGCCCAGTCCTGCAGGGAATTACCTCCTCAGACAGGCACCAGTGGTGTCACTTATATATTTTGAAACAGTTGACAGTAAAGCACTCACAGGCATTTGTGCAAGGTGACAGAGATACCTGACAAGGCCTCTGCCCAGCTCAGAAGGCACCTGGACCAAGCCCACACTGGAGATGCACTGCAGTGGACAAACACTGCTAAACTAGCAGAGATATTTTCATGCTAATGCTCCCTGAGATGCAAAGGGCAGATTTACGCCTGTCAGCTGTACCCATCAAGCCAAGCTCACGCTCTGGGATGCTCCAAGAGAGTTTTGAGCCCCTGAGCGCGGCTGGCAGGTGACCTCGTCACGCTCCTGTGCACTGGCAGTGGCTCACGGTGCGACAGGCAGCTCCCTCTGCACATCCGCTCTGACTCACGCTTTCTGCTCCAACAATGCACTTTTGAATATCATGCGGGCAGCAAAAACAACAGGTCCACTATAACGCTGAGATATCCTGAGGCAGAAAATCCATTCGGAGCCCAGCTAGAGACAGTCAAGTCAATTAGACACTTTCTGGGGCGTCAAGCTGCCAACAATCCCGGCCTTTGTAACAGTGAAGAATCACTGCCTATGTGCTTCCCAGAGACTCCCCCTTGACAGAGCAGAAAGGTCAGCAGCGGTAGCGTCATGGAAAAGCATGCGGCAAAGTGTTTCTGGGAAGGTGGATCCAAAAAAGTAGCATTTGGATCCTCTGGAAAATATTCCTTTCTCAAAAGCATCGATTGCTTTGGGTTGGGCTTGCAAGGGAATAAGCAAGCCTGTAATGAAGGAGACTTGTGCTGCACCACAAAGAGGTTTGGGCATGCATTGTATCCAGAAGCAACGGCTGGGTCAAGAGTGGAAGCTCAGAGTTTGGGAGTTCATGGTTGCCTGCCTGCTTTCAGACAGGTCACTCCACCTTTTTACCTTTTCTGGAATAGAGATCAGAGAGACAAAAAAGGAACCCCAGTATTCCAACTGGGAGAGTCACCCATCCCTCACACTTCAAGCTAAGCACCTTATTTCTCTTGTCCATGGTACAAGACAGCAAACTGTGCTGTAAAACCAGGATTCCAGATTGGATGAGCACTGAATGAAGTGAGGATTTCTATGTGCCAGTGCTGAAGTCACTCAGATCCAAGAGCAGGTCTCTGACAAAAGGGCCTTGTGTCCAGAAGAGATTCTGTTGGGAAAAGAACGCTCAACTCTTAAGTTCACCTTGACAAGTCATTTGGTGTTCAGCAAGGGATATTCAAAGGACAGGTGAATAAAGGTTCACTTGGTGCCTCCTTGATACCACCCTGCAAGCAAACTTTCCAATCAGAGCACCAGAGAACATACAGGTTGTCATTTAAACACAAGTCCTTCTTTAACCCTGCTGTTCACATGATGTGAAGCTGGGATTTCTGCAAAATGCCTGAAAACAGCTAGGTTATCTTCCTTCAAAGAAAACTACACCCTGACCAGGATTTCCTCATCTCCTGAGGGAAAAAAAAAAAAGAGTTCTCAGAGAAATCTTGAAAGACACAGCCCATGCAATTTTCCAGTTTTCCCACAACAACCATTTATCAGACAAAACATTTCAACAGAAGATGTTTCTTGTCCAGGATAACCCTACATTATTGCTTGTAGGGACAAGGACTTTAAAAAAATTAAAAAGGCAACCCTCAGTCACAAAAAAATACTGATATAGAGGCTTCTCTGACTACCTAGAAACAAACTACCTAAGTGAAACTTGGTCCCCTTACCTATCTCTACAGAACTTCTGGAAAACTTCCAACCTCCGTTTTTTTCCCCCTTGATCCTGCTCCATTTTTCATTCTCTTTTTGCTGGGAAACCTGGATTTCTGTAAGCAAACTGTTCCCCTCCCTGGCAAGAGTCTGAGCTGGGTGACACACAAGGCACCTTCTGGACTGCATGGCCACTGGAGCTCAGCACAGGCTGGGGAAGGTCTTGCGCAGCAGTGCCCTGCACAGGGCCACGAATGGGCCCCACCTGCATCCCCCCGGCAGGTGCCACAGCCTGCTGTGCAGCTGGGGGGTGTTGCTTGCTGCTCTCATGCTGTGCCTCCCCACGTTCATGCTTTTACATTTCCTCCTGCTTCAGCAAGTGCAAAACTCCAGAGACAACCTGTCAATCTCCATCACATCCGGCTGCCTCGGTCTATTTATACCAGACAGGCAAACGTGGCTATCCTGGAGTTCAAGGTAACAGAGGTTATTTCTGCTTGGAGTAGCTCCTTTCTCAGGGGAGGAAGGCTGGAGGCATCCAAGAGGAACAGTTTTACATCAAGGGCTAGGCACCAGTACCTTCATGGCTGAGGGCACAGCCATGGGTCCCCAAGGTCCCAGCTAGAGCAGCCAGGCCTCAAAAGCCCAGAAGGTTGATATCTATCATAAGACATCTAATCCCAGGCCCCTCTGTGTCCTGCCATGGGAGAGGGGAGCTCAGCATGTACTTTTGGATTTCTAATCTGGGTTTTCTCCAAGGCAGAAAGGCCACAGCTTCAAGCTTGTTCACACTGGGTTTCGGCACGGAGCACTGCCTGGGTCAGGTGTGAGCATCTGACTGCACACTGTCACTTTAATGCCACAGTGAGGGCTCCAGCTTTCTCTGAATCACTCCTGTCTCTCCTTTTATGTCTCAAATAGAGTCTGCTCTCTGGCAGCCAGCATATCTGATCCGGGATAAAGCCTGCCTTATCAAATTGGCCCGTTACAATTATTAGAAAAGATCTGAGGAAGGAGAGGGCATTAATGCCAGAGTAGCACTATGAGTCACATGACCACAGAGCTTCTGATCTGGACCAAGGGTCCAAAAGTCACATCCACCAAATCACCAAGGCACAGTTGCAGTCAGCACTTCTCAGCCAGCTGTCTTTGGAGTTTAGTCCTTTCTCCAGTCAATGAGGCATTTTCTATAAGCCACAGTGGGCTGCTGCCCCTCACACAGGATGCTTGAAGCTCCTCAGAACCAGACAGTTCACCTGGATCACACTCCACTTCACTTCTGCAGGTGCCATTGGCACACTAACCCCTTTTACAGTAGATTTCTTCCTGTCCATTGGGTCCCCTTAGAGTAGGAAAGGAAATCAAATACCAGTTAAAGCCCAAGTGTGTCCTCAAGAAGGGAGAGGCAGGTTTCTCAAGGCTTTGCTGTCTCCTCTCATGCACAAAAATCTCCTGTTTCTGTAATGACACAATATTCCTGGGGATGGGTCTCCTCAACTCCACTCAGGAATTTCAAGCAAGCCTTGGAACAAGTTTCCATTGCTCCAAATACCCCGATCCAGCAACCCTGCACATGCAAACCCCCAGCTCACACCTATGATGCCTCTGAGTCATTGGGGAAAAAAAAAACCCACACCACACCCCCTCAACCAGTAAACCAGACCCCATCTTTGCCCAGAGATACACCCCTGTCCATGCTCTGGTGCAGATATGCCTGTGCAGCCTCTCCACAAACACTGGATCTGGAGACACAGCCCAGGCATGGCAATTGGAAGAAATGAAGCATAACCCAAATCTTGCTGCCCAAGCATGTGAGGCATAAAATGCATTTAAGATGAGCAAAGCCCAAAGAATCCCTTCATTAACTGGCAGTAAAAAAAGGAGAAGGGGGATATAAAGTCCTCACCTTAGCCCTCACTGTCTCTGCCTCATCTGGTGGCTCAAACCACTCCACTCTCGGTAGTTTGTATCTGTCCCCTAAGCCATGCAGACATTTCCACTTCACAGAAGAGCACCAGGTTCATTTTGAGATCATCTCTTTATAGATACAACCAAGTTCAGTTAAGATTCTGCCAGCCCAGTCTGTTTGACATGCAGAGGACCAAGCTACCTCTGTGCCTTGCCCGCACAGACACACAACCTCTTATCTGTCCTAGCAGCTGGCCCTCTCCTGGGACTCACGTTCCAGTGGCAACCGAAGGGAGATAAAGACAACATGAAACTCAACCAAAATGTTCTCCCATGGGATAGGTTCCTCTCAGTGTTTCCCTGCAGAAGATGTTTAAATCCCTTCATCTCCCTGTGCAGCCAAGGGGTGGGTAAGGAGCCAGCTACAGTGAGCATCCCTTTCCTCATCAATGCCCTCCATTGCTTTCATATTCTCCTCTCAAAAGCCACATGTTCCCCTCCGCCAAATGGAAAATCCACTGGTATTTAAAGCCATGGGAGCATGACAAAATTCCCTATGCCCTAAAGAAAAGAACAGCCTTGGATCAAGACAGGGACAGACCACACCACACAAGACAGCCTAGCAGCGAGGAGCAAGCACGTGAAGAATTTGCAGGGATGTAGAATGACATTTGCTGTCAAATATCTGCTCTTTGCCCCTCAACCCCTTCCCAGCAGAAAGAGAGGGAGAGAGAAGAGCACTAGCCACACACTTTGGCCCTGTCCTTTCAAGCCTCTGAGCAGAAGGAGCAGCCTGTACACAGCAGAAGCAGAGAAATGACCTGGGATGATGTGGGCATACTCAAGTACTGGTACTGCACTGATGTGCACTGACAAGTCAGCTTATTAAAGCAAGCCCTGAAGATCAGCTTCTCCACAGAGCTGTCTGCTCTGACAGCCAGACATATCCCAGCTGAAAAATGTGGAGCCCAGCCCCTTTTCAGGCCTTAAGTTTTCCAGACCAGCAGCACACCCCCAAAGGTTGATAAATTCACCAATCCTAGGGCACAGTCCCAGGGTCTGTCCTGATCGTTGCAGACTGGCAATTCCCGTCAGATAATTCCCAAGCACTGTTTGGGAGTCAGCACAGGCCAAGGAATGTTCCCACTAGGAACTCTGGACATTTGAGAGCCAAGCCATATCCACACAAATTAGTCTCCATGGCTCATTTAATTAATGAGGCTTTTAAATCACACCTATCTACTAAATCTTGCAGCCCTGGCGCCTAAAATCCAGGGCAGCAAGGACCCAATACTTCAAGCATGCCATAAACTGTGCAAGATACATCCCTCAGTGTCCCAGGTATTTCCCTGAATCCCCCTGAGCATCTGTGCCTGGTGGGAAGCTTTCCAGAAATGCTGCTCCCCCAAGACATGGGCTACCTCAAGATACCACAAGCAGAGCAGACCCAGGAAACATGTTTACATGCCATGCTTTGGCACACATAATCTCCCATCTAGGATGAGCCAGCAGCAAGGGAAGAGGAGTATTGATGAACCTGTGGTTAGGTGAAATGGAAGAGCTAAAAGAATCAAGGGCCTCAGCTGTCTCCAACAGACACACCTCTCAAAACAATCCCATTTGGAACACCCAAGAGCAGCCCTGGTGCCTTTTCCTGGATGGAAACCTGGCTCCCAGAACCGCAAGCAAGGAGACCCAAAAGCAGAATCTCAGTCAGTGTTCTCCACCTCTCCCAGTCCTCTAGGAATTTGCACCTTTCTGTGCATTCCCATCACCTCCAGGAAAAAAGCTCCCAGAACCTCCCCCATCATCTGTAACCCTCCTTGGAGAGGAGCCTTGCCTGTGTCTCTGATGAGCACCTTGCACAGCCACTCCCTCAGAGCAGCCACATTCCTGGCCTTTGCAACAAGTCAGCAGTAAGAAAAAGGTCATTTACATCCGTCACCATGTGTGTGGCAGTGAGTGGGGCCAGAGCTGCCAGAGAATAGCCAGGCAAGGGCCAGATGTGCTCTGCAGGGATATCTGTGCAGATGTCATCACAGATTTGGGGCAGCCAGTCCTGGACCCACAGGCTTATGAGTGATGGAAGATGCTGAGCAGTTCAGGGCAGAGGCTGCTGGTAGGTACCTGCTGGAGGAGGGACACTCAAACACACTCTGCTCCTATCTTCCTTGGAAGCATCCATCATTTTCAAGATGGATGGACCTTTGACTTGGCTCTGTCTGACTGCTTTTTACATCCAGGACAAGCTCTCACCCAGCCCACACAGCTCTGACTTACCCCAAGTCCAAGTCCCAGCCTACACACAGAGGGCAAATAAACAAACAAACAAATAAATAAATTCACAGACCCAGGTTCAAACCCCAGCATCCCTTTTTCAGCCTAGAGAGGAAGGCAGGGAGGATGCTTGACGCGAGATGTGATGTGACCACTCCCTGCCATCCCACTGAAGAGCTCCCCAGCCACCTGCCCCATCCCCTGCTGAGCAGGCACAGCCACCCCCAGGGCACGTGCGGCCCTGTGCGTGCAGCTGGTGACGGATGGCTCCCCGGCCAGCACATCAGCCCTCCCCACGGGCTGAGTCTCTGCACGAGATTCCTGTCAGGGGCAGGGAGCATCACCCAGCACAGACATGGGGCTGAGCTCTCCCAGCTTCCTCTCGCCGTGGGTCAGCAGTGCTCAGACGTGTGTGACGTGGAGTTAAGTCTAACCAGGGTGGGACAAGCCACTCTGCATCTCAAATACCCAAGGTGCTGGTGCAGCTGTGGAGGAGTCTGTGCTGCCCAGGTGGTGATTTGGCAGGAGACAGGTCTGCAAATGCACCCCGTCCGCCCTCAGCAGGACTCAGCGCCCTGTTTCACCACCCAGAGCATTAAGAGCGGAGGTATTCACAGGCTCCAGGGTCACTCTTGGCTTCCGTGGTCATATATCCCTAAGAAAATCCACCCTAGATCATGTGTCAGGCCCTGCTTGCCTGCAAGCTGCCATCCCCCAAATGCAACCCCATATCCTGGCCTGAAAACCTGCCCCAAGCGCCCTGCTGTCCCCTCCTCGCCTCGTGTATGCCTTTAACAGTTTGCTGGATTACCCATTGCAACTAAAATAACAAAGCTACAAAAGAAGAGGGCAAACAGACGCGATATTCTGCAGCAATTAGGGCTAAACAGGGGAACAGGGAGCAGGGAATGAATGGACAATGGGGAGGGCAGGGACATGGCAGCCTGGGCCCCGACAGGCTGGGCACGAACTGTCCTCAAGAGGCTGGGTCCAAGCCAGGGAGCAGCGAGCTGTACGTAAGGAAAGCAGGGAGATGAAAAGGGTTATTTAAACAAGCATGGGGCAGTCCCCACAGGGCCTCCCTGTCCGCTTGGCTTCATCACAGAGTGTCCAGGGAAGAGCAGCTCCTGCTTTCCCCCTCTCCGAACCCTTTCAGGTGGCGGGGGGACGCTGGCAAGCTGCGGTGGGGTCCGCTTAGAAAGGAAGGAATCCATTAATCTTTCTGGTAATTACTGCCACATATGGATTTGCACAATTACACTTCGTTAATTGGTTATTACAGGCAAGCCAGACTGATTGGGCAGAACTGCTGAGCTTTAACCCCTGCATTGCCTTCAGGGCCGGCCAGCCATCGAGGCAGCCTTCCTCCCAAAACTGTGCTGTATCCTCCTGTAACCCTGATGGCTCCTATGCAAAGGACCAGGAAGCACAGCTCTCAGCACCCAGACATCTTTTCTCTCATACCTTCCTATCCACTGGGGATCTCAAAGAAATGGACCCAAGGGGAAAGGAGTGAGCCTGCACCTCAAAACAGCCAGACTCCCCAGGAAACTTTATCTGCTCTGGGTTTGCAGCAGACGCACCATGTACTCCCCAGGGTGCTGAGGGATGGCAGACTCAGATTTTGTTTGTTTTTAGAAGGAGGCTGAGATTCCTTGTGCACTTCGGCTTTGTGCCCTTAAGCCCAGCAGGGCTGGTGCCAACGACAGAAGAATCCACCCCTGAGTCTGTCTCAGTATCTGAACTCAGCTTCTCCTACAGGATTTGCAGTGTAATGCTTTTCTTCCTCCAAACACTGAAAACAGAGGCTTTACTCTGGTAATAAATACATTTATAACCAGAGTAATATAAGCTATAACAAAAAATACAGATAAAGCCCTTGTAAAACTCCTGACAGCATAGGACTTCTGCCAGTTGGGAGTAGAAGCAGCCTGGCCTCTCCACAATGAAGCCGTCACCTCTGCCACCCTTCACAGGTAGATAATGGACCATCCAAAGCCTGGCCTCAAAATGCCTTGTTCAGGATCCAGCAATGTTTCTGGAGAAAATTCAGAAGGGGCATGCCATGGTGAGAGCAATTTCTGCCAGAACTGTTTTGAAGGCTTCCCACTAAAAAGATGTAATAAGAAAGGAAATAAGAGCTTTGCAAAAACCCCACAGGGCAGAAGGGCTCATCTGACAAGAAAGCTGTGCTCAGCAACCACGGGACATCAAGGACAGAACAGGCATTGGCATCCTGGTCCTTCAGAGCTGCACTGCCCCTTGGCCACAGGAGAGGGCACAGAGGAACCTACTCCAGACAGCTTCTGTCTCTCCCTTTCCCAAGGGCGGCCCAACAAGGCAGTGCCTTCTGGGCAGCAGGATATTGCTTAGCCCAGGCGAGGGACTTACAGAGCCAGGCATCACACCAGGCACATGGTGAAGGCTTTCAGCTCAGCTTCTGAATCACCGCAGCAAGCTACTGCAGCAGGAGCAAGGAAAGAAACCAAACAAGATCACAGCAAGATAAGAGAAATCTAATTCCAAACCACCACCCTCTAGCCTCATCCTGTGGGTAAAAAGGCCCTTGGGACTTCAGCTGAAGCAGAAAATACCTGCAACAAACACATTCCCACCCTTTCTTCTACTGCTGTCACTACAGTGATGCCTTCTACAACACTCTAAGTCTAGTCTAGAAGTAACCTCGTTCTCATCAGCTAATTAAAGTGCTTTTACTGTTCCCTCTCCAGTGCAAGGAGTAGCTGACCAATAAAAGTCTTCTCCCTCAGAGGTCACTGGTGTTACATGAAAGTTGCAGTAGGACTTGTTCCTGTTGTTCCAGTCAGCTGTGATTTCCCAGCTCCCTGACTTCACACAGACATTTCTTTCTCATGCAAAAGCCAGCTCCAAGCTCAATGTCCGAAGGGGACCGTGGTAAAGGCAGCATCTCCCAGCTCCCCGTAAGTGTTTTCGGGTGCGCGTGAGCTTGTCTCTGAGGAAGGGAAAGGCAGGCCAGCCCAGGAAAGGTTGCAGACCTCTCCCCTAAACCAACTGCCTCTGCAACGTTCAGAATGAATCTTCAGAGCTGTCAAAGGGAAGATGGGGCAGAACCTGCAACTGGGCTTAAAAAGGTCAGCTGGGAAAAGTCAGGATGGGAAGGATGCTCACTTTATTGACAGATACAGAGTGGAAGGGGCCAGCCTGTGAGTACCTGCAACTGGTTTGGGCAGCACATGCTAGACTTCATCTCTGGGCTCTGTTGGCTGCTGGTGACAAATCCTCTGTGGATCCCTTCCAGACAACAGAGTCTGGGGTCTAAGCCTGAAACTGAGACTGGGGCTGAGCACCAAACAGGGATCTTGTGCAGCCTTCCTTCATCCTGAGGGGTGAAAGTAGGCTGGTGGGATAAGAGCCTTTGTGGTTCTCATTACAGTTTTTTAGAGCTCAGATGCAAGAATGTAATTTTCTCTCTATCCTTTAGTTACACATCTGCCCAACACAGGTTGGTTTTGATTCCCGGAGTTCAGGACTGGTGCAAAGGTTACTTTGCATCTGACTGGATCAATTCCAGCGTTGTGCCACTGACATATAGGAATCAGGCAAATAGTGTACCTGCTGATGCTAATTAAACTTGACATTGATATGGATATGTGGCATATTTACTAATAAAGCAGCAAGAGAGGTAGCTGGTTTATATTTTATGTGACTTGGAAATATATAAAGGCAATTAAATATATTCCTTTTGGTCAGAATGTTGATACACATATATTGCAAAAAGCTCATATGCAGCAGAGGTGGTGAAACACATTGAATCAGGTCAAAACCCAAACCAGGTTCAAAGGGATCTGAAATTAATTAGGCCATTAAGACAGTTTTCCAGTGGAATTCTCTCTCTCTCTCTCTCTCTCTGTACATACACACACATACTTAATATATTTGACAAAATCAGTTTTTAGTGAACCATCACTTTGTTAAAAGTATTATTCTTATGGAAAACCCTTGACTAGCTCTATGGGTAACTTCCACCTGTTTTTTTTTAACCTTTATGAGCTGATCCTCAGAACTCCTTTAGTATAAGCCATCAATAAATATAGTATCCCCTTCCACACCCCGAACACTTTTCTTTCCCTCCATTGTGGGAAGAAAGCACAGACTCACAGGCCTAGAAGAAGCACAAGGAACACAAGCTCAACTTGCTCATCTTCCTGCCCCAAATCAGACCAAAGACCTTCAAGAACAGAGCTGCCACCTCCTTCCCCAGCCCATCTGTCCCATCACACCTCCCCATTCCTGTTAAATAGCTTTTCCCAGTGTCTAAACTCTTCTGCAGTGGAGAGTGCAGCACAGTGTTATGAGGGTTTCTTTCCAAAACCTGCACCCAAATTAAGGTCCCATAAAGGCTCTGTTCAGTCGGCACTGATGGCTAAAGGAGCAGCATGCCCAGGAGGCACAGCCCACAGCTCTTGGCAATGCTCACAGTGGTGTCCCATGCAGCCTCCCAGCCCACAGCTGAGCCCGGGGTCAGGGCAGGACTTACAGAAGTGAGGGAAGGATCCCATCTCCAGGGAATAAGGCGCCTGTGTGCCCGGCTGCATTTCCAACCTGCGTCCTGTCTCTTCAGCAGACTCAACCATGAAGGGAGGTTTGGGATCAGCTCTCTCAGCGGCTCTGGGCTGTTGGAGAAAGAAAGGAGTATTTACATATTACAGAGCAGCATCTTCACAATCTGTCCTAAGTTACAAATTTACCTCCCAGACCTTGACCAGGGCTGGGGTTTCCTGTGTTTGCTCTTCGGGCTCCTGTCTCTTTGGAAAGCGGGAGATGTTGCAATGCCAGGGGGAGGGATGGGGAGGGCTGGCTGCACGGGCTGCCTGGGAAAGGCCCTGCCACACAAAGCAGTCAGTCCACAGCGGCTCTGCTGAGAAAGTGTCTCCTGGAAGCAACTTCTCTTCTAATCCCAGCTCCTAAAGGAACGAAACCAAGCAAACAACTGTCATCCATCCAGTCTGAGCATCTGTCTCAGTTCTGCTTTCCTCCTTCTCTCTGCCAGTTGACTTTTTTTTCTCATCTGCACCAACTCTATCTGGTAACAAACATCAATAAGGTGGCAGTGCTAGCCACATCACCACTGGACTCCAGTGGAGACCAAGCATAGCTGGTTTTGTCTCACTGAAGCTGTCTGAGGACAATGGGGGCAGGTGTGAAGGTAACAATGTTCTGTACACATTCCTGGGCAGTGTCCCTAGCTCTTGCAGGTGACCTGGACAGACCCTTGTCTCCAGAAGGCTTTCAGAAAACAACCAGCCTGTGCTGCGACAGGTTTTTCTGGTGCTGAAGTTAGAGCCCCTGGCTTTGTTCCTGCGCTCGCTTATCTCTGTTACATTCTCTAACCATGCATAGACATCTTCCCTCATGTTTGGATTTTGCCAGTCCTGGTGGAGAAGAGCTATAAGCAAACGGCATTCCTCTCCCCTGTCTGAACTGATAATCTTGGTATCTCATCTCCTTTGCGCTCCCCTTCAGGCTATGTCAACACCACCAGGGTTGTGAAGGGCAAGATTGCTCTGCCTCCACTGCCCCATCCTGTACACCATGTGCTGCCCAGCCCAGCACAACTCCACCAAGAATTCCTCTGGGGTGTGTCAGACCTGCAAGGGGGTTTTAACCACCTCCCTCTGCAAGATTTCTCCACATTTACAGCAACAAAACATGCAGGTCGCAAAGTGCAGAGTGGTCTCAAGACATTGCATTCCAGAGACTTTCAGGATTTGGAGCCTCTGCACTGCTGAGATCAGCAGCCAGAGCATTGCCAAAGCCAACCTGGGCCACACAGCCCCTTCCACATCAGTGCCAAGTGCCAGGACATCTACAGGAGAAGCAGCCACAGGGAATCGAGGCATGCAGAGCTAGCAAGGGTGCCAAATTGCTGGTTTGATTTTGCTTGCATTTTCAGGAAATTCTTAATCCGAAACCACCACAAATTCCTCAAATTCAAGTTCTCATGGATCTGAAACCTTGCAGAGTAGTCTGGATTGAAGCCAGGGGGTGAGAAAAGAGACTCGTCTTTAGGAGCCATAGAAACCAGTGTGCTCTGTCAGCCACAAGCATTGCCCCTCTTATGTCCTTGCACTGCTGTGGGTAAGATGGATCCAAACTCCTTATTTTCTTTCTTATTTTTTTGGTTTTACCCAGGAAGGGCTGCCCAGCAGTCCGATCTCTACTCGGGGACTCCAGATCCCCTCAAACCTGCCAGTGACCTTTCAGATCCACTCAGGCTTGCCTCCTCAGTGCCCACAAACAGCAAGATTTCTGTGCCCTGAGCTGTGGTGCTCAGATCCCTCTTCCCATCCCTTTCCCTTTCTCAGACCTAACATATTACAGCAGCTGCCAGAGCATGGAGGCGCTCCAGAAATGAATCTCCAGTGTGACATGGCACAGCTTTAATTACATTACAGGAGCCATAAGAAAGGCTGCAAAACACTGCTCTCTCAAAATCTTAGATCTCCACTTGAGGCACTTTGTGTGGCTGCAAGCAGAAGTAGCAGGACATGAACTCTCCAAGCTCACAAAAGAGCTGAATCAATGTCCTGTTGATACAGTCCAGCAAAACAAACTAATGATGGACAGGACTGCAGGTTTTTGTGTGTGAGGGAAGGATTTACAGTGATACCAAAGGAATTATTACAGCCCTGTGGTGACAATATCCACCTGCTTCCTTATTATATTTTATTGATCTTGCCCTAAATACATGTGGCTGGAGGAAATGATGCATAAATTACTAACAAGTTAATTTCTTGCTCTGACACAGACTCACAACAGCCCTTTGAAGGGGAACCGGGAAAGACAATGTGTGAAAGGATAAAGGCAATGAGACAAGCTTGGATGTAATAATCCCATGTGAATGATTATTGCTGCAACTAATGTAATCTAATAATGAAGAATTTACACCAGATGTCCCCCAGAATATGCCAGGCAGGCTCAGGATTCAACAGTGGATCCATTTCTAAGGAAACCTTGTTAGGAGGGAAAAAAAGTGCTGTTGTCTGTTCCTCAAATGAGAGGTTGTAGACCTTTATAGTCAGTCATAACAAAAGCCTGCCTTGCAAAGCTTCCTGGAAGGGTGTTCAGCAGGTCTGATTGTCCATTTGTTTTCAGGTGAAATTTAAGGTGTTGGATTTGGCCTATAAAGCTCCTAACAGTCTAGGAGCAGCCTGTTTCAGGGCTGACACCAGGATCTCCCCTATCTCTCCCTGGAATTCAGAGGGAGCTTCTGGGACATCAGTCTCCAGGACAGGTGTATAAAGAATGGAGAATCATTTCTTTTTATTTATTTTGAACTTGAATCCCTTCAGCTCTCTCAAGTACATCCTCAAAACAGTGCTCCATCCCTGTCCTGGACATCCCTGTCCGTGACACACCCCATACATCCCATTCCTTCTCACAAGCTGCAGCTTATGGGGACAACACGTAGCAGGGCAAAGGAAATCAGAGAGCTCTGCACCAGGGGAATATCCTGGGTGTACTCAGGCTGCTGCAAAATGAGATTGGCTTCACCTCAGTTCCCGCCATTTAGAAGTCCATTTTGCAGCAGGCAGCTGAGCACAGGCCTGGCAGAGCACTGCTGGCCACCCAGGTCTTCATGAAGACCTGAACTAGAGCGAACTTGTTGCCCAAAGAGCAGACCAGAGTTGGGAGGATTTGTTGTTTCAGATCCAGGACTGATTGAATGCTCTTCTAGCCCGGGGCAGCACTACCAGCTGGGCACTGATTTCCATGGCATAGTCGGCAATCAGCCAAGCCAGAGACCCAACATCCACACTTCCTCTTCATTCAAAAACCACCATGAGCTAAGTGTAAAAACAGTCACAAACCATACTTTTTACTCTCCCTCCCTGCCTCTGTTGCTTATTCATCAGCTCTTTGAAGGTATTTTGTACAGGTATTCCAAACACCTCTTCCGGCTGCACTTTGGGGTTTGAACTGCTGTTCATGATTCCCGTTTAGTAAGCCCTGTTATTTAAGTAGCTATGTGGGATGAGAGGGGAAGAGAAGCTTTAGCAAGATCCAGATCCATTAAAACACAAACCACTACATTCAACTTGAAAGATTTGTTTAAGCCCCATTAACTTAATTGGGACTTTGTTCATTGGTTGTTCTTGCAGAAGATGCAGAGATCTCCGCACTGAGCATGTGTGACACCAGCACTGAGTCGTGGGGACTGTATGAACATGGTGTGATTGTGTCAAAATTGCATCCCCTGTGCTTCTCCTGTGATTCTCCTGTGTCAGGTAGTTGGATAGTGGAGGCTGCTTGTCTGTTGAGATCTCTTTCACAGGGGCTCTGTGATCCGAGCCTGTGTGCTGCTGATCTGTTCTAGCAGGCACGCAGCAGCTCCAAAGGACTTTGCAAACGATAACACAAACATAGCTGCACTTAGGACTTCCAAGCCATGATTTTAGCCAGGTTGTGTGTCAGGCATCACCATGCCTAGAAATGACTTGCAAACAAGACCAAAGATCAGGCCTAATTTTAGTAAGCCTTTAGGCTCTGCATCTCCTGACTGTGCTTGCTTTGATGAAACACAATTACAGGATGAAAGAAAGCAAAAACCTAGCTGGCACCTGCTGGGAGGGTGGGGAGAGAGAAGCTGGCAGACAGGAGGTTCCTTCGGAGATTGCCAACACTACTACACGTCTGTTTTGCTTTTTGGGCAGCATGGTGAATCCAAAGGTGATAAACATTTGGCTTGGCTGGCCAGACAAGATGTGCCCGCATCAGACACTGCACTCTCCTCTCTCACTGGCATCTCTGCACCTCTCAAGGCAGCTCCTTCTGCTGTGCTTCACGTCTCCAGCCCTTGAGTTTCAGCGAGGATTGAGGCTCTGCTGGAGTGAAACACATCGGTGGGAATAGCTGCTCCCTTGCAAAGAGCCGGCTGGCTGGCTGGGCTGCTCACTACCAGACATCTGGACAGCCAATTTCATATTTCAGTTTGCAGCACAACACAAGGATTTTTGTTAGAGGATATCTTTGAACCTCAGGAAACTTAATTATCTGTAGAATTTTTAGGACAACAGGTTTATTTACAACTCAGTGCCATGGAAAGACAAATGTTTAACTAAACTGGGAATGACTTTGTTCTCCAAATACTTTCAGTGAGGAAGAGTGACTCTGAAGTAAAAAACCATTGCTGTTGTCTGAGCAACAAAAGAGGTTAGTAGAGATTCTTGACTACCCTTTCTCTAGGTCTGAAGTCATGAAGAAAGTGCTACAGCCCAGCTGTGCTCTTTAACCAAAGAGCATTAGGTGTTCTTTTTGTACCAGTGAGGACGCAGTTTCTTTCTGTAAATACCCGGTGGTTTCACGGTGCCATCAAACGTGCAGGTGAGCTGGCTCAATACACTTATCAGCCCACCACCTGCAGCCTGAGTGACTCACTGCCCTGCAGCAGCAATCAGCCGGTCACCTCCTCTGACAGAGGGCAGGCTGACAAGCCACACCGCTGGGCTGTGATAACCGCCGTGAGCTTTCCAAACTCTTTCCTTGCCCCCACTCTCTCTCCAGAGAAGCCCACAGCCCACAGAGGGGTTGGCTGCAAAGAACCTGCACCCTGGGCCCACCAGCTGGGTTTTATGGAGGTGATCTGTCCTGCAGAGCCCCTTGTGGGATGGAAGGGGCTGCTGAGAGCATTACTGTGTCTGCTCTCTATCACAGGGAATGGTGCTTGCCTGCACCGGAAACCACAGTTCTTTCTCAGGAAAACATGCAGACCTTCGTGAAAGCTACAGCACTTAGGTTAATTAAGAGCTGGGGCAGGCCCATATGTTTTCTGATCTGTTGTTTTTTAGGTCCCCTATTGCACCTGTTCCCACAGCATCCTAACACCCCGAAGGCTTAGGTTTTCCCACTCCAGACATGGGAACAGAAGGACGGCTGTCCCAGATCAGAGCAAAGGCCTGTTTGGCCTCCTATCCAGCAGCAGAAAGAGAAGGCAGGAGGGTAAGAATAGGACATGTCATTTCCATGGTACAGCTCCTCTGCTCTTCCTAGGAAGGTCCCAGAGCTCTCCTCTGAGGAGTGCAGTATCATTCTGTCACCATCCCTGGAGGTATTTACAAAATATGTAGATGTGACACTTTGGGATGTGGTTTAGTGGGAGTTGGCACCCAAACCCCTGAGGTTGCTTGGAACATCCTTTCAGACATGGGGTGCCACTGCAGTGGGATCCACCCAGGTTCCTGTCAGAGAGCCCCTGCTTATTGCACAGGGTGCACAGCACCAGCTTCCACCTGCAGTATAACTCAGTCTGAGAAAGGGGCTTGAAGTAGACAGCTTATCAGAGCTCTTCAAATCCTATTTTCTAGGATCCTCTGACAAGTTCCTTCCTCAGGTGTAAGCTCAAGGAGAAACCTGCTCTTCAGAGTTAATTTTGCTCATTGAAAAATCTGGGGGAGCCCATGTTCCTAAAACTCCTCCAGATGGTTCATCCCTGCACAGTGTATTACTCTGAGGCAGAATCGCTTTCTAGAGTTTCATGGAAGTAGATTATCTGCTGTTTGCAACCATCTCCATTCCCCTTGCTCATGCAGGAACATGAATAAAGTGCTTTTAACGTCTGTGGAGTCTCCATCACCCATTTCTGCCACAAAAAGGGTGACCTGCAAGACTTTCTCCCACTTAGGAGACAGGGAAGGATGTTGTGAGAGTTCGTTCACCATTTAATGGGCTGAGAACCAAAACGTGCCATGTGTGTGTGCAAAGAAACAGGAGGCAAAAGTGACAAAACAAAAGCATTGACTGATCGTTGTGTGTGTGTGTTATTAACTTTGTCTGGCAGCATTTGAAACACTTTTGTCAGTGCCTAAAGGAACTACTTCTGATTTTAATGCAGCCAAACCAGACAAATAGCAGTCTGGAGAAAATGGGGATCTATGTCTGATTTCTTTTCAGCAGTTATGTGACTTCCATGAGCCCAAAACTTGTAAGTAGTTGCAGTTACTTTACCTGATACTTTGTATGGTACGTTTTAAAAATGCAGATTTTAAACTCAGTTGTAGGAAAGGCATGGATTAGAAGACAGAACAGAAGAACCTCTGCTGCATCTGGTTGTTTCTGGGGTTGTATTGATCAAAAGTGATCTGCTGTGAAGTAGCAGAGATCTCCATTCTCTGACAGTCACCTAGCAGTTCCTAACTTACCTGCAGAGCTTTCCTCTGCTGCCTTCAGGAGACATCCACATCAGACTCCAGTCTGGGAAGAGCCTGTGACAGACAGCATACCCTGCTCTCCACCCAGGGATCCACTTGGGATCCCTGGTACCAACTGAGCCAAGGGAGGAGGACGAGGAAATACAGTGAGGACTGGAGAGGGCCCTTTCTCTCTGTCTTAGGATAAGACTTTCCAGGACAACCTCCACTGTCTTTCTGCTCAAACTGTATCATTTCCCCATGGGATATCTTGGTTGTTCATGTAATAACAGCATTCCACCATATCTGATTTTCATGTTATCTGGATTGTTTGCACTGACACAAGATGAGGTAAAGTGGGGACATCGCTTTCTAATGCTGTGTGGGCTGTGCTATATTTTCCCCTTGATTTGGGCCAGGCTGAACTTGATTTCCCAAGATCCTGACATGAATACATCCTGCCTGATTGCAGCCTCTCCTTTCCCAGAAATCATCCTATGGAATAAGCCCTGAACAAAGTGTTTCCTATCTCCCCTGTAACTCTTTTCCTTCCACCCAAGTGCTCTGTGGCCCAAGGCCTCCTCCAGAAGGCATGAATTCAGTGTGATTCCCTCATCCTGTCTGCTCAGAGGCTGTCAAAAACCAAAAATAACAGCACTGGAGTGCCAGAAGCAAGCAAGTCACCTGCAATTTCACACCTGCCATCGCTGCTTTCATGGCAGCTGGCGAGGCGAGAAGTTGATGAAAGTCCCACTTGGCCCAGGCTGAAAGTCAAAGCAACTGTTGGGCTTTTCAGGGAATGTCCTTCCCTGAAGCAGGAAAGCAGGTAGAAAACCTGCTGGCAGCTGCCCAGGGGCATCTGCTGCCTTGCTTAGGAGGCATTTGTGCTTTTTGCACGCTGTCCTGTTCTTGGCAGCAGCTTTCCTGAGCTGGAAAAAGCACTGGCCATCATCAGCTGTGGAAACACTTTCTGGGCTGCAGGTTTCTTTCTGTGGAGCCACGGCTGAACTGTACTGGCCAAGTCTGCGTCCCTTCTAAGTGAGATTTAATAGTGCCAGGTGAGTAGCAAAAACCATCCAGCAGGTTTTGACCCCACTGGTCAAATCTAACCTGCAATTTTGATTGTTTCTTCCTACAGGTGTGCAGGACAGAGGCCATAAACTAGGCTCGGGAGCTCCACAGGACAACCGTGCAAATGCTATGACAGACTGGGCTCTGGTACCTGCTTTTCTGCCCTCCACCAAGCTCCTGTTGCCCAGTGCCAACAGGAACCTGTCCTGCCTGTCCCTGGACAGGCCCAGGCTGTAGTTCTCATTTGATGTAAGTTATGGCTCCCAGGGAGCAGCAAATTTGTGGACTTCTCTGTCCCTGACCAAGAACTCATCACAACAACTTGCTCCTCTAGGTCTCTGGACTGAAGACCCCTCACCAAACACCCACCACCAGCCACACGTGAGCAGCACAGTCAAGCCAAGGGAAGGGAGCCAGTCCCCTGCAAGAACCAGAGGAATCCAAACAGCAGCAAGACTCAGGACAGAAACCACAGAGGCCTGAGTACGTTGCATTGCACAGACACTGTGTTTTGCAGGCTGGCCTCCTGGCCCTAATATCCTCTGACAGCTCCCAGAGCAGGAGCCGAGCAAGTTATAGCGATTGGATCACGACACCAACTCCTGCGGGAGCTGCTGCTCCAGAGTCCCACTGCCAGGCCTCAGCAAAGCACGCAAGGAGCTGCAAGGAAGTGCAGCCTCTGGAGTTTGGAGCAATGACTTATCTTCACAAGAGAAATACTGGCCAAATGCTGGGTCCTGTCCACTCCTTAAAAACTGGAATTTTGGAAGGCAACTTCAGCCAGGCCCTGGTAAATGACTGCTTGTTTGATGGCTAATTGCTTATGAAAACAGAAGGCACAAACCCAATCTGTGCAGGTCTTACACTGTCCATATCACCAAAGCCCACAGGAATACCCACCCCCAATCAAACGCTGCCTGTCTGAGACTTTTAGTGAAATTTTGTTTCCAAGTCCCCTTCTGTCAGACTGCAGAAGTAAAAAAGCTGAAGCCACCCTGGGTAGCTCGATTCATCTGGAATGTGTTAAGTTACACCACCAACTCCATCCTCTTGCCAAGCAGCAAACACACAGAGCCGTGAAAGGACATGTGTGCCTCCCAGTTAATGTCACCTTCACAGCTTCCATAGGTCACAGCACAAGCAGACATTCACACCAAAATAAGATGCCAGGCAGAACACGGATCCCATTCCGAACAATGCCACGGGCCCAGGGAAAGCTGAGGAATTTAAGGGAAGCAGAACAACAGCAAATAAGGAAAGTCCCTCCAGCAAAGATCCTGTGGCCCATTCAGTGGTCGCTCAGCACTGCATATGGAGGAGTGACACAATGGAGTGACTAAAGGACTGCCTGGCAGCCAGCATTCCCATGGCCATTGTTGCCAGCACGGGAACTACACAGATAGCAAACAAGAGTTGTATTCCCAGGCATTGGCAGAGACACATCCACTACAAATAAAATGACTTCCTGAAGCTCCTCAAGGCCTGGACACATCATGCCATCATAACTGGTAAATCATATCCTGAGGCAGGAAAAACTGTGCCAGAAGGGGATAAAGAACCAAGCAACCTGGATGAGCAAAGGCTAGGTTTTGGATGTGTCCTGGACTAACATTTGTTATGAGGATAGATGTAAGCTGAGAGTCACTGCAAGGAAGGAGATCCCCTTCAGAGAGTCTTTGTCTGGCCTAGGGGATATATGGAAGAAGTAGAGGATGAATCCCACCCAAATGCGATCTCACTAGAAGAGCATTGCCCCTAGAAGTCACAAGGCTTGAAGAAAGAGAAGGGATAATTTTATAGTCTCTTTTCTGGCAATAAAGCCCCTGTAAGATCCCAAGGAAAACTGCTAGAAGCACCAGCTATGGTCAGGAAAGGAGAAGCTGGACTGCCCTGGGCAGCAGGGTGGGAGGCATGCTGGATAAGCAGCTCTCTCCAGAGGATGCTACATGCAGGCCATGCGTGTAGAGGACAACAACAAGGATAGGCTGGGGTATCCGTGTGGTGGTTTAGCTCTCAAAACAGCTCCTGCAGGGATTCAGAGCAGGGCGTTCCGGGCTAATCTCTGCGTCTCCTCAGGGAACCTGAGGATTACTGCTCTGCATCTGCTCACAGGGTTGGGCCCCACCTTGTCAAGGCAGTGGAAGTGCTGACAGCCACTCAGTTCTTTAATTGGTTTGGGACAAACAGCAATGGGCTCTGTCCCCTGTGGTGCAGCACCTCTTAACTGACTCCCTCACTCACAGGCCTGATGGCTTCTCTTGAGCTTTGGCTGGGGCAGGAATGCCCCTCAGAGTTTGTCAGCAAGGGCAGGCTCCTGGCAGCAGCTATGGAGGTACACTGCAGCTTCCTTGGCTATCTCCAGGGCTGGCAAAGGGCGACCACAGGAGTGTCTGACCACCTACGGTACCTGCTGCTGGTACCTACGCAGCAGCTGCCATGGCAGAGTCTTTGGCTTCAGCCCAGGCCAGGGTGGGAGTGGAGGTCCCTGGAGAGCAGTCAGCACTAACCCCAGAGCTGTACTTCAACTGTAGGCCCGTGCTAACTCTTTCAACTTCCCAGCAGAAAGGGCTGCAATAATCTGGATGGGCTGAGGGGTTTGTGCTGTTACTTATGCACCAAGATCACCTACTTGCTTCTCTTTCTGCTCTTCTCTCCCTCCTGCACCTACCTGCCAGAGCTCACTGCTGGCCCAGGCACCTTCTTCACAGGACACACTGTTGAGCCTTCCTCCTCCCTTTCAGGACTGGGGATGCTGGTTTGGGATCAGCGCTGGCTGTGCTAGTCCCAGGCAGCCAGCTCCATCTGCTGGCTGCTCTGTGCTTGCCTGCTATGGAAACATGGAAAGCTCCACTAAGGGACAGCCTTGCTTTTAGCCAGTTTTCTCCCTTCCCTCACATTCTGCTGTTGAAGCCACAAGTCGAAGGACTGACCCAAATAATTTAAATTATTCACATTTACAAATAGAGAGTATTACATTGAAAACATTTTATTAAACACTTAAAAATAGGACAATGCATATCAGGTTAAATGAGAGATTTTAAATTTATAGTCATAACTTAAACATAAATTAAAAGAGACTCTCATTTGAAGACTCCTAACAGCTCAAAAAATCATATTTTCAATACATAAACATACAAGTCTCAGTTCCATTCATAAACATTTTGCAGGCATGCAATCCTGACAAACACCTCCGATTTATTTTAGAATAAATTCTGATCAGTTGATCAACGGCCACAGACCTACTCAAGAACAAGTATTTTACAATACATGTACAGTTAAGAGCACAGAAATATCCACAGTAAAAGCTGCACAAATAAATATGTATGTATATACAAATAAATACATATGTATGTATTACAGTACATAATCCCACAGGGATGAGATAATTTCAGTTCTACCTGCTGTGTTCAGAAACCAGAGTACTTTGTGTAAGCACTTTGGTTCCTAGTGCTGTTATAGTTTAAAAAAGGTATCTAAGTTTTCTGGAATATGCAGCAGAAACCCATACAATTGCTCGTATCACTATAGCCATATCTATTGACTGGGGCATCTTAAAATAAACTGACTTACACAAACCAGACCAATAGATTCAAAGCTGTTCAGTGAATATTTTTTCATCCTGATGATCCTGTTTCTGCAAGCATAACCCCTATGACTCCAGAGAAGACACCTCCAGCAGTGTAGTAAGTGATGTGAAATAATAATAATGTCTTCACCTCACTTCGGTACCTTTGAGTGGAGCAGAGGAGGAACCAGCCTCCTCTTTAGGCAGCAGTGCACTATTTGCTCACCATCTGTACAGGAGATGGCAAGCTCCCAGTTAGGATAACTACATGACTGAATGTAGGCAGGATTTGGCCAGAAGGCCAGAGTTTTACTCTCTGCTTGTCTGCAATCGAAATACCAGCCAGCTTGAGCTCAAAATTTCTGAGTCATACACAAGGTCAATCTTCTTGTCAGCAAGAGGTAAAAACATCTGGACAGCTGCTGATTTGCATGCAGTTTCATTCTCCAGAAATCTGAGACATAAGTGAAGGTGGCTTCAATTCCTGCAGAGAGAACAAAATTCCTCCATAAATCAGAAAACTGGCATAGATTTGTATTTGCTCTCATTTCAGAGGAATTTTGTATGCAGCAGGTAGCAGAACTGCATAAAAGTGCTCCTAATAATATATGCAGCTGGACAGAATGCTAAGCACAATCATCCTTAAGGAGCTGAACAACCATTTCTAAAGCAATAAATCCATAAGTCTTGTTAGGAACTTCCATGCAGTGCCAAGAAGCATTAGGTATCTCAAAGCACATGTTGCTATGTCAGCAATTGTGTAGCAATTAGCAGCTCTGATTGATTGCTTGTGTGATTAAAAGGAAGATAATTTGTGAGTGAAGACATCACATGTGCTTACCTGAGTTAGACATTCTCACCAGCACTTTGGAAACTACCTTCACTGGCTGTTTCTTGCCAGTTCCTATTAAACAAAAGTGAAAGGTAATTTAATGACCACAGGTTTATATCAAATGGATTTTAGCAAAGTGATGGCAGTGTTTTTTTCATGTTGCTTTTTGAGACACAACTTACCTGTAAGGAATAAATTTCTTTGCTGCAAGAAGAATAAGAAAAGGTATTATCATTTCAAGAGAAAAGCCCTAATTCTTGTTGTCTAAATATTTGGGGTTTACTATTTTTTTACTTTTTTAGATGTTCATCCAAAAGCCAAACATGATATATATGGACAGTTCTTGAAAATAATTTTGGGATTTAACTAAGTATGGGAATTACCACTTTTTCAAAAAGCAAGGTATAGGGCTTTGGAGGTTTTGGGGTTTTTTCCCTCCACTGAAAATTTTTCAGGAGGGTCAATAAACCAGTGGACCCAGACCAACTGCTCACCTTTTCTCCGGAAGCGCCTTGCAAGCCAAAGGAGGAATGATGCTGTGGACAGCAGAGAGGCAGAAGTGGCTGCTATGCCCACAGAGACGTAGCTGGCTTGGTCAGAGGCTGAAAGGATGAAAAGGTTTCAGTGAGATCAAAGGGCATGTGTGGCCTTTGAAGCCCTCTCTACTTCTTCCCTTTCCTCCTGCTCTTTAAGAGGAACCAGAACTGCAGCTTGTAACACTTACGCTTTCTCTCAGTGAAACAGGTCAGTTCCTGTACACAAGGTAAAAATTACCCCACCCATTGCCAAAGCAATGGCAAGGCAAGAAGCTCCCTACACCAGGGTCTGTCTCTAACCTCCACCGTTGTATAGCAATTTGTGCTCTTCTTATTTTTTCATGTTGCAGTTCATAGTTTAACTCCCTGTGTGCTATCTTCCTCTTTGAGCAATCCTGCTGAGATCAATGAAATTATTCGAGGATCTAAATTCTGCTCAAGCAAATGAAAGTAGAATTAAGCTTTTAGGACCTCAAGCAAAAGCATTCCAGGCAGGCTAAGGGTGTTCCAGCTGAAGGCAGTGCCAGAGCTCTTACTGCCTTGAATGAGAAGGCAAGGCTGAGCTTTCTGTCCTTTGAAATTACAACCTCTGAGAGAAAACCTCTGTGAAATGTTTTGGCCGAGGAGTTCATCCAAGAAACTACCACACCAAATTAAAAACCTATAAAATTTTCCACTGAGAAACAGACTCATGAATGCAGATTTCCCCACAAGGTTCTGTTTCTCTAGAAAAGCTTTTGTCTCTATTCACATGAAAAAAGCTCAGCATGGAAAATACTTTGTTTAAAAACCAAACAAAAAGAACTGAAATCAAGTTGCAGCTTTTGTTTTTGGATAAGAAATCAACATTTTCCACCAAGATCTTTTAGGATTTTTCCCCTCTTCTATTTTCAAACATACTGAGTGATTTTGCTGAGCTTTTGAATTCATGGACTTCACTACATTTTCTAGCTCACTGGTTGGTATTACCACCACCGCCACCCTTCCATACCTCATCTGACTAGAAACCCAGTGCCACCTCTCTGCGGCTGGTCACAGGTAAAATACCTTCACATGTGGGCAGGCTGGCACTCCAGTTTCCTGAATGGCTGCACTCAAGAACATGAGAGCCATTGAGACTCCACCCTTCAAGGCAGCTGAAGTGGCAGGAGGTGTTGTACGTGAAGATCCCACTCCCATGGGAGCAATCCATAGAGCCTTTCTCAGGAGAGCTCAGTGGTTCGCACTGTATGACTGAAACACAAAAAGAAATGGTTAAGAGTCACTGAGGACTTTTCTGTCTTTGGCCCTATTTTTTGCCCTAGTATTTGTACAATTTATCCTCAAATTAATTTGACTTTGGGGTGGGAGCAGCTCAGAGCCAAGAGCAGACATTTCTAAGGCACAGCTGAAAACATGAGAGCACAGAGTTTAGTTTGGAGCCAGGGCCCTATAGGAATATGGATTTCTGTGTGTTCCCCAGTGACCAGAAAACTGCAATTTCCAACAGTCTTACCTTTGCATTTTGGCACTGGCTCTGACCACTGTCCCTGTGCTGTGCACTCAGTGCTGGATGAGCCCTCCAGGACATATCCTTCACTGCACTGGAAATCACAATGGGAGCCAGAGGTGAGGTCTGCAGGAGCATGGTCACAGGTCACAGAGCCTTCAGCTGGCCACGGGACAGCCTCACACCTCACAGCTGCAACACAAGGAGCACAACAGCAATCAGCACAGATGCTTCAGGAGAACAACACGGCAATGCTGACAGCCCTGAGGGCTCAGGTGAGCAGGGATAAGGAAAGGTACCTGCACAGGCTGGCTGCTGCCTGTCCCAGGCCCCAGAAGAGCCACACTGCAGTCTAGCTGGTCCCATCAGGGTAAATCCTTCCTCACAGGTGAACTCACAGGTGGTACCCCAGGTGAACTGCACAGAGGGATGGGAGCAGTTCACAGCCCCATGGACAGGCATTTCCAAGGCAGGACAGGTCACAGCTGAAAGGCACAAAGGACAATACAGAGCTTACCTTGCAACAAACCATAAAAAGTTTTTTCTTTTCTGAAACTTAGCAACACACCCACTAAACAGGAGCAGATTTAGAAAGGGGCCTACCGTGCCACCATCTCAAAAATCAGACAGAAGGGGAAATATCTCAAAATGGGAAACTGGCTCTTAAGGCAAGAATGTTAATTCATCTGCAGCTCATGACAGCAACTATTTACAATCCAAAATTTCCCTGTTTTGACTGCTCCTGGGTGATGTTTGATGCTTTAATTTGATTTTAAAAGTAGCTCTTCTGAGCCAAACACCTCAAAAAATGATTCCTACAGTCAGGAGTAACTGGCCTGTTGAAAGCAGTCTCACAGCTAGGTCATCTCAATTCTCTGTTCCCACTTTAGAGTTGGAAAAGTCTTTCCCTACAAGGAACAAAGCCAGAACATTCATTCTACTCATTTCACCTCCTCAGGAACGGAGACCTCTGTGCTGAAATTAAATAGCACCTACACCACATAATTAGTTACAAAGGAATTGGCCAAACTTCCATCTGTACCTACTGCCAGAGCAGCACTGAGGTTTACAGGGCTATGTACAACGCAGAAAGCTCACCTCTGCATGCTGCAAGGGGGGCAGACCAGAGCCCAGAGAAGGTACAGTGAACAGATTCCAGTGCAGTCAGCTCATAGCCCTCCTCACACTGAACTGTGCAGGACGAGTTGTAGCGGAAGCCCCCCAGTGGATGGTGGCACTCAAGGCTCCCATGATCAGGTTTCTTTAGTGGATCACAACTCTTAACTTCAAAGAAGCACAAGAAGGTACACAGTGAGTCTCTTTGGCTGAGCAGGAAAAGCAAAAAGCCAAACTGAACACTAGCTAGCATGAGTTGGTCAAAAAGCAGGATGAAGTAATCTTACCAAACTCGCATTCAGGCCCATAGAACCCAGGGTTGCAACGGCAGGTATGATTGTTGATGGTCTCTATGCATTCTCCACGGCCACTGCAGAGAGATGGGTTGCAAGAAGCTGAAAAAAAATACAACAAATTATGAAATAATCAACAACAGCTCCTAATGAAACCTGGCTAGCACTTTGCTTATCTTTCTGACACTAAACAAGCCCTTTGTATAGCAAAAGAAAATCGGAGGGTTTGGTACTTAGGATTATCCTGTCATTTCACAGAAGAATTTCTGAAATCCACACTTTTTTACAGACTAGCTCACAGTAAAAGGATTCAGCTGGCTGGAAACTCCAAGACCGCTTGTTCTGAGGTAAATATTAGCAATATTTAAAATGGAAAAGGAACAATAAACTATGGGGTCGGTAGAAATGCTCAACAGGTACATTGTTCATTAACTCACCACAGCTCTAATTTGGCTGATATTTGACTTTGATTTTTTTTTTATAACTTGCATTAGCCACTTCTACACAAAGCATTTAATCTAATCCAGTGGTCTATAACCAGAAAACAGATGCCTCCAAAAGGGCAATTCTTAACTAGCTGAGAGAGCCACTTGAGAGAGGGATGGAAGTTACCGTCTCAAAGAGCCTCAATTCTCCCCTCTGATTATAGAGATGATCTGCTGATTTGCCCCTAAAAGGATGCAAAATATTCTGGGAGCTAAAAGGTGAGATTAATCTAAATCTTAGAACAAGGACAACCTCAACCCCGTAAGTAAGCATAAGTGTACAAGTGCTTACAGGCTCAGGTAGCTGATATGTAAGATGAAGTTAACGCATCCCAGCCACCACCTCATCTCCATAGGGACACACTGGAATGACCTTTATCACACCATACCTGTGTAGCACAAGGCGACCTTCTTTTTCTCACACTGCTCATCATTCCATTTGCCGTCATCCTTCCCTCTTTTGATGTAGATCTCAACGCAGTCCTCGTTGTTCCCTTTGCCATTTGGCTCACCTGACGCCCAGTTTCTTGCTTCTTCTGTCAGTTCTTTGTTAGTACCAGTCCAGGTCCATACATCATTAATTTTTCTGATTCCAATCCAGTAGTAACCCGGATTGAAGGGTAAGAAGGCATTAAGATGCTTGATTTCCTCCTTATTCTGGATGGCAACCAGGTTAGTGTACTTCTTTCTGCACCACAGCTCTGCTTCCCTGTAGGTCATGTTTATGTCTGAATAATGGTATGTCCACCCATTCACCCCCTGCAGTACTGTAAGTCCTAGAATGAAAAGATATCCAAAAGTTAGTGTCTGACTTCTCCCCTCCTCTCTCTCTAGAAGAGGACATATAAAGCTCTATAAATACTGCAAACTTGTCAGTATCTGAAACTGCATAAAAACTAGTGGCAATTATTTTATAAGCAATCACCTGGCAAACTTCAAACCAGGCAAGTCAGCTTCAAGTACAGAGACTTCAGCCTGTGAAACTATGTCTGATCACAAAAAGCTTTGAGAGTTCACAGCAGACTGTAGGAGCCAATTATGGAAAATGTGCCATTGCATCCAAAGGTGTTTCTGTGTGAACTCAGCCTCAGGTTAATTAGAGCAGGTTCAAAAATTCTGTTTGATGCTGAGCTCAAAGAGAACAGTCACACTAATATTGCCATCCAACTAGTTTTCTATGCAGAGAAATACACACTTACCATAGGCAAGAAGAGACAGGAACGGCAAGCAAATCATGTTTCTGAGGGTTTTCTCTTCTCTATCTATTAAGCAGATGGCTATGAGAAATCAAATAAACACATTTGTAAAAAAAAATAGTGAGCTGTCAAAATTCCATATAAACTACTGTGCATGCAATTTCTGCTACTTTTAAACAAGACTTAAGTAGGATTTCCACTTCTAGGAAATTATTCATTTTAAAACAGTTTTTAATATCAAGATACTTTTAAATGTAAACAACTTTTAAGGAACATGAACACAGATTTCCAGCTATCCAGTTCTCCTTTAGCTGAGCAGTGAAACAGAATAGCAGAGTCCATTTCTACTCACAGTTTGTAGCTGCAGTGTCCAGGTGACAGAATTCCTCTGTGCTGTTTCCCAGAGATTGCTTTCTGTGGCTAAGTGGATGAACTCAGTCTTGAAAATCAAGTTCAGCTCCAAGTGTCTGGACTCTGTAATGCTCTGCCTTTTATTACAGCTTTTATTCCCTCAACTAGCCTCTTCTCCACAAGACGGGAAATTCCGTGTGGAAAAAAGTTTCTTGGAAAATCCCAGGATCCGGCCCTCCCACACGTCAAGACGGATGTTTCCCCTTGCCAGATCCACCCTCCCAGAAAGACACACTGTGCTGACAAACTGCCAAGTGCCACATCACAAACTTTTACTGACAGAAACACACAATTCCAGGATATCAAGGATGAGGATGACGGTTAGCTCAAGTTAATTGCATGAATAAGCAGATTCCAATTTTTCACCTGGCACAATGTTTTGCAGCAAGGAGGTGTCAGTTCTTCCGGTATCTCAGTAAGAAAGGCACCAATGCTCAAAGCTGGTTAACCAAGTTTGAGTAAAAATGGAAACTGCAGCCCTTCCTTGTGGATCTCAGTAGTGCAGAGCTCTCATTTGTGGTCAGGTTTGCCAGTCCCAGGATTGCTGGAACTCTTCTACAGCCCTGCTCACAATACAGGTTCATCAGTTACTTGTAGCAGCCAATCTTGAAACATGCACCCTGCTTTGAAGAGTCTCTTGGACCATATTCTTCAATGTCCTGATCTCAATAGAGTTACAGCTCCTGAACAGGTGCACATAATATTTCAGGTGGACAAGACAATACACTACGAATTCACACACATTTGTTGTGTATACCCTGATTAATTATACTACTGCATAAAGCTTCACCATTGTGGATGGGGTTTAATGAGGCTGAACATGCAAAGGACTCAACAAGGGCTGTCAGCAATAGGAGGCCACAGGGTAGCACCCACTTCATATCTGTAAAGCATAGTTAGAGTTTATACAGCGCATGTCAGAGCTCTAATTTTGGAGCCTCAGCCTGTTCTTACAGAATAAAAATCAGTGGCTTCGGATTCCAAGCTAATATCAACTGGTATCACCCAATTTTTTCACAAAAAAATAAAAAGAATTGTCAGGTAGCCAAAGATCTCTGCCCATCAAAGAAATCATCTCAGAAAAGGGCAAAGAATAAAGAGCATATTCGAAAACAACCTCAGTTACTAACAAATGATGAGAGTTGACTAGAAATCGCAATGAAGTCCTAGAAAGCAAGTCAGTTACTGAAGGGAGCGAGCATTAAAAACAACACACAATATTTGTAGGGAGAGGAGCACTTTCTAGCAGGTGTGAACTAGCGAAGCTGGAAACACAAACGGACAGTCAAGAAACTCTGAAAAGTGGAGGTTAGCTCTTGGGGGCCTGGGCAAGCCTTGTGTAGAAGAACCAGACTTCCCAAGGCTTCCAGGCAGAATCAGATCAGGACTGCTGTTTATTTAGCCTCAGACTGGGAATGAAAACACTTCCTGTTTGCCAGCCCTTCTCTGTTAGGAGGGTTTACTATCTGAAGAACACAGACAGAAGATGGTAGTTTAATGTACCTGTACGGCACATTATGCAGCAGGGTCTAATTTCACAGGGGTTCTGTAAACGTTATTCTACTACAAACTAACGTTAATCAGTCTTGATAGGGCAGGCTTTTTTTGTTTTCTAAAACATTGATCAGCTGTTATAACTATATGCATAGAAAAATTATAGACAACTCCAGGACAGTTTTTATGCTCCCAGGGGCCAAGAGGCAGAAAATCCTACATCTTTTCCTGGAGATTCTCTTTTCCAAGTCATTTAATGAGCTTCCCACTGGTAAGCACTCATCCTTGTCATGGCAGAAACTCTGAAGAAAGCTCTGAGGAAACTATCAGAGTTCCTTTGCCAATGGAATCTCCGGAGGAAGGAAAAACTTACTTAATAATTTACAGTAGTCTTCCTTTGCAGGGGCTGTCTGAGACTTCTTGTCTGCAGCAGATAAAGAAACCTCCACAAAAAATAACAAAACACCAAAGCCTACAAGCAATATGCTTGTAAAAACTCCAGCCTAAGAAAAGACTGCTTCTTTTTGTTGGCTGTATTCCCTTATGCATCATTGACACGGGGCTCTTTTTGGTTTTTCCCAGGGAATTCAGCTATCCACTGACTATATTCTTAATTCCCTGTAATGTACTGGAAGATGAAGGCAAAATTTTCAGTAAAAAAGAAAACCTGAAAATCATTCTCAAAACCACCCAAGAGAGGCTAAAACCTCATTATTAAAAGTCAAAGGCACTTAGAAACTCCAACCCTGCTGTTCAGGAAGACTGGGATTTCTGAGCTAAAGCTCATGTTGGATGCTATGCTACATGTATATTTCAGGAAAAATACCTGTGATACAGTTACTTAAGTTGAACTGTAGATAATCAAGTTAAAATGCCATGCAGCCTGACCTTAGCTGCTTTCTATGTTACTTATTTATTCTCTTCTCAAAGTTATTTCACATTTATACTTTTTTACTCTTTTGCTGGTTGATTTGGGAATGTAAGAGCCTATTTCTTGTGCTGCACAGAGCTGGATGAAGTTGTCGCTCTTCCCTTGTGCTACATGAGCACGGACATAGTTCCTTAAAATTAATACAATTCCTCTCTGCCAGAAAAATAGGAGACTCTAAAGGCAAATTTTCAGAAATGCTGAACACTTCTTGTTCCTATACACTCCAGACTCATTTTCACAAGTGAAAGTTCAGCTTTTTATAGTGGATGGGAACACTCCAGATCACCTCTTTTCCCTTACAAACAGAGGTGCCTTGACAATTATGTAGCCAGAACTAATTTTCCATTTGGAAGGTTTACTTAAGAGGCCACTATGAGACATAAAGGGTAAGAAAGGGCTATATAAACATATTAGGAATAAAAACAACAAAATCCAGCCAGATCTGCTATTTAAAGGACAGCAATTGACAGAAGACATGTCAAATGTAATTTCTTTCTATATAGAGGAAAGTTAATACTCACTGCAATAGTGTTATGCATTGGGAAAAAAGAACAGGTCAGATTATGGAAAGACTAGAGTAAAGATTATTTAGGTTGGTTACAACCAGTCAAGCTACAGTTTAAAGATCCAAACCCTCAGTAATTAACTTTGAGAATATAAGAGAAAAGATGTAAAATGGTGAACAAAAAGCAAACATTGCCTCTCTCTATCTCAGAAAAGAAGATCAAGGTAATTAGAAGCCAGACCTTCCACATGAGCACCTAGAAAAGATACTAGAACACTGAAAATTTTTAAAGAAAACAATTGGAAAATCAGCAGAAGGCTGCTAAGCTGTCAAGAACAGCTGACATTTATGATTGATCTGTTCCTGGCAGATCAACCTAGTTTGTGCCTCAAGGCTGTGTCAGTAATAAAGAAACAATAGTGCACTGTGGTTTGTTATAATTAAGATTTTTTAATATTGTCCCATGAGACATTCTTATGAGGAAACAAGTGAAACAATGCTTAGCTGAAATCACCATAAAATGAGCATATAAGGGGTGGAATCACTACTCAAAGGACAGTTTTTCAAAGAACCCTATCTGTCCAAGAGAACTGTTTTATTCCCACCCCACTGTAAAAAAGGGCGATGGAGGAAAGAAATCTTTACAATCTTCTAAAACCTAAAAGGTGTTTTAGAGTACTTAGGAGGCATGTGATAAATAATGTTTCCTCACTTGGTAACAAGTAGTGGTGGACTGATTTGTAGCGACAAAGTTTTAATTGAAAGTTTTCCAAAGAGGCCATGAAATGCTAAAACAGGAGTTTTGTAGAGTCTGCCTTTCTGTTGGAAATTTGTAAGTTTTGCTTTGAGAAACATTTTTTCAGTATCTCTATCAGTAGCTAAGGAAAATTTAATGCAGTGGAAAATTATTTTACTTTATCTAAAACTCTGTTGAACTTGCACAAATCACAAACCCAAGACAAATACAGAATGTGGTGGGATCGCAGGTAATGAGGTATATATAGATAGGTATATATAGATATACAGTTGTACACATAGAAAGAGACAGAGATTCATTTCCCACGTCTTTTTTAAAGGCTGTTTCTTTATCTACAAGATTACATCTGCATTTACATATCAACAGACAAAACCAGAACTTTAAGTGCCTCTGAGTAATCCAGTTCCATCTCTCTCCTAGAAGATATTTTTGTCATTCCTAATTTAAAACACTTGATAAGTATTCACATCAAAGTGCTTTGTATAATGGACATTTATCCCATGGCAAAGAGCCACAGAACTACTTGAAATTTTGAAGTAAAGGGAAAACCTCCAGCGTCACCCACAGTAACGCTCACTAGTACGGGAAAAGTAAGAGCTTTAGCCAGCCTTGAGCGGGGGAAAGGAGTTCTAGTGCCAGTAGCGAAGGTGTTTCCTGTTTGGAGAGGAGCTTGCAACACTAATTCTTTAGAAATTAGGAGACAAAGGATTTAAGGCACAAATTTTCCCCGAGGCCCAGATGGGAAGAAAAGATAATTTCTGAAAACACAGTCATCCCTCAGCCTCTGTGTCTGATTGAGTGTGAATAAGGTAGGCAATGCAACTGCTACAAAGATGCTGGAATTTCTCAAGGCTTCCTAAGGCAGTCTCTACTCTGTCTGGAGTGGAACCCCAGGAGTCAGAAAATCTTATCTCCACTTCTCATTTCGGGAATTCTGATGTGACTCATAGTGCTCAATTTCCTCCAAACAGGCAAAAATGTATGCTGAAGAATCTAACCTGAAGCCAGGGGTCACTTGCACTGGCCAGGTGTGATTCAGAGGATTGAAACACGAAACAGAGCCAAGGAGCAGAGGAAACAACAACTCACACCTTGAGTTAAGATAAAAGCAAGACTGGCCTTAACATCACACACTGGCTGCCTGCAGTTGCAGGTGGAACTGATCCCATGCAGAACTTGATTATTTCTAATTCCACTGTTTGAAATCATGGTAGAGAAGCTCTTGGAGCCTTGTCACCCTTCATGCACACCTAGAAAGCATAAGTATATAATGCATGCATTGACTGTTCATTTACTGTTCAGGGCTGTTCCACAGCCCCACAGTCTCAATAGGGGAGATGTCCCAGAAGTGACACTGATGGGGATGCTGGCTCTGAGGAACAGAACAGTTACAGCTTTTGGGAAGTGAAAGGAGTGAGAGCAAGTTTCAGGATTAGGAGATTAAGTAGGTGGTAGATACTGTAAAAGTGGTCATCATGAGACCTGTTTTTGTTTTGCAGATTCTTTGCATAGCTTCTGCCTAGCTCTGTTCCAATAAAATATTGTTTTGACTTATCAGAGAGCATGTGAGCTTATCAGCAGCACTGAAGTGCTGACATGACCTACCATTCTTCATTTACGGTATCATGAGGGAGAAGCTACAAAAAAGAGGAAGAGGCAGTAGCTTCACTTCCTTACTAATGCATCTCACCATGAGTTTATGGATTCCAAGCTTCAGGTCTGTTCTTTTCAGTGCTCAAGTCAGCTTCATTTTTATACGTCAAGAGACATAGTATTTAACATGTTTGAGTCCTTAACTAAAGCAGTACTCAACAACAATCATTAAATATAGCATTCAGTATAACAAATACAACAATCAGTAAAGGTCCATCACCAAAACTACTGGAATTCTGTGGAATGAGATCTTGCCACTGGGTATCTGAAATCTTCAAGGCAGAAGACCAAAGCACAAAAAATATCTGCACAGCACTGAGAAGTAAAACCTGACCCAAGAACAGCCATCAAAGGTGTATCATTCTTATTACTCATTTTTCTCAGTCAATAGACCATGAAAGAACAGAAGTTCTTGAATTAAGTACTCTTTCAGGAGCTTTTTTTGCCACAACCATACCAACTATGAATTATTCAAAGAAAAAAATTTATTTCCATCAGCTGGATAAGTAATTACTTCTTAGGACAGGCATTTTTAACACAAGATCATTAGTGAAGTGTACATTAATTGCTGCATATAATTGTTGTTTCAAGAACAAAGAACTCATCACTAACATTGAAAGCAATGGTGTTAAATTACTTAATTTTATCACTTCCCACACAAGAAAACCCCAACAAACCGGCACCACAAGGCTTTTTAAAGTTCCAGTTAACTGGTACCAAGATAATTCAGACTTCCCTTATTTCCAGGGCTTGAAAACAGTACTTTAACTTCTCCAGTGAAGATACTGCTCTTCCAACTCTTTTAGATTTCTTGACTCATCAAGGAAGGATGAGTCTGTCACCTATCCTGAAATTGTTGCACTTTTATGTTTGAGCCTAAAAAGCAATACGCAAAGTCAGTTTTCTCAAGTGCTAAGCATGTACCCCACCCCACAGACCCTGTTAATAACCCTTCACATGAAGAATTGTCAAGCACTGGAACAGCCTGCCCAGGGAACTGGTGGAGTCACCATTTCTGGAGATATTTAGGTGCTTAGGGACATGGTTTAATGGTGAATTTGGCAGTGTTAGATTTCTATTTGGATTCTGATCTTCCGAGGCTTTTCCAAAGTAAATGATTGATTCTGTGATTCTGTATGTATCCCTCCTGGTACATATGAGTTGTGGTTTTTTCCTCTCATTTATCAATAGGCATTCACTCATCATTTGTAGTCACATGACTGCAATCAGTAGCAGAGTCTGGTTATTTGGCCCACAGAAGTAATATTGCTTTCATAACAGGTATTGTACCAGCAGGAAGAGAAGGAATCGCCATTTATCATCAATAAAATAATACTTGGCCTGCATACAACATTCTTACTTCAGGCAGTTAAGAGTTCAGTTTATCTGTGCTTCTAAGCAACAAAAGCCCCACAATGGGGGTACATAAATACAGTGGGGAAGCTACCCTACTCTCAAAATAAAATGAAAGATCCAGATTGATGCCCACCTGAAGATAAGTAAATTAGGAGTGCAGTTGCTCTATACCCTCTAGAGTCAAAGACAGACAAAGGTTTATCTAAAGGTTAAGTCAAAGGACATAACTTCAATTTATATCCAGAATTATGCTAGTAAGACTTCATACCATTATATTCCCCATCCATCATCTTCATTCTGATTTTTTCTTAGGAGCTCCAATCCCAACACCATGACAAAGCAAGGACATGGTTTCCCTGAGTGCCTCCAGCCCTAAATCCAGCAGTCAAAAAACCCTCATATCTCTACTCCATGAATGCAAATGTGTGAGCTTATCTTGAAGAAAAGCAGCTGAAAGGCCCTTCTATTCAGGATGTCACATATCCCACATAAATGAACTCTGATCAGTTAAACAGCTCATTCACACTGTTTGTCTCTGCAGACCACAAAGGAACAGCTGGGCCTCGGGAATCATCACCTGCACACTGCTTCCATCATGCCCCCAACATATGGTGCAGGGCACGGGCACCAAGAGCAGGGAAGGACAACCAAAGGACAGTAGAGCCCTGGAAACAAACCTGGAGAGCTGTTGCATTGAACAAGGGGATTGTTCAGTGTTCTCTCACTTCAAACATTAACAATCTTGTGACAGGCAGGTGATATTTATGGTCATTCAGAAGGAGAGCCAGGAGAATGACACCTCCTGGTAGGAAACTCCAGGCTTTTCAAAGGGTAGATACGTGCCATGAAGTCCCTTCTAAAGAAATACCTCTCCAGGACCCTATTAGAAATTTGTGTTTAAGCCTGGGGAAGAGGAAGCAGCTAGGAAGGCTCAGAAAAGTAAAGAAGGTACTCACAAGTTTTCTGTATACAAACGGATGCAGCTGGTACAAAATACCCAAATGGATTTAAAAAAACCATCTGTGAGTAAATGTAGACTAGAAATTAGAGGGTGTTTTTAGCCAGCAGAGCAATGGGGTTATAAAACTGCTTCCTATGAGGAGCAGAACAAAGCTTGGTTTTCCTCAGATCTTGTTCAGTTTATGAAACGGATCATAGGGGACCATTATTCATGAAAGCAAGGTAAGAAGGGCCCAGAAGAGGCCCTTCACACTCCAGCATGCTGGAGGTTGGCATGGATTCCTAAACTTCAGTGCACAATCCAAGCCTCTGGCTTCTGGACTGACTATATACATACACAGATCCCAAAGATGTTGATCCCAAGAGAGATAATGTTATTACCCTGCATTTGTTCTGGCTTCTTTGCTAATCTGAGGAGCTGCTAATCAACAACTGTAGAAGAAGAATCTTTATTAAATCCTATTAAATTGGGTGGGCCATGCAGCAAAGAAGAACCTGTGATCTTTGATGTCCATGACAGACTTTACAACAGTGCATTTCCTTTGCACAAGCGTATTAGGCATTCTCCTGCTCAACCCCAGGGTTACTCCCACTCTGGAATACAAAAAAAAATTTGCAAGTACAGCTAAAAATTAGCCTTGATTTTACTTTCTCTGTTGTGTGAGGGTTACACGCGATGGAAAGCACCTACTTCAAAGTCCTTTCCTTAATATTTTCCTGTAATACAAGCATGGGCTAATATATCCTTACATCTTGTGCTCTCTGTCAGAGAGCTCAATAAAAGGCAAAATTTATACACCTGGAGTTCAAAATGATTGCTTCCCTTTCCTGACTCTAGTAGCCTGGATTGATCCAATGGCTTGAGAGAATCTCATGTTGAGTTTCACTGCAGCACCATGTATAATTTAACATATTTGCATAATAATAATATGCCTTTTCTAGTCACTTGCCATTCAGAGGTTAAATAGCAAAATAAATGTAGATGTTTTGACATTAAGATACTCCTAACAGGACCTGATGATAGGAAAGACCTAAACAATACAATTTTAGTCATTTGGGTGCAGTCCAAATCCTGCAAACCATAATGCAAAACAAGACCCAAATAATGTTTTTTAGGACTCCACTGCAAAGAGACAAGATGTCACTTGACCAAATAAATAAAAACCCCCTTGATTTTTCAAAAAATAGTGCCAAGATCACTGCCCCATTTAGCCATGAGTAAGCCCATGACAAAAGGAAAGTCCCTCCATCCAGTTTTGTTGGAGACAGGCTGTGCCTGGTTGAAGACCCTTGTCACCCCACGCCATCCTCTCTGTACCCCTGAGGCCCACAAAGTGACGAACAATTCCCACCAACAGGGGGAATTTTTGTCTGCAGCCTAAAAGCCAACAGGAAGCTCTTATACCTGGGCATGGCATAGAAAACTACTCTTGGATAAGATGGATGCTTGGGAAGAGAAAAGCATTAAAGAAAACAGGACAAAGCTCTGCTCTGACTATTGCTAAGCCACAAACTTATCTGCTCAAACTCATGTTGGGTGAAGCCTGATGCCTGTCCTCCTTGTTGTGTGCAAATTCCTTTCAAGTTTAGCTTCCAAGGTATGCCACAAGTATTTCCTTTGCCATCCTTACAACTATTGTTTGTTGCTAGTTCCTTCCGTGCATCATAACTGAAATGAGACAATAAAGATTTCCACACCCACGCACCAGGCTGCTGTTTTTGAGGAAATTAAGTAGCCCATTCCAGTGAAAAAGAAAAAGACAGGGTTCAAACAAACAACTTCCATAACACTTTCTTAATACAGAATAAATAAGAACATAAGATATTAGGGTAGATTGGTAAACAAATTAATCAAGGAATAAGCTAAGTACACAACACCAACCAAAATTAAAAAAGACCCTGCCAGATTAGTGAAGGCAAACTTAAAGGACTAATCCTACAAGCCTTTACTACTAGAAAAAGCAAGCTTAACCAACCACCTTAACTCCACAAGATTCTCTAAGCCCTATTATCCTAACTAGGCACAGATTTTATCACTTTCTCTGCCTGCCTTGAAAATCCCGAACAGCTGATGTAGGAGGCTTGGTTTCTACTTAAAGCCCTTCACACCTCTTTACCTCCTAAAATTTAGTTAGTAAGAATTCAGCTTCCTAGGTCTCTGTGTTTTTGGTTTTTTTTTTTTTTTTTCCCTTCTACTACTCTGTGCACAGACAAGGTGACTAATAATAGTCTCTGAAATAACAAAATGCTTGAATTTATTAATTATGGTTTGTTACAGTTAAAAAAGTAGCTTAGGAAACAACTTTAGTTGTAAAGTAACAAATCTCAAAATAGTCTAACCAACCCCTGAATTACATTTATCTTTGTAGTATCTCTAAATACTCTATTGAGATGATACGTACTCTTCCTGTTTTACTGTCACTTTTCATTAATTATATCTTAATTTATATAGCCTATTGTTTGTGTATTCAGAGGAAGTATTTAAGTGCTAGTTTTAGATTTTAAAACTATTATTGATGGAGAAATTCATGTCAACAATAGCTTAATATTTGTATGCACAAAGAGAAAATAGTTCAGTTAGAAGTGATCTACAATATAACTTTAAAATGTTATGTTGAAGGTCATTTGTGTAGATGTTCTGAAGTTTTTCTAAAAATTTTTAGTCTTTAAAATATGAAAATTCCCTGATTTTCGAGTAAACATTTGAAACAAGACTATGGTCTTATTTCAGTACTGCACGAAAACATTATTTTTCCTTTGGTAAATATTATAGATTTAGTCTTCAGTGAAATGGTAATAAGGAGGGATGGCTTTAAACTGAAAGAAAATAGGTTTAGATTGGATATGTGGAAGAAGCTCTTCCCTGTGAGGGTAGTAAGGCCCTGGCACAGGTTGCCCAGAGAAGCTGTGGATGCCCCATCCTGAAGTGTTCAAGGCCAGGTTGGACAGGGCTTGGAGCAACCTGGGATAGTGGAAACCACCCCTGCTCATAGCAGGGGTTAGGAATAAATGGTCTGTAAACTCTCTTCCAACCAAAACCATTCTGTGATTCTATGAAATTATTCATTCTATGTATCTGTGACTGTATGATCAATTTCTGTGGGGCTTGCCTAAATCACCAGTTGCACCTATAAAATAAGGCAACCATGAGTTAAATGTGTATTTCATATTCAGGATCAGTGAAATGTAACCTACAGAGTACTGGCTGTTGAAGCCACCAGGCTCTCCATGACCCTCTTCCCTAGCACAAACACCTTGTTTTGCAAGGTGCTCTCTACAAAGTCCTAGCTTGAGGACAAGTGGAGAGGAGGCCACAGTTGCAAAGGGAGGGATGCAGGATAAGAGCTCTCAAAAGGGCACTTTAGTGTTAGAGGCAGTGGTCAACTCCTGCTCTTGTAGTCTATGCAAAACCTCATTTCTCTGCTTTTGGTACGTTGATGCTCACAGATGAGCATCAAGTAAAAGAAGAGCTTTATTGCCATGAGGGCTTCTGTCAGGTGGAGACCCGGAGGCTCAGATGACCTCAGTCCCAAGTCAGAAGTTAATATACTAATTGCATTGGTTTAATGCTTCTCTTGACTTGGGGATTTGTTGTCAGACTCCATAACAGAACTACCTTGGTGTTTCATTGAAACCAGAGAAGTAGTCATTGACTTCTTTTTAAGTAGACGCTGTGCTGCTATATTTAAAGCTGGATGGGGTTACCAAGGCAAGAGTGATCCGTAGATGTGTTGCTTTGCAACTGACATAGCGATAAAACTTCGCAAGTTTTGATCGGCGGGCACCTTGAGGGAGCCGCGCTGCCGATGCCGCTCGCCCCCTCACGGTGAGCTGCCGCCCACAGCCCGTCCCGCCTCACGGCCGCCATGGCGCCCGCCCCGCCCCCGCCCCCGAGCCGGCAGCGCCATGGCGGCCATGCGGGACGTGGAGATCGACCCTGAGGGGACCTTCAAGTACATCCTGGTGCGCCTGCAGCGCCCGGGCGGCGGCGAGCAGCGGGACATCGTCCGGGGCACCAAGGCGGCCGAGTTCCACAGTGCGTGACAGCCCGCGGGGCGCGGAGGCGAGCGGCCAGCGGCCGGAGCAGGGCCCCCCGGGTGTGGGACGCGGCCGCCGGGCCCCGGCGGGTCTGAGGCGGAGCGGGAGCCCCGGCCTGAGTAGCTCAAAAGTCCCCTTTTCCTCACTGTCTACGTCTCCCGTGTGATATGAGAACTGGGCTAGTATATGTCAGGTGCCATTTCTGAACCCAGTCAACCTCATTTTGGAGAACGATATGTGGTAACTAAGTAAAAAACTAAAGGACTTTAACTGCCGCTTTTCTATGCCTCTGAAGAGAAACCTCCCTCTCTTGTAGGTGAAAGAAGGGAACTGCGGGAAAATAAGTAGAAAGTAGTTAAAAATGTGGTCTAGACTATTTTATGCCTAGTGCTTGTTCTAACGGCTCTCACCATTCTTCTTGTGCAGATCATATATTTGAAAAAGTAAATCCGGAGATGGAAAAGCTGGGATATGAGTGCAAGTGCCTTGGAGGAGGGAAAATTGAACATAATAGCAAAGACAAGAAAATCAGGGTATTTGGGCTCTCAACAGTAAGTGCATCTCTCATTTTGCTTCAAATGCTTCTGTCTCTCATGCTCTGGGATTTTTGGTTAATAGCATGGTGGCTTTTGGCAATTTGCATGGCATTGTAAACATTAACTGGAAAACTTTCCTGGCTCTCTTGTGAGATAGATTAGAAAAACAATAGTTTTAGGGCAGGAGACCAAAAAGATAATGTTGGTATTACTCAGTATTAGGTGAAGTTAGTATTAAGACTAAAAAGGGAAGTTGGCATCTCTTAACTCAGAATCTTTTAGTCTTATGCTAGAGCAGGAATAACCCATTTGTAGCCACAGGGGCTTGATCCAGCTGTTGTATGATCTTTATCTGCTAATAAAAATGTTGGTTGGTAGTGACCAGCTAAATTGTAAATGTTATTCTGTCTACCTTTGAGGAGTGAAGGTTGGGCCTTGAATGTCTTAAGCAGTTTCAAATGTTGGTGCTGCTTTTCTTCCAGGATGACTTGTGCCACCTAGAATTGTAAGGAGGAAAAAAAAAAAACTCCTTAACATCTGTGTGGAGTGAGAAGGCAGTGTATGATGCTTATTATACTAAATTCTGCTGATGGTTGTTTATTGTCATGACTGCATTTTTAGGTGAGACTTGACACCTGTATTATTAATCTAGCTGCCAAATTAAGTGTTAGAGGCAGTGATCAGCTCTTGCAGTCTGAGAAATAGACTTTGTTCCTCTGCTTTTGGTGCCTTGACGCTCACAGAGGAGCATCAGGTAAAAGCAGACTTTTATTGCTATGAGGTCTTCTCTCAGGAAGAGACCCCAAGGCTCAGATGACCTCAGTCCCAGGTCAGAAGTTAAAATATTAATTGGTTTAATGCTTCTCTTGACTTGGAGGTTTGTTGACAGACTCTAAAACAGAACTACCCTGGGGTTTTATGGAAACCAGAGAAATAGTCATTGACTTCTTTTGAAGCTGTGCTGCTATTTACAAGGCTGGATGAGGTCTTCAAAGTGGTTGCCAAGGCAAAAGTGAGCTGTGGATATGTTGCTTTCCAACTGACATAACTATATTATATGTTATTTTTGAGAAGTTTGCATTTTATAATGCATCAGCTTTAACCTTTTCAGTTTAAATGCTTGTTTATCTAAGCTCTTCTTCTTTGGGGCTAAGTTACTGATGAATAAGAGTATGTTTTGTTTGATAATATAACCTTGGGCTCTTTTTTTCAGTCTAAGTAAACTTTCATGTGAAATATTATGGGAAAAAAACAACCTATACATCACTGATTTCTATCAGTACACTGCACTGTTGTGCAGTAAAGGCTTTTTCACAGGGAGAAAGTTACATGTTGTTCTGAAATAAGACATCAAGATAACTCTGATCATTTAAGACAATAATGGAAAGGCCAATTTGACCACAACTGCCTTAAATTTCAGTGAAAGCGTAACACTGTGATCAGTGATTTTTTAAATGAAGGTTAAAAATCAGAGGTCATCTGACCTTGCCTTAGTTTGGAGTTGCAATGGCTGAAGAGCACAGATACTTAAAATTGTGCTATTATCAGCTAAGGCAAGATTGCAAATAAATAAAACATGAAGACTGTGGTTTCTTTAGTGGCCAGAATAGTGCTAAAATGATCACACTTGTTTGCGTATTCCCTTTTCCTTCAGCTGAGCCAAATCAGCTGTTTGTATGCTCACACATTAAAGTGGGTCAATGCAATCTCTGTGGTTTACAGGAACATTCAATAAATATGGTGGCTGAGGGGTTGGGAACATTGTAAAACAAGCTTTCTGCTGGAGAAATTATGTGGAAAATGCATTCTCTATTACTTGAGATTGCTTGACCTCATCTCATTTATTTTCTAGAACTTGAATTTGGAGAGTGGGGCTGGAATTGGAGAGGATAATAGAAAAATAAAACATGATACTACAAGAATAACTTTTTTAGAACTTGTATTTGATTTGCATGTGAACAACTTGTGTTGATAAGAACTGAATGGTTCTGACTGTCCATGTTCAGTAAGCATTATGTTTTTTCGTCTTGCAGGGCTATGGAAAAGCAGATCACTCAGTGACTGTAGAGATACTAAAGAAAGCATATACAGATTATGAAATTACATGGTCAGATGACAAGAAATAAACTTGTGAACACAATGAGCACTTCAAACCTGGTAACTGAGCTGTACTTTGATAAATAAAATTGACTGTGTGTTCTATGTATGTAACCATAAATCTTGAGTAACTGGACTCAGCCGTAATTTATAATATGGTTGGTAATACCCAGATAGATCTTATTTTTCAGATCACTCCTTCATGCAGAATCTGAAATTCCAAGCATTTTTACTGTCCTTTTGATGTGCCATGTAATTAAACACTTCCACACCATCTTATCTCTAGTTTATTTTCATCCAGCCCAGTTGTACTGCTCTATTGTAGGATACCTAAGGATTTACCATCAACTTCAAACACCACTGGACCAAACCTGTTCACTGGTCTTTTGACTCCAGTGTTTCCAGTTTATTTTTTTATTACTTTTTAGGCTTTTCATCTTTCTTCTCCACATTTAAAAAAATTGGTGTGGAGGGTGGGGTTGACTGTTACAGTTCTTCACTAATGATCCAAATCTTTGATTTACTCCATGGTTTTGAAAATTTAGTATTCTACAGAAGTAATGATCAAAATATTTGATGTTCCTTTAAGATCATTTCCTATAGCAGACTGGCAATGTCAAATATAGCAGATTGGCAATGTCAAATTCTGCCAATGCTGCTTTCATTCTGATTCCCCTGTACTACTTTTATTTGTGTGAATTTAATAATTATTTTTCCTTATTTTTTCCTAGCAATATTATGTTATAGTAAACTACCTCCTCAGTACACGTAGGCAGTGTCTGAATTAACTAACATCACCATCCTGTTGTGGCAGGATGTTGCTTTTTGTTTGTTTTGAAATTACTTGCTACAATTTTCACTTCTTCTGTTTCATGATAATTTTCCTTTAATTCTTTTGTGGATTTATTGACTTGCTGTCTTGAAGACTTGCTGACTTCAAGAGGTATTCGTATACAAATTCTAGTTCTTCCCTTTCCTGTGGTTCCTATGCACTTATCCACCAATATCTAGTGGTAGAGAGAAGCTTTTTCTTTTCAGTGTGCAAGTGACTCTTAACAGTCAAACCAGGAAATCTGAGCGACTTTAGGCCAGTTTCTATCTGCTGTTACTGCCTTCTTACAGTTGTGATCCATCTTAAGTCACCTTTCTGTGGCTTTGTTTTGGTTGGATGGAGAGGAATTTTCTCTTCTCATCCTCAAACCTTTCAGTCCAGTCATTAAAAGAGGTCTAGGGGTCTCCATCCCAATAAACTCCTGGGAGCAGGATCTCCCAAACCTGGTGCTGAAGGTCTCCTGGTGGGCACCTGCTTCCCCCACCTGCAGCCTGGATTTTCCCCTCCAGCACCCTTGTCTGCTTTTGCATCTGCTCTTTGTGCTTCTGAGTTCCTGTGCAGTGGTTGTCTGGCTGCACTGCTTCAACTACCATGGTAATGACTGCAGGCTTGATTTCAGGACATGATTTAATGCCTGTACGCCTAATAACCAAGAATAGCATACAAGTCAGTAACCTGCAAATTGGGCACTTCCCAGTTCCATTATCATGGGCTTTTTCCCCCCTAAACTTTAGTAAAATAACTGTAATTGCCAGTATACAAACCTGGATTTTAAATAGCCTCATTTCCCAAAACTGGCAAATAGTCTTCAAATGGAAGTCATCAGTTAGGGATAGCTGTGTTAAAACAAACAAGCCTTTGAATTTAGTTTCCTGGGGTATTTAATGAGTGATTTTAATCTTTGTCTCCACAATACTTACAGGAAAGACATAATTTAGACCGGATTTCTTATTGTAATAACTGGCTCAAAATGTGAGGTGATGGCATGAGGGGAGAAAAAAGTGATGATTTGGAGTGAGCTGATCAAAATTGAGTTACCAGCTGATCTCTACCTTATACTTCCTCATAGAAGAAAGATTTTAATGTGTCATCAAAAAAATACTTTGAGGGGCTTCCCAGTTCAGTTATTTAATGCAGTGTCCTTTGGGGCAATTTAATTTCTGTGGTCATTAACTAATATGTACAAGTGTTACAAAGGAGTGACAAACTTATTCTATTCCAGTTTGTGAAGAGAAGCAGGACACTGGTCACTAAGGTGGTGAGGATTTCTCAGGTAGAGAAAGTCTTAACATAAATTAGGGAAATTAGTATTATTTAAAGTTGAAACACTAACAGCCTACAGAACTAATTGTTGACTTCTGTTTCCTCTCAGCATGTGTCTGCTGAATTCTAAGAACAGAACTCCTCTAGAATATGGAAATCCCAATGCTAATTTTGCTGATTTCACCTGAGTAAAAGCATCCTTCATTTTCTCATTGGATTCTGAAATGGGAATCTAATTATACAGTGTGGGATTACCTGTTTTGCAGGTGTGCAGTCACTATGAGATTGTGGCTCTGCCATTCTTCCCTTGAAGTCCTAAAAATTCTGATTCTGTATTTGCACAAATCCAGCTATGTTTGAGCAAAATACTGAGTGAAGGCATAGTAATTAAACCAATGATGATGAGTTTGATAGTGGAATATTATCAAGAGGAAATATTATAGTAGAAGATTGTAAGTACCTTCATTTATTCAAATGTAAAGTAAATTAGATTCTTGTTCTTAACCATATTCTTTGTCATAGTGGTCATCATTTCTTATTACTTCAGGTATGGTTCTCTGAAGCTGCACCAGACGTAGCAGGTGTAGAACCACCATGATTTGTCTTATGAGTTTGAAAAATGACAAATGGTAATCCATTTGTTTCCAGATTCTTTGCTTTGACAAAAAAAAAAGAGCTGTTAACAGTACCTTCTTGATCTGCCAAAGCTAAAATGTTTTTTGTTCCTCAGGCTATAGTCAGGAGTTATCATCAGTAAGTTTCAGAGTCGGTGCAGAAAAATTCCAAAGCACAGTGACAGTCATGGCAAAACTGACTTTTTTCCTCCCTCTCCTGTCCTATGAAAGGGCAAGTTCAGTAGTTGCCAGAGCATCCCTTTAAAATAGTCTGAAACAGTAGTTAAGGCTTTTCTGTAAAGTACAGGAAATCCTTTACAAGTGTCTTAAAAGCAGCAGGATCAAAATAGGAACCTTGGGGTTTCAGCATCTTCAATGATGGAAACTTGATGCCATAATTAAAGTGATTTAGATTGCTGCTGTAAGAAGTTTCTTTCCATCCCATCAGACTGTTGTTCCTTCTGCTCTGCACTGAGTAGTGCAGTGCACTACATCCTTGCATCCAATTTACTGCAGTGGCCACTGTGTCCAAGTTTATATTTCTGCAAGGGCACCTGATAAAGCAGTGCATGATGACATAAGCTTTCTAATAGCTTTTTGTCTGGTTTTGGCTAAGACAAAACATGCAGTGGATTTCCTTTCATTGAATTGCTGGTGACAGCACCCAAGACCAGGTTTTGTAGTTCTTTGGATTTGTTTGCATTTTTGGTAAGGCAATTTCTTCAGCAACATCACTATCTTCAGCCTAGGAAAGTGCCTTGTATTGCAGGCTTTTCTGAGTGCTTGCTGTCCTGCCAAACTGCTGTGAAAAGATTGAAGAGGTGTGGATGTTCAGTAGTACCCACAGTAAGTTTTGAAAATGGGGCAATTAATTTCTGGAAAAATCTTGTTAAAACAGTACAGCAATCTAATTAAACTCCTATTAATAGCACAGTTTATCTCCTTTTCCAATTTTCTCCTAAAGCTCAGTTCTATCATCCTCCAGTATTTCATTTGTAGGCTTGTTGGTTGGTTGGTATAAGGAGCTTATTCTTGGGGAATCAGCTTCTAAACCAGTATGGCTTTTTCTAGTTCCTTGCCAACATTTTTCTTAGCCTCTGTCAGAATCTGAATGTGAAAATTCACAGACCACAGTAGTAAGTATTCTGTTACACGTTTAAAAAGGCTTCAATAAGTCACGTGTGCATTACACATGGAAATATTACAGGGACTTTTGAGATCTCCAGCAGGGTAGAACACAAGTGATAAATACAATCACATCCCCCTCTGCTGGCAAAGCAGCAGGGCTCAGAGGTGTGTGGTCCCTGCTTGAATCTGGCTGCCGTTAAACCGCCCAATCCTTGATAAAACCCTTTTGCACTAATTTTGGATGCTAAATTTATCTAATTCAGCCACAATATGTCATGGTGACTGCTATGTCATCCCATGTAGTGTATGTCATTCCTGGGACGTACAGTTCTGGTGCTGACAAAGAACGTGAAAGCCTGGCTGGAGACAATGACTTGCTTAACCTTTAAATACATATAAATTACAATTAATTATGATAAAGTGGTGCTGCTTTAAGCAGAACTCTATGCAAAGTCAACATCAGAAGTCCCTCACTTCTAGTCAGACACTAGAATTTGTCAAACATTTCAACAACAAGCATCCTTAACTTGTCAAACCAGAATAACAGGAAAAAGCAGAGAGATATGAGGATTAAAACATTTTTGAGTTATTTTGAAGGATTAGTAGTTTAATTTTAAAAGGAATCTTTAAAGGTAATTTCCATAATGCATCGCTGCAGACCCTGATCAATTGTTTTAACCATAGTGGTTCTAAACACATTTTTCTCTTCAATGAATTTCTCAAAGAGATAGATACCACCACCAACTCCAAAATAATGCACTTTGCTTGCCAAGTACACACAGCCATTTTTATCCAAGAGCTGAGCCAGTGTATCATGCAGAGCACTGTAATAGTCAGGATTATATATGGTCTCAGAGGTGAGAATTATATCATACTTTGAAAAAGGTTTGTTGCTGCTTAAGAGGAGCTGGCTGACTTGAGACCACTCTCCAGAAAAAAATCTGCATCTGTTGAGCACGTCAGGTGAGCCCTCTGCTTTCCTGGGCCTCTTGGAAGGAAGCTTGCTGGCTTTTCTGTCCTTCCCACTGCCCATCCTCCTGCCTTCGTTAATACAGTTGGCCACCACATTAGGCAAGGTTATTTCATCAATCACTGTGCTGTTGTAGTCCTGAAAATGGACTCTGTCAGCTTTACCCCTTAAAGCAACAATTCCCAGCAATCCAGCCCCACAGCCAAGATCCAATACAGTCTTGTTGGTAAATTCTATTTCAGCCTCGGAAAAGTAGTCCATGAGATCAAAGGTGCATTCCCAGATTTTCAGTCCTCCTTCATAGACTCCTGGGATGAGATCAGAGTGAGAAGAAACACTTTTGGACACGATGCCTTCATTGTCGGTGTCGCCTGAACACGTCATTTCTAGTACTGACAACTTTACATAAGACAGGTCCAGTACTGTTTCCATGACTCTATGTTCCAATACGTTGTTGAGATCTTTGGGAATACTGTGCTCCTTGGCAGCTTTCACACAGAGCTTTTTCATTGAAGTTGCCTCATCCTTGTGCTTATCAGCACCCAGCTTCAGGCTGGAGTCTGCTGCAGGATCGGCAGTTCTCCTGCTCTTTTCTGTGGATTTCTGCTTGTGTTGTGGAGAGCACAGCACCAAGAAGTGAGCATCTGCCTCACTGTTCTCGTTTTCATCAACAGCAAAATTAAATCGAAAATCCATTTTCAGGAATAACACTTTTTAAAAGCTTAATTTATTACAGCCAGCTTTTATGCAGGTATTGTTACAGGAAAGAGTATTTTGCTGGTGCAGTATCAGATGTCTTGCAAAGAGAAAGGTGAATTACTGCTGGAAATAGAGTAAATAGTTGTATGTATCATTAATACCAGCACAAACCGTTCAATTGTAGCATCCTGATTTTCAGTACCAGGCTCCCCCAGGAAGTCGTGGAGTCTCCCTCTCTGGAAACATTCCAAACCCGCCTGGACGCGTCCCTTTGTCACCAGCTCTGGGTGACCCTGTCTTGGCAGGGGGGTTAGACCGGATGATCTCCAGAGCTCCCTTCCACCCCCAGCTATTCTGGGATTTAAAAACCCGCTCTCTAACCATTTAAATTTATGAAAACAGCGTTACCGGTGACCCCCTCTCACATACCATAGGTACAGGCAAGGGACTTCGGACAGCTGCTAACTCCGCTGAAACTCGCATTTCAGACTCAGCCTTTCAAGGGGCGTAAACCCAACGTGCCGCTGCCCTTTCCGTGCTCCTGTGCAGGCCGGGTGAGGCGCTCCGGGCGCGGCGCTCTGGGCGCGTTTCCCACCCCGTTTTCCCTGCCCCGTGCCCGTACCCACCCGCGGCTGCCGGCGGGGCCATTCTCCGCTTCTCCCACGTGGAGCCGCTTCCGCTTCCTCGGGCGCGGGGCCTTGTGGGAGCGCGGGGCGTTTTTCCCGCCGCTGCCCCGTCCTGAGGGGAGCGCGGCCGCCGCCATGTCCCAGACAGACCCGGAGCTGCTCCTGCGGGAGCTGGGCGGCTGGGACTGGGAGCTCTGCCGCCGGGAGCTGCCTGCCGTCCTGCCCCGGCTCCTTATATCCTTCCCAGCAGGGCTCTTGGGTGTCGGCGGGAAGGCGCAGGAGTGGTTAGGGTATGTGGGGGGGTGTGTGCATCCTTCAGTGTTCCACGGTTCAGTCAAATCTGTGTGAGGGAAAGCGATGGGACCTTTGTGAGGGGCCGACACAGGATAAAAATACCGGGTACAGGGAATTTTGCTGGAGACGAGTACAGCCTTTCCCTGAAATAAAAGAGTAATAGAATCTAGAAAATCGCGTGTGGTTCATTTAGCACTGTAGATAATTCCCCAACACACCCCTTACCTACCTCCTCCCCCCGGCTCCCCCAAAAACCTCAAACCACTAAAAAACCCAAACCCACACACCACCCAAAAGAAAGGAAAACCCTCAAGACTTACTCTCGAATACATTGCAGAAATACTTTTCTCATCCTGTGGGTACTCTGGGCTCTCAGCCTGCGTTGGTTATGGAGCATCCCCTCCAATTTCATACGTATATGAGACAGAGTGAGAGAAGTCACTGTGGCTTCTGCAGGTGCTTTAAAGATACGCTTTATAGCAGAACAAGTTTTATTTTCTTTAACGTTTTTACTCAGTGTATCAAGAGTCTGAAGACTGGACTGAGCATATTCGTAAGTAATGGCTAAGAAGTGCCTCTTCCTGTGGAGCCCTGTATTGCAATTGCATTATAGTCACTGCCGTGCTTAAAATACTTCTGATATAACTAGGGATTTTCAGAGTCTTCACCAATCCTGCTGGACCTTGCACATTCTGCTAACTGCACGTTGAATAAGCTCTATAAAAGCCCCTATAGAAGCTCTGCATGTAAGGCTGCTTTTTCCTTTCTGCTGCTTCTGATCTTTAAACACATGAAAAAAGGGTGCTTTTTATCTTGTGTTTTATTGTCTTTTGGGCTGTTATCTTCCAGGTGACAAAGCTGATAGTTAAAAGAAAATGAGGCTCATATGTAACTGTTTAGGAGTGTTGCTAAAACGCACTGTTACATTGCATATTATGTTACATTATAAAATGTGCAACTATTTGCACTTTGGAATATGGCAGCTACTAGATCTGTAGGCTGGCAGTTGTGCTCAGCCTTCAACTAAGTTTAGTCAGGTGTGCTGCTATTTTTGATGGGTTTGTGCATGTTGGAGCTGTTACTTGATTTTTCAGATAATGCGTGTATGTTGTCACGCATTTCAGATAAGGCAAATGCTCTGTTGCCTCTCTCAAAATCAAGTACCTGATGTGTTTTTGCTTTCTGCAGTTCTTTGTTTCCTCTGGTGTTGAGCTTTTGACAGGATACCCTCTCTTTTCGGCCGAGGGTGAAAGAGCAGAGGAGGCTGCTGTCCATATTACTAAAGTCCTTTATTTCATAGTTCCATAGTTTTCTGAAGGTAGAGTTCGAAGGGGATACATGATAAGGCCAAACAGCAGCAGCAGCAGCAGGCTAAACAGCTTCTTCTTTTTTTTTTTCTAAACTTACAGAAGTGTGGATTATATTTGTCAATTGACCAATAAAATTAACACACGATTCTAGTTTTTCTTTTCTTAACCTATCCTGGTCTAATTCTGATGGTCGTAAATCTTGCACAAGTACTACATAGGTATTACACAGATTTGTGTATACAGTTTCTATCAGCTCTTATTGTTTATGTGAACACTCTCTAAAAAATGTGAACAGTATAGTTCCATCTATGTTTTGTCTAAAGTAAAGAAATTCTGTGAAAAGGTAACACTGCTTCAGTACAAACTGTGTTTAAGGTCTCTTTGCTGCAGCTTTTCAATGTTTAAAGCACTTAGCATATATTTCTACTAAAAGTTAAAAATCTATATTTCTATTTCACTTTAGTGTGACTTCATGTATCTCAGCTTATCCAAAGGTTTTAATTCAACTCTCTGTGCTTTGGCTTTCCTCTGGGCCTGGGTCCAGAGGAGCTCTCACTCCAGCACTCTGGTAGGTGGCTGTATATTTCTGATAATCACACATTGTAAATGTTTTTCTTTGCAGGTGTTTTGAGGATCCTGACTGAAATGTTTTTGCCACATATCAGCCTTGAAGATTTGGAACAAACTTTCTTCTCTAAAGTATTACCTAAGGTAGGACAGCTTCAGTTAACTGTAGAATTGTCAGTCAGTCCAGTGCTAGAACCTGCTTAGAATGCAGTGATTCTTCTTTTGAGGTTGCACAATGTAATTATTCTGTGGGATACAAAAATTGAAATTGAAATTTTACCCTTTAAAGGTTTTCACAGTGTTGTGTTGAATTGTTTCTGTGACTGTTCTCATTCTTTACAGTAGGGAGAGAATCAAATATACAATGTTCTGCTTTCTGTATTCACCAATAGACTTGGGTTTTATTTCTTTTTGAGAAGATTGGGCTTTTTATGTAATGACCAAGGTGGAGAATTTTTATGTGAGGTAGTTTCTCAGGACAAGTAAACTGAACAACTCAACACTCCTATATCATGAATAAATGTTGTGAAATTTGTGAATTAATATAGTGAATAAACTTTTGGACCATACTGACCTCACACGTTTTCTTTTTTGATTAAATGATGGAGAATTTTGTGCTATAGTTGTATTAAAATCAGTGCTTGCGTTTTAAGTGAAGTAAAGCGGTGCCAAATTACTGATTTAAGTTTCAGGCCTCAGCCTGTCCATTTTAAGAAGCCAGTAAAAAGGGCCACTGGATTTCTCTTATTTTATCTCAAGTAACAAATTTTGGAGATTACAAGAAAATTGTCTCATAGTAGGTGTATCCTGAAAAAGGATCACTATACCACTGTTTATCCTGCATATGCCCAGAAGCACCTCACTGTCTTTGCAGTCTCAACAGTAACACTCATCAGATATCCAAAAACCTCAACTAAAGTAGAAATAGATGTTGTTTGTACGTCATAGACTTATTTTTTAATGTATTAAAAATGTTAATAATCATTCTCAACAAATAAATAATTTTTCTGAGACAAATGAAAATCTTTTTTAAACGATATGGTTTTAACTAAGTAAAAAATCTTTGGTAGAATGAGGTATATATTTTTCAAGCAAATTAGCTGAGAATTTCGTTTTACTAACAGATTTTAGAGAAATAACAGGTACAATATCTTCTGTCTATTATATATATATGTATTTTTTTTTTATATATATATATATAAAATGATTTTTCCTTCTTGTTATATCATGCTTTGTGACTGAAATGCTGGAAAGTGTTTTCTCCTGTGAGGTCTCTCTGTGTCTCCATGCCAAGGAAGCAAGCAGGTATAGCGTGGTGCTACTATTTGCATGTGTACCTTTGTAAATAAAATGTTTCAGTTTTGTTGTGTTCTGACAGACTTTACAGTTCTTTGATAACTTGATGTGTGAATTATCCAGCGAGGCCAAAGGATTGACCGGCCAGAGTACAGAGTTATGCAGTACTGTATGGAATCTGCTACAGGCAAGTCCCATCACATAAGCTGTCAAAATAATGTTTACGTCACTCTTTGCTTTTATCTAAACTATTAAAATGTTTTTAGAATGTTTTTGCCAGCTACTGATGGTTAAAATGTAATTTAATCTTCCTTTGTAGTTGAAGTTCACTTAACATTTTATGAATGATTTGATTACATCTAGCATGTGATGCTAATAATAATTTAAAAAATCATCTCAAATTCTGCTTAAATTCCTACTGCAGATGTAATGTGACTCCCCATATTTAAAAAGTGAATCTGGCACCTGTTTATACAGTCACTTCATTCTAAGTTTTAAAATTTTTGTAAATTGAAAACAACAGTCAAAGAAGTAAGAAATTTTCACAGAGGATATCATATCAGAGAAAAGCTCTGGACCTTCATTATCTTGAACAAACTACTTTTTAATGCAAATAACAGTGAACTTTAAATGCCATAAAAATCTAGGTGCATTTCAGCTAAGAAAAGATGCTTTTGAAGGTATTGCAGGAGTGAACAGCATAGCCTGATGTTGTTCATTCTTGCTCTCAGACCATGGTGCAGCTGCTGGAGACTCTGACGGGCTGTGTGCGCTACGTGTGCTCGCTGCAGGAGTGCGTGTCCCTGCAGAGCATCCGCTCCCTGCCTTCCTCCGTCCTCTATGTGATAAAGAGCACCTTCACACACTGCAAGGTAGGGCTCTGCTGGAAGCACAAAAATCCTTACGTTCCTTGGCTTTTAGGAAACACTTTGTAAGAAGATCCTATTTTGAAATTATATTGTTGTTGAATTACTATTCTTTTAATTTTAGTTGTTAAATCGTTTGCAGAATGCACTTAGTGCATGAGTACAAAGATGATTTTTCAGTTGTCTGCCCAGCAAATCTGACTTGCTGGTGAGAGGCTCAGACTGGGCTATTTCAGTATTTTGCATCAGCATTAACTGAACATTCTGCTCATGAGCAGAGTGCTCTGAGACATCTGTGCAGCCTTGATGGCTGCAGTATTTTCAGAGCTACAAATGGCTACAAACATGGTGTGACCTACCTTATTTTTCTGAAGTTCCAGAGTGGATTGAAAGTTGAGATTAGCAGCTTTACGTTGGTTACCATGAGTAGCATGTATCAATTTCAGATATGGAGTGATCTGGATTTTCAGATGCAACAGTAATTCCCTCTAAGCATTGAAAATAAAACAAGGTTATTGTAAGGAGACACTAACTTGTGGATGTCTTTCATTTTCACTTTTGTCTTTCTTATGGGAGTATTTACATCAGTTTTCCATGTCAGGACTCAAACTCAGGTGCCATGCCTTTATCTAGCAATTCTAATATGAAAGTATTGAGAAATGTTTGGAATGCTGCTTCCTTTGTTTGCTAACACTGTCCTGTTTGGTTCAGAAATATGATCTTAGGTTCATACATGGAGGCCTAATCCAGAGCCCCCTAAACTCACAAGAGCCAGTCAGCCCTCATTAGTTGTCCACAAGCTGCAGGTGAATGCAGTTTATATTGAGTGGTCAGGGGCTGTGTTTCTGAGTTAAGTTAAAGTAGGTACGTCTGTGCCTTGGTTTTTTTTCCAGAGAAATGTATGGCGAAGCTCTTGGTGTTTTCAGCATGTGAAAAATCAGGCTGTGAGTCCTGAACTCTTTTATAAACCTCTCCCTCCCCATTTCAGGACAGTGAATCAGTGTACTGTGGGCACCTGCACTTAATTTCTGACCTCCTACAAGCCATGTTCAAGGAAACTTACTCCCTTCAGAAACAGCTGATGGAACTGGTTGATCTGATTTCCATAGGGTCTGCTTCCACTGAAGATGACATCACATATATGGTGTCAGGTATATTTAGATTTAATACTTTCTTAGTCTTGCTCAGTATTTTTTTCTATGCAGAGTATGTTTGAAATTTTAGAACAGGTTTCTGAGTGTGCTCAGTTCCTGCTGTCCTGACCAGCCTTTCAGAAAGCAGCATTTTGAAGCTTGAAATATTTCCATTTTTCTCCTGAAGCTTCCTCTGTGGGATGGGGCATGTTGTGTAGGTTTGTAGGAAAGGGGCAGCACCTAAACACTGAGCCATATTCCCAAATCATATCAATGTGCTGATATTCTCTTAGTATTCTCTTGGGATTGCTGTGAACTCATAAATCTGATTTAACTCTGTTCCTGCTGTATTTCCTCAGTAATCCACACTGTGCTGGATATCTGCTCTGTCATTTCCAATATGGACCACGCTCTTCATGCCAATACATGGAAGTTCATAATCAAGTATGTCATGGAACTCTTTGGATTTTATTGTGGTGTCATTTTAAATAATGAATGTCTCAATTGCTTTGTGTTCAGAGTTTCTAATAAAATTGAAATTAGAGAATTCAATGTAGGTATTTAGTAAGTAAATTTAGGAACAATTGAGAAATTTAGCTAGGAGGTAGTATTAAAGCACTGCCAGTGAAAGTAGGTAGGAATTGGTATGAAAAGTAATAGAAACTTGAGTTTTTGTATTGCAATGCAGAAGAAAATTTAAAACACCATAGTCTGAATAAATAATATTAAGAGGTCTGATCTGCAGTTTTGTAGACTTTTTTGGCTTGAGTTGTCTGTCTTGCACTTCCATCCTGCCTCTCCCCTGTGTTTCAGCCATGGCCATGGGGAGGGTTGTTCTCTCTGAGTTTCTTCCTTCAGTGTACATGGATATTGCACAATCACTTCTGACAATTAAATACCTGATTATATTCCTGTCTTTCAGGCAAAGTCTGAAGCATCACTCCCTGCTGCAGTGCCAGCTGAAACACAGTGACATCCTCAGTGGCCTGTGCAAGGACACTCTTCTTTCTTTTGACTCCTGTTTGCAGCTGGCTGAGCAAATGAAGGTGTCAGAGATACAGGTGAATTAAAAAGCTCCCAGAGCTGTCAGTGAACTTGGGGAGGATAAATTCTTTGTGCTGTATTATTGCTTGGAGTAATTTGGTTTGGGTTTTTTGGGGTTTTCTTTATTTCATGTGGTAGGCAGAATACCTGTGAAACCACATGAATGTGAGGCCCATAACTTTGTGTAGATTGAGGATGTTTTACTGAGACACTTAAGTTTTCACCATATTATGTAAGATTTTTTTTTTATTTCCTAAACTGACAATATCACAAGGTCAATCAAATTCTTAATACTGCTCTAAAAACGTTGAAGCATACATACTGAATATTTTTAAAGTTTTCCTTCTTAGCTGCAGAGTCTGTAGAGAATCAAATGTGCAATAGGTTTTGAACACTGTTAGCTATCTAACTTCCTGTTTTACTGTATGTCTTGGTTTGAAAGACAGATGTCTACTAAGGAAGGCAGGAGCCTCCCTTGGAATGGAAAAATGCAACCCCTTTCCCTCCGAATTATTATAAATATGAAATTGAGGGGCTTTCAGGCACAGATATGAGGAATAGGAATAACAATTCTTTTACTAATGTATGTATACATATATATATAACAAAGCAATAATACAGAAACACTGGTTTAACCTGACAGAGTCAGGGTACAACCTGACACCCTGCCAGGCAGGGTGGTGACAGCAGTCCGATTAGGTGAGTTCCTCGGAAAGTCCAGTTCCTTGGAAAGTCCAGTGGTGGTTGTGTAGCTCTTGTCCTCTGGGAATCCAGTGGAAAAAGGCTGCTCGTGCTGTTCCAAACCCCACACTATATCCAGGTGGGAATGCTTGGCTCCTTCCACCTGGGCGGAGCATCTCACAATGGGATGGTGAGTCATGAGGCAAGGCACTGATGGGCCCATTAACAGGAGATAGGCTGGAGGGAGGAGGCAGGGAACATCGCTACACCTGGTTTCAACAGCTCATGAAGATGGTAATAGAATACACTGTAACCCAGGACACTGTATTACTCTATATTAACTTTTAGAACTGCTTCTTGTCGACAGGAGGGCACTGATGTCAGGCTCTTCCAGAAGACAGTCAAGCTGTGCAGGTTCTTTGCTAACTCCCTTGTACACTACACCAAGGTATGTTTTAATACTTGAATTCTATGCTAGTATTAAATTTAAGCCTCTGGTCTGCAAATGGAATAATTTTGTACTGTGTAATATCTTAACAATTTACAGCTATCCCATATGGGCAGTATAATTAACATCCATACATAACCTGCTTGTAGTTCTTCCACCAGTAAATACTCACAAGCCTGTGCAGGGTTACTGCTGGGATTTCCCAGGAAAATAAACTATAACAGGTTGTTTCATGCAGTGGCACTGAGTAGTTGGTAGGAGATGTCTGGTAGCTAATGTAATTAATAATGTATTTTATTTTAAAAGTATCACTCAAAATTGATGGCTTTTGCAGGAATTTCTTGCTTGCTTCTCTGATTCCTGTTCTCAGTTACATCAGCTCTTTCTTCAGATATACAGGTATGTGAAGTACAAACAATTGATTATTGATAGTATCTTAATAACATTTCCATATTGCATTCTTAAATTACAAATATTTTGAGATGTAAAAATACAGTTCTCATTCCAGAGTTCTTGCTATCTTTTCTTCATGTACAGAAAGCTAAAATATTTTTTAATAAATTAGGTGTTTTTGTGTTACATAGTTACCTTAACCCCATTCTTGATCAGTACTGTGCATGTCCTGTAATGACAAACCATTAACTTTGTTGCAACTATTTATGGCAACATTTATTAACAAATTATGTGTAGAATATGCAGGAAAAAAAATTCTACGACTAAATGCAGATGTCAGCAGTGCCTTTTGACAGATTGTTTCTACTTTAAGAGAAAGTATGGAAAAATTTGTCCTGGAGAAGGAGGGGATCAGAAATAGAGTATCCTGAAATTTTTCATAGATTTACTGTTGTGTTAATAATCTTGTGAAATCTCACAGAAGGACTCTGGTTGTTCTGGAAGCAGATGCTCTTATAATGCTACACTTATAAATGTCTGCAAGTGGTTTATCACTTTCCTTTCAAAAAATTTTGTTCTATTTGCTGCAGTGGTGGGGAAGCGTAAGGGAACACAGAGTTTGTACTGGTAATTCTTTATGTTATGAAATCAGAGGCTGATTTCAGCCTTTTTTTGGAATTCAAACCAGGTTCCCTGGTGAGATGTACACCTGAGTTCACTGCATGTTCCACTGCAAGATTGGGTGGATATTTTCTTAGGAGTTTCTTCTTCTAAGTTTACTTACCTTGTAGGTCTTTTTCAAGTGGAAGTTTGTAAACTTTTATTCACTCAGGGAAACTGAGCAGGATTTTTGAGTAGGAATGTAGCGTTTTTACAGTTCACTTTATAAGCTGTGAGAGTAGAAGGTTTTCATTTCATGATCTCTTGCTTTATTCTTATATTGATTCTTTTTTTCTTTTATTGCCCAGAGTTTTTTTTGCTCTTCAGAGAAACTGTGATACTCTTTTAGGGTCATGTGTTAAATTAGTGCTGTCACAGTTATGACTGTCAAATTGTTTATAAAGGCGTTTTTCTTGGCTTTTCCCTTTCACTTGACTCTTTGTGTTTTGGTATGTTTCTTCTAATAGATGTTATGCATTTTCTGTGAGCTTGTAACGTTTTCTTTAAATGTTTAGTAAAATATAGATTGTGATGCTAATTTTAAAGGCTGAATGCAGAGTTGTAACTCTTGGGCTATAAAAGATATTTTAAAGTGGGGAGCCTTTTCTGTATTTTATTTCACAGGAACAAGGAAATAATGAATTTGCCTTTCTGTAGTTCTTTTGGAGAAAAGTAGTGTTGCTGCAAATGCTACTGAGAATATTTAACTTATTTTTTTTTCTATTCCCCCTCAGCAAATTTCCTCCCAGTCTTTATGCTCCAGAGATCTTGGAAGTTCATCAAGATGAAATATCCCGGGTTTTTCTTGTGGCTCTGGACCCTCTCATCAACCAGCTCCTTCCCTTTAGTCCTTTCATGGAGCAGGTGTTAAGTGAAAAGTTAGGTGGGTTGAAAGTACAACTCTCAGTGCTGTCTGAGGGATCAGGATTGACATTTTGACTTTCTGGACCGTAAGCAATATTCTGTACTCGTTTGCTTGTCTCTCGTTCTTTTGTAAGTACTGTGACAGAGCTGATTGCATGCTAACTTGGATGGATTTTGTAACGGATAGTTCATGTTGTTGCTGAATTCATCTTTTCCAAAATACTCATAACAACTGCAATATTAATCTGGCTAACAAAAATACTATCAATTCTGCTCTTTTGCGTAACTTCAATCCACATTTGCCACAAACATTCAAAGTAAGATGAAATTTTTCTGCTGTTCTGTTGTTGGGGGAAGACGGCTATTTTTTCCTAAATTAAGTATTTTCTGTGAAGAGTAGAATGCCTTCAAACTGAAAAATTATCAGCTTTTTGTTTCAACAAGCTCTTCTCCCTGATTTCTGCCCTGACCAACATATCACAGTTCTGAGATAGCTCATCAGTTTGCCTTTACACTTGCTTAAAAGCCAGTTTACACACACAATAGATATATCCAGCCACCTTGCTTCACATTTGAAACCCAAACTTCTACAGGTCTCCCTCCTGAGCAGCAGCTGCCCCAGTGTCTCCTCCTGCTTACCATAATGGACAAGCTGTCCTCTCAGCCTGAAGAAGTGCAAACTCTCTGGAACATAGGAAGAAGGTACTAAAAAGGTTTTTGTTGTAGTTCTTCACCACAGCAGTTGTTCCATACAGGCAAACAAAGGGGCTCAGCTGCTTGTGTTTCCTTTGCAACTGAATAGTAAAATTGTCACTATGGATTTACATCCTTATGCCAAGACAAACTGGATCTGGTGTTCATTGCCTCAGGAGTGAAGGATACAGAGCCAGAGATGTCTTTGTTTTTTCAGGAAAGGAATGGTATTTCGAGTACTTGCAGGGTGGAAGAAGGATATGTGTAATTCGTTGATACTTCACTAAGTTAAAATCTCACATTTTTATGTCTGAACCCTCTAACAATCACGTGAATCTGGTGTAAAAGCACAGAAGTTTTTGCCATCTTTTCTGGCCAAAGACAAAGATTTTGTAACACAGATGTTGCTTGCGGGATTTGGGACTTACATATCTGTAACCAAACTGTTCTCGTTTTTGTTGTTTTTCTTTCCCTCTTGCAGCCTGTCTTTGTTTTCAGCTCTCTTCTTCAGTTTCCAGCAATGTTGTGGGGAGCTTTCTCTCCCCGTCTGTTTGCCAGAGGTGGTCAGTACTGGACAGCCAGCAGTTCCCATCACCCTCTATCACTATGTCTGTGTCCACCTGTGCTCCTTCATTGCTTCTACACTCCCATCACACTTCCCTCAGCTGGTAAGACTGGGTTTTGCCTATCAATTCTTCAGCTGTTGTGATGCATAGTGCACCTTAAAAAGAATGGGTTCTTTCTAATGAGGTAGCTCTGAAGAGATGCTTGGGTAAGAAGTGGTTCTGTAGAAATCAGCTGTGACATAGTTACATGACTGGAGTTCAATTATACAGCAAATGTCACTTGTGGGAAAGGGGAAAATAAAGCTTCCTACAAGTTCTTGAGGACCTAGTGGTCTTGGCAATTTTTGTTCTCTTTCAGAGGAGGGAAGGTCAAGTTGTTATAAAAGTTCAGTGCTTTCCTTTATGAAGTATTCAAATTGTGTTAATTTTCCCATTTCTCCTCAGGAGCGTGCCCTGCTGGATGCTGTGCTGGGTTCCAGTATGATCACGTGTCTGCTAGCAATGGACTCATGGTGCTTCCTTGCCCGGTAAGATGCTCCTATTACAAGTCAAGCACGTTTTCCACACATCCAGTTCATTTTGTTGTTGTACTTAATTCCTTGGGAGAGATTTTTCTAAGACAGAATTGTCCCAGAATTGGATTATTTTCATATACAGAACATATTTTGAAAATTAGGAGTAGAAATGGCTTAGCTGTTTTCACATTCTTGCAAACAAGATGAATGTAGCTTCTCTGTTATTTAATAATTGGTTTTAAATGGTTGTCTCAAATAGACTGTGTCTCTGCGAATCAAGTTTAAATATGTTAGAGGAAATGGCAGTTTCTCAGACGAGACTTATAATATTTAGTCTGTAAAAGAATAGGAAGTACAGATTCACAAACTGCTTTCTCTCATGTTTCAGGTATGGAACAGCTGAGCTGTGTGCTCACCACATTAATGTGATTGCCCACTTGGTAAGAACCACAGTGATGTTTGCAGTTTGGCACCATTTTAATGAGTGCTACCAGCAAAGATTCTAAATGATCGAAGACAGGAATTTTTTTCTAAATCCAAATGGAGATTGTTTCAGTTCTTCAAATTGGGTTAGTAATTAGCAGAAGCAGTACAGTGAATATATAAAACAATATGCCCTGCTTGTTTTATTTACAGTGTTACTGCTGTGACAGCACACAGCACCTCTGAGAACATCCTGTGTAGAATTTGTTTGCTAAGTGGTGATTTTTCCCTTAGTGTAATGAGGTGCATTACTTTTTTATCCTAATGCAGGTAAAGGCTTGGCCTAGTGACTGCTCCCAGGTCTCTACCCTGGGTGTGCTGCTGAGGCGAATGCTGTTCTTGATGGCTCCAGAGCATCAGGCAAGTACAGCACCAGCATCTGCTGTTGTCAGTAGAAGAGATTTGAATCAGTGGCCTGTGTTAAAATATCCCTTTTCAGTTCTGGAGAAGTGACAAGATACTGAGTGCTGACTTGCTGCACTTGTTATTGTACTTGTTATAACTTAATCAAAGTCATTAAGTCACTAAGTTATTACTTATTGTGGATCCTACTTTGTGCAGAAGTGCTCTTTAAAACAAGAAAAGCACATTGACCTTTCTAAGAGTCTTACTGGGCAGCAGTGAAGTCCTTTTTTTGACGAAGTATGAAAACAGCGCAACTCCCCAGATTTGTGAAATTGAAAACTGTGACACATTGAAACTATGTCCTGTCATTGCATCTGTGACTGGTGTTTGTGAGCATTCCCATGACATCAGATATCAGGAGTAGTGTCTTGTCCTGTCAGTGCCTCTCTGTTTACTCTGGAGAGCCCTTTCTTGTACTCACTGATGCCATTGCTTCGAGCAGCTGAAAGAATCAGTTGCTTAATCATTCTGATGTCCTATATGTGACAAGGAAGGTGGCAGTTTCTAAATTCGTTTTATATAAAAGGTTGGATTTTATTTAAATGAAATATTTTACACAGTTTTTTTTTACATAATATATCTGAAGCAAACCAGCAGTCCATTTTGGTTTCTCATCTTTCAGACTATCAAATTGTTCTGTGGTCTGTTTAGTTTCTGTTACCTTCTGTTTCCAGGTAGAATTTGCTCATAAGTTTCTTCCTGAAGAGGTGGAGAACTTGGCTGTGTGGCAGCACGTGTCCCTCAGAGCCCTGAATCCTGACCTTAGGACACAAGTGGCATCCCAGCTGTGCATGGCAGGGCTCGCACGGTGCCGGCAGTGGCTGAACAGCAGCTGTGCCTTGGGAGAGCTCCCACCTGTGGTAAGGAGATCTGCTTGTCTTTGGAAAAATGTTTGAACTCTGGGTTTTCAAACTACAAGGATTCTGTTGCTGTCACCTCGGTTTTATTTTTCAGTCTGTTGCACAGCGTTTTTCTGCACCTAGCTGGCATATGCATGAGCAAGAACTCTCATCTTGTTTTCTTGTAGTATGCAGCACCTTAGGACCTCTACTGTGACAGCGGAAGTCTTGTGATTCACTAGTTATTCTAGTTGTTTGCTCTCTGGGTGAGCAGATGTATTTTTCTTCAGAATTTCTGATTTATGCTATGCCTTAGCATACCATTACTCTTCAGTTTTAGAGTCCTGGCTGGTTTTATGCAGTATCATAGCTGAAAGATGCTCACTGGTCTCCTTGGTGAGGGAATGTGAGAAACCAGAGGCTTCCACATGAAGCGTCTGCTGCCAGACTTCTCCTGCCAGTGCAGCAAATGACCTGTCCCAATCAGGGAATGAGAGAGTCCTCTAAAGGGACAGACCCCAAGAGAGCTCCCCAGGTTAAAGTGACTAAAAAGGCCTCCCCCGGGATGCCCTTTATGTTATGGAAATCTATCCGAGTTCTGCTTTCCCAGTTGGCCTCCCTGTCCCCTTATACCTTTTCTGCTCCTTCTTTAGAAAGTTCTCCGTTCCCCACTCTCCCATTGGACCTTGTTCCCTGCCACTCACTCAGATTTTCCCGTTGGCTTCCGTACTCTAGTCCCGCTTATGTACCGCCCCTGATGCTTTCCCTGCCCCCATATATAAACTGCATTCCTCCGCCGTCTTTGGTTCCTGGTCCGCTTCACGCGTGGGCCTCAAATAAACCTGTGCCATGGAATTCCACACAAAGACCCTTCCTGCCTCTTTACCGTCGGCTTGTCGAAGAAGCTATCCGGTGCGTGTGTGTGTGTGTCTGTGTGAATGCAGTGGCTGCCGAGCGACTTTCTGTTGAAGTCGGATCCGGAGGTCATGGCACCCCACCAGAACACGCCCTGGATCCTGACAATGACCTGCAGTGTGTGTGAAACTCAGGAGTAACGGATGGTTTCCCTGCTCTGGAAGCTTTATTGGCTGGTGCCCTGCTGGATTAGCTGTTCTGTACAGCTGACACAGCACTTTGAGCTTCTTCCCATCTTGTATCATTTTAAATGTTTCATATGAGCCTGGGGTTTTGGATTGGTTTATGTGTAGTTTGTTTTGGTTGGTCTTACAGTTTTTTTTCTCCTAGAACACTGCCCTTTCTGTCCTACTGGCTGTCTGCAGTTCTGCTGATGACACTCTGGAGACAGAACTTAAGGTATCTGTCTTGGAAGTGCTCAGTCAGTTCTGGTCTTTTCTCCAGGCTAAGCAGGTAAGAGAATTTGCTGCTCCAGTGGTGAAAACATGTCTTGGAGAGGCTGGTGCTGTTTCCTCAAGTTGTTGTTACTCATTCGTTTTACTTGGATTGGACTGTTTTCTGTAAAGCACAGTGTAAAAGTGCTGCCTATCTGCTCTCGTCTGGTTTATCTGTTGGGCAAGTGTGAGCTCTGGGAAGCTTGAATTTGAATTTCCTGAATATTACATATTTGGTTCCTTGTTACTCCATCTGTTACTCAGTGTCAGATTCAGACTTGCTCAAGGAGAAGCCTGAAATACCTGATTTTGATTCATACCAGTTACGAACTTAGTGTATTTTAAATATTCATTAGAATGTGAACAAAACTCAGGGTGATTTGATTAGAGCACAGCCCAGCACATGGAGACACACAGGGCTAATCACCCTTCTCCCAAGGCAGTCAGACAATGTGTTTGTGACCACCTACCTGTTCATGGCTGCAGCTGCATAAAGGAAAGAAGAAAGGATTGTCAGGGTTTTCATGCTCCAGATTAAAAAAGGAAGTTTGAGAGTGGGAGTGAAGAGCCAACAATGTGCCCCCTCAGAGGTCTTTTCCAGCTTCAGCCATTCTCTGAGGACATTTGGCAACTGAAAGTGAAAAGAAATAGTTCAGATAGCCTTTAGGTGCTTATTTTAGTGAGTGGTGGAAGTAGATGAGGGTTAAGAAATAGTCTCCATAAAAATCAAGGAAAACGGTCTTATAAAATATGAATACCTAGAAATATTGATATTACTATTTTAATATTTTCTTCTGCTGCTTACAATGCAGCATTTTACATGTGTCAAGTCAGGCTAAGAATTTTGGAATGCTACTGTAACTTGACATTCTTTCTTAAGTAGTTATTCCATGAGCTAAAATGCAGTGTTACTCCTATCTTATGCTCTCTTCAAGGTCTCACATGAGCCATGTCTCCAGAAGACACTGTGTTTATTACTTCACCTTTTGGAATTTTTCGTCCAAGCAGTAGATGCTCAGCTGATTACTCAGGTAAAAAAAAAAAAAATCATAAAATCACCAACACTACCTTATGAATAATACACTACATGAAAACCAAGTGTTTTGTAATTTGTTGAAATCTCAAAGGAGTTATTTCGTGGTCTGGCCTTCTCTTAACGAGAAAATAATCCTCCTTGATTATTTTCCTGGCCTTTAAACCAAGCACATGGCATTTTGGTTAACACTGCTTTTGAGAATCCCTTTCCTCTGTAAGATAATTGAGATATATGGATGTGCTATAGAGAGCGTGCTCATTTCTTTCTAAAATGCACCCTGCAGCTTTATCCTGGCCAGTTTTATTGGAGGTGCAGCATACCTTCTTCAGGTGTCTAAACTCCCTGTGTTTGGATTTAAATATGAGCCTGCACAGTTTTCACCTCCACTCTGTCTGATGGAGCTTTGCTGGGGTTTATCTCCCACAGGTGTTTGCACTGCAGTCATTCCTGCTCCAGCTGCATCCCCCAGATCATGTCCGTCTAGCAATAGTGGATTTTCTGTCTTCCATGGGAAAGGTGTTCATACCACAAGAAGCACAGGTAAATGTAATTGTGGCCTTAGTGAAATTATTTTGTCTTCTGATAAACACCTTTTATTTAAATATACAGTTTAAGGATAAAGTTCATTAAATACATACAGCAGTGCCAGGACAGTTGTCTTGGACTGATCGTCTGCAGCAGATTTATTTTTCATCAAGAGGTGCTGAGTGCATGCAAGATGCTTGGAGGTTCAAATGCCAGTCCTTTCTCACTGGTGAGAAGCAACAATGTCACCTCCCTCACAGTGGTTCTTTAGCCAGACAGGGCAGTAGCACTCGCATTTCCCAAACCTGTCCCTCAGAGTGATTCTTTAATAATAAATCACGATGGTGAGATATGCACAACTAACTCTTGGGAACTGATGGACGTTTGTTCCTGTTGCAGAGGCAGGTTGTGCCCCAGCTGTCCTGTCTGTTTGCCTCTCTGCTGGCTGACCAGACCTGGCTGATTCACCAGCACGCACTGGAGGCATTCACACGTTTTGCAGAGGTGAGCAGAGCACAACTCTGGGTGCAGGCATTTGACTCTGTTAAATTCTATTGTACAGAAATTCTCCTGTCTTAAATGTTTGCTGCTCCTCACTGCACAGTCTGGATCTTAGTTACAGATGCTACTGCACATTAAAAGTACTGAGGGCTAGTGCAGTTGGAAGTGATTTCAGGAGCTGGAAGTGAAGAAGGATTAGGCACTGGTTGCTTAGATTGGTTGCAAGAGGGCAGGGACTGTCACAGAAACATCTACTTTTTTCCCTTGTTAGCATGAATGTACTGAACAACCAATAACATTTTTGACAGGAAACAAGACATGAAGATGTTGTTCCTTGGTGCCTTAATTCTGAAGAAGCTAAGAACAAAGTTGTTAATTTTCTGGCTAAGGTATGTGTATTACTTAACCATTTTACTGCTCTCTTAGTTGATGCTGTACATCTGCTATAAGCAATACACAGCATGGGTCTACACTTTGATTATCTGCATGACCATTAAAGGACTTTAAAATAAACTGTCTGGTTGAACTTTTCTACTTTTTTTAATAAGTAGAATTAACAATTTGCCAGTCCTATGCACACTGCTCCTCCAGTACTTCCAACTTAAAAGCAAAGCATTTATCCTCCTTAAACAAAAAATAGTTATTAAATTACACTGTTATTTTTGAAAGAAGTTATGTATTAAAAAGACAGGATTTGATAATTTGGTTTGATTTCCCTTCCCCATTCTCTTGGATCAGTTTCTGAAATCTAAATTAACATGTGAAACATCTCAGTCCCTTTTGCAAAATAGGAGAAATCCTCTTAAGAGCAGGTGGCTGTTGCTGCAGGACAGTGACAGAGGAAAGAGGGGGCAGCTGTGACACTGGGAAAGAGAGGCAGGGCTCTCTGGCTGAGCAGCTTTTGGCAAGCAGGTAGTTTACAAAAGAACTGATAGCTGCCAGTGATGCTAACCCAAAGTTGTAGGTAATGTCAATCTTCTGATCAGAAGAGTGTGTGAGAAATAATATTCATTGAACTGCACATTAAAATCTCTCCCTCCCTCCTTTTTGTTTTGGCATATAAATTGAGCCTGTGAAGGCTGGTAATGCTGCCTGGGTTTAGTTACCTCTCCTGGGGCTTTCTCCCTAGACAAGGCAGATGGAAGAGACAAGAGAAGCACGAACAGAACGCCTGAAGCAAGAAAGGATTACCTGGAGTGCCCAGGTTTTAAAAGTGGATGGAGAATTGGAGTCAGCAGGAGAGGTATGTGTGCTTCCTTAAACTATCTGGGCCCTATTGTTAATTTCTGTCAGTTCTGGGGAACCTCTGAAAAGGCTGATGGTCTTGCTGCCCTTGGTGTTCTAAGAAAAAAGGTCACATGTGCACTCCCTGCCCTTAGTATATCCTAATGGTCTGTAGTGCCTGCCAGGCAGCAAGAACTCTCACAGGACAAGAGAGTCTTGCAGCTCTGTTCCACCTAAGGGTTTCTTGCATTTGGATAAAGACTGATCCCTTAAGTACAGTATTAAAATGATGTTTCATGTTTGCTTAAATCTGCAGCCTGTAGCCAAAAGAGCCTGTCATCCCCCCTCTGAGGAGCAGTACAAGGTAGCAGTAGGCATGATGGAAGGGGCAGTGGAGGCTGTGAAGCTGCTGCTCCAGAAAGGGTCCCCCCCAGCCTGGCTTGCAGTGAAGCTGGAGGCTCTGCACGCAGCCATAGCCACCCTCAGGGACAGCTTCCGGTAGGTGCTCCACAGGGCTTGGGGGGCATGAACCAGCTCAGCTCCCTGGTGGGAGGGAAGAGGTGCCCTTGTGCCAGGAGTGCAGCAGAAGAAAAATCTGTGACACGGGCCAATGCTCTGCAGTACTGCTGGGTCTTGGTTCATATGCCAGAATGGACTGAGGGGCGCAATGCTGGCCTGTCCTGCAGAGCCGGTGGCCGGAAGGACTGATGTATTTGAGCGGACACTACTGGACATGTGAGCTGTGGGTTTGTATATTGCTTGTTCTTCTACTATGTGGAGATAAACATTTCGTGACATTGTATTCTGAGTACTGAGAGGTTTGAATTTGTTGTAAAAGTAGCAGTTACCTTGTTCCTGTCACATACAGGTGACCAGGCAGTAGTAGTAGTTTTTATCTTTTTAAAATACACTCAAGAATAACAATTTGAGGCTCTCTACTGTTCTCTGTTCCACTCCATGCTAGGGTCCTTTAAAAATAATCTTTATTGGTCACAGTTAAGAGCAGAAAGAACACGGTGCTTAAGCAGTTTGTGGTTGTTCACTGTATGATTCCTAGCACTGCTTGTGCCACTGACAGAACTATACAAACAGAAATAAATAAGTTGAATAAACTCTACATTCATCTTAAAATCATCTCTTAGCTGAAAAGTTAAAAGAGCCATTTCTAAGGCCTTTACTTTTCCGGGAAAAAAAAACCAAAAAACAAAGAAACAAAAAAAAACTCAAAGGCAAAAGGCACATTAACCAAGAAACGCATTGTGACTTTCATTTATTGTCAGCAGTTTTTCAGGGCAGAGATGAGTTCTGGAACAATCTCCTACACCACTCTTAGCCTCCAGTAGCATGTCAGCACCATCACACCATCACCACCATCACACTGTCCTCTCTCGGGGAGCAGTGGCAGCACCACAGCTGGCCATATTGCTCAAGTGCAGGCTCACCCCTGCAGCTTTTGGCACAGACTGGGAAGGAGCATCCATGGCAAGAGCTCAGGCCCCATGGGATCTCATGGCTGTGCAGCAAGTGCCTGCCTTCTGGCAAAAGCAGCGCTGAGGTACTTTATCCATTGTACTGGGGAAGCAGCAACTCTTGTCACAGGATCCAACACACCATAAATCACCTTGGTCTCCTTCAGAACTGTTACCAGTTGGTATCATCTTCCCAGTTCAACTCTTCTTCTTCACCCCAGCCTGTAGCTTCAGCCTAGAATCACATAAAATTATCAACATTAAGGCATGTGGAACGTACTTGTGTGCTTAGCACAGCCCTAGGAGCCAGGCAGGAGCCTGTGTGGCTTGTGATAGCAGAGCATTCATCCATGATGCCAAAAGCCGAAAAATAAAGTGTCAATATTTGCAGCTTATGGTCTTAAGAACTTTGAACTACAAGAGGAATCACCTTAAAGACAAAAGCAGACTTAACAGGGAGTCTTACTTTTCTTTTTACTGCTTGTATCAAACCCACTCTCCATTAAAAAAGGATGGTAGAAATCAGATGATTTCTTTCTCCCTAGGAAAGAGCTGTTTCTCTACTGTATTCTAACACTGTAAGTTTGATCTCCCCCTCCCACTGACACAGTAGTGACTGCCTTCCCCCCAAAATGGGGTTGGTGTTGGGGTCATGACAGTGCTTCTGTCACAGGACACTGTGCCATTTTCATACGTCATAAACAACTTCAGTTTACAGCCCAGGTTCCTCTCGCCCTCTGCTCCCTGCTATTCCTGGGGTAGCTCTCCTGAGGCTGAATGAGCAAAACAACTTCAAGTCAACACCTATTCCCTACGGGAGTTACATGCTCAAGTGGGAATGCTGCCTCCCCTCCTAGGAAAAAGCAGTGGTCTTTGGTGTCTCTGTGATTGGGCTACAGGGATTTATCTACTTACTTCAAAAAACCCCAGTTTTGTAAACCCCCCCATGTCTCTGAAATAGAGAAATGCTTCAGCTATTTCATGAAAACAACACACCCAAAAAGCTTTACTCTGTAATCCAGAAGTTCTGGTTACCTGGACCTTAATTTACCAATGGTATTAGGTTTTCCTAGAAGAGCCAGGAAAAACACTTCAGTCCTGAGCATTCTCTGTGTCTGAAAGCCCCTTCTGTTTGAGCATAGGACCATGTCTGTTCAGCAGCCAGGATCCAGCCTTGTTTTACTTGTCTGACAAACCAAAATTCTCCTTAACAAAGCACAGGATTCCTGCATCCAGGATACAGCAGCGCAGAGTAAAAGCTGGAGCTAAAACTCCTTAGTACTTCTAGTAGTGTACAAATCGAATCCATTCCCTCCCTGTTTCCTAACATACCTCTCTTTGCTGTATCAAGTGCCCACTGAATTACCTGGTGCCTGCTAAGATGCATCAGTCAGAGCTCAGCACCTTTTATTCACAGGTAAAGACTCATCTGTCTGGCTGTGCTGCTGATCCCTCCTCAGGAACCCATCCCACGACTGAGGGGCCAGCTGTGCTACAGCAGCGTGTGTGCTGCTGTGTGCTGTGGAGCCTCTCAGGGCTGCAGTCACCTAAACCTCCCTGCCTCAAGCCTCTTACCTCAATCACATCAGCTGCTGCAAATTTGGATGAAAACAGCACGTTCTGGGAGGCACCTTCTCTGCTGGACACCCCACCCAAATGAGTGGGAACAACTGCTTCTGTCCTTGCCTCAGGTAAAATCAAAAGAGCAGAAGAAGGTTTAATGTCTGGGATCATGTCAGCAAACCAGTCCAGCTCAGGGTCTTGCACTGGTTTCCTCTTCACTTTGATCGTGAATTCTTCTCCTAAGCCAGACTCTGATGAAGACTTCAACCTTTCCTGAAAGGTTTTTGGCAACACAGTTTCTCCCAGTTGTTCCTCATGGTCCCACTTGTCATTGCTCCAGCTGTTCCCATGGCAAGACGCTGTGGGGGGACTCAGTCTTAGGCTTTTGAATTCTTTGCTCAATTGATGGGTACCTGGCAGAGGCCTCAACCTTTCAACTGCATCAGCATGTGTCACAGTGAGGCAGTTTCCTGAGGACAGTTTAGGACTGGGGCTCCTGGGCTCAAAGTCATCCCAAGGCTTCTCATCTACATCATGATCAGCAAAATAAAGTCCCGTGCTGCCCCGCAGCTCCCGGGGCTGAATTTGAATGTTCACGGTTTTCTCAGTGTCTGTCTCCTCGGGCTCACTCCAGTCTGGCCACTCCTCTGCTGGCTTTTCCGAGGTAGTCGTAGAGCTCCTGCTGTTCCCCAATGGATTAATGCTTCCAGGAATTCCATTCAGGGGGGGCTGAGTGCCTTGCTCACCTGTGGAAGACAAAGGTGTTACAAACCCATTATAAAGAGAGCAAGTGCAGGCAGAGATGGAGTTGTGTCTAAAACTTCTTGACATCACAGGGAACAGCTGGCATGGGAACAAGCCAGTAACTGATTGGAAAGAAAGCTCCTCTTGGATTAGAAAGCAGGGACACTTTCCTGCTTGCAAAGGAGGGAATTCACCTCAGAGCCCTGGGGCAATACAAGGTGATTGCTGATAAGCAACAGGTGACTGAGAAAAGGCCATGGAAGGAAACAGAATCAACTTTGACTGTCAGAATGAGCTGACCTGTAAATCCAGAGTATCTGCCGATACCTGTGGGAGGGGTGAAAGCACAGCACAGAATCTGCCATAAGGAAACAAATTCAAGTCCAGGCACTCAGTCTGTGTATGTCAGCTTCCCAAATAGCTATTCCCTAGGATGTTAAGGATCACACTCCCCTTCCTTCACCATTGCCTCCTTGGTTCACCGAATCTTTTGGATTGGCACGTGGGGGAAAATGCACATCTTTTCAAGCAACACTTCATTGGTAAACACTTGATTTCTGAAAAGAAGCACTAGGGTAGGTTTTACCTGTCTTTGAAGCCAGGGGATTGTCTTGTCGCATGGGAAGCTTCTTGACAGGCGCATTTGCTGAGCTGGGGAACAAAATGGGACCACTCTTCAGGGACTGAGAAGTTTGGTTTCTCTGACTGCTCACGCCGTGACTGGGGGAATCTGCCAGGATAAAGGAAAAGAAAGGTGTGTCGTCAGTCTGAGCTGAACTGCCTGCAGCATTGGAATGTTCTTATTTGAACAACACTGAGGCTTGGCACAGCAATCCAACAGCTGCACCTCCTGCTCCATATATAACACAGTACCCCTCTGTTCCTGCTGCCTGCAGCTCTTGCCAGTACAAAGTTATGGCAACTGTACATGGTCAGTTTTTGCTGAGATGTTCTTTCAAGAAATACACAATGAATAAATTGATTATGATCAGAGCAGATGCTTTAAAAATGCTGTTTGCCACCTGGCTGGATCCAAAATCCCAACTGGATCACAAATCTCCTGGTACCTGCCTTATACAAAAGCACTGCACTTGCTTGCAACAATTCCAAGCATAAGCAAACTCATGGGACTACACCAACCCCGTCCCATGCCTGGGCATGGGCACAGCAGCGTCCTGGAATGGGAGTCTCTGCTCTGAAGGCTGACTGACAGCTGCCCTTATATCCTAACCTGAGGTGAGGTGGGTGGTGGGCAGTCAAGGCTGCCCAAGGCAGGAGCTGCCTAAGGCAGGTGTATTTCCCTGGCCCAACCACCTTGGCAAGCACTTGTTTGCAGTTCATTTTTGGGAGCTGCAGGGTATGATCAGCACTGGTGATGATTTGCCAGCACCAGCCTCAGCTGTGTGGGACCCAGTTGCCTCCACTTCAGAATGGCATGGTTTGGGCCAATGCTGCATCTGCTTCCACAGGGCTCATCCGTATTCCCAGCCAGCTGTGCCTGCTTAGTCTAGGCATCATCAGTGCCACCAGACACACGGCCCACTGGAAAGGAGTGCAAGGAACACACAGAACCCACCCCCTCCCCCAGTGCCCTTCATAAAGGGCACATCCTTTGAGGGGCTTGAGCAAATAGCTTGTTAAGCCTCACGTGCTCAGCCTCTTGTGTTGCTTTTTGCAGGTCGTCACTCACTGTTGAGGACAAAGGTAGGGTTTTTGTTGTTTATCAATAGTTAAATCAGGTCTAATTTTAAGTATATTCTGAAAAATAAACCTGGTTTCAGCCTGCAATCCAAAGTGGTTTACTACAGTCTACTAAAATAAATAATGTAAAGAAACTAATGCAATGAGCCATCCACTGATTTTAATGAAGGGTCATAGCTGCCAGTACACACATAAACAGGAAGCAAACAAACTGATCTCTGTCATGTATTTCATTTGGTATCTGTATGTCTAAAGTTGCACAAATGCTGACTTTTCCCTTGTTACAAATATTCTTAGTTTCAATATCCAGACAAGCTTTCCCTTAGTACACTTGGTTCCAAGTTATCTAGCAGGTGCAGGGGCTACTGTCTTCACTTGCTTTAGCTGAAAAGCCTCCAGAGAGCTGATAAAATAGAGAAGTTCCTATTCCTTTTCCAATCTATGAATAGAAATTGGGGGAAGAAGGTGAGATTTACTATTTTTAAAACAGGAAGGACAGAGAGAATATTAAATAACTGCCTATATAAATCCTTTAGAAAGGCAATATAGTTTTTCCACCAAACACACACACACTATCTCCTTTACTTACAGGGATTCTTAAAGGAAGAAGAGGTTTCACTTTTTCCCCATGTATTTCCTATATTTAAAATACTTGTATATAACTCTTCTTCTGCTATCAATTCTGTATCTGCAAACAGCACCTAACTTAAAATCCAAGTTTGGCTGCAAGTAGCTTTTTTTTCAATTAACCTGTCACCAGCAACAGTTTAATCATCCAAGAAATTCTGCCTACGCTTCTTGGACAGAACATGCAAGCATCCCAAGAACACTCTGACTGTATCTTTTACCTTCTGGGGAGACATCAGCAGTTTTCATGAAACTTGGTGCAGAGCTTTTGAAGATCTTCGTTCTTTCTCCACCTACAACCACTTCAGGCCCAAGCAGGGAGACAAGGACGGCCAAGCTCTGCAGCGTTATCGCCACGATGGAGTCACTGGTGTCCCGCAGGCCCAGCAACACCTGCACCAACAACACACTGATGTTACCACAACAGAAAACTCTGCTTTTGCGCTGCTTTCCTCTGTAAGTGTTACCTTTGCAGGCCATTTGATTTCTAATCCCCTACAGCTCTCAGTAGAGACTGGATGTGATTCCATAAAATCAGCCTTCTACGTTGTGCTACAAGCTAAAGAGGGTGTATCCTATTGGCTGGATGGGGCTCTGAGCAACCTGGTCTAGTGGAAGGTGACCCTGCCCATGGCAGGGAGTTAGATTAGATGGTCCTTAAAGTCCCTTCTAACCCAAACCATTCTGTGATTCTGTGAAATCCCATATTCGAGGATACACCACCCATTGGTCTGCTGTCCTTAACCTGTGGCAATATGATGTTCTTCAGCTCCTCCCGAGAGAACAGCTCCGCGTAGGCATGGATGTGAGACAGCAGCACCATCCGCACGTGCTCCTCGTGCACCTCAAACAGCTTCAGCAGAACAGGGATCACGTGGGCCTGGAACAGGGCTGGCGACAGCAGGCAGCTGGTCTGGCTCTCCCCACTTTGCTCTAGGGAACAGAGGTGAGGATGGGAAAAGGCTGCTTCAGCCACGAGAGACAGCTCACCCAGAAGCTACTGAGTGGTGACACCAGGATCATTCCTCATTCTCCCAGCATCAGCAGAGCAGTGCCAAGTACTGCAAAGGAGGAAGCACAGATAACTGTCCTTTCCAGTTCTGTATGCTACAGTGTTCGTTCTGCTTAGAGAAACACCACTATTCCCTTGATTCAATGTAACAACTGCTCTGAATTAATTCCAAACTTGTCAGTAATAATTGTGATGAGGAAGTATTTAAAGGTCACCTTTCTTTGGGCCCAGCAGATGAGGAAGAAAACTCTTGACAGCTACAGGTTCTGCAAACACAAGCTGATTGAGTAGGAGAGGCACCAGCCGTGATGCTATCAGTTCCTCTGACAAGCCAGCCACCCTGTCCAGCAGGAATCTGGAGGAGACAACAGGAGACAGCAGTTAGTATCAAGGCAGCCTTCCATGCATTTATGCCTGTTTCCCTTAATCTCATTTCCCCTTTTTGTGTTTGACTCATCCAGTGTCCCACTGCAGCCTCTCCCCTCTGTCTGCACTCTGACCTATACAGAAACCTCTGTTCCTGCCTGAGGCAAAGGTAACACAAACCAGGATGCAGAGCCACATCCTGTAAAACCCCACACCTGGATCATGAGCTGTCACAAGCACATCCAGCTGGCACAGGAAGCTGCTGGGACATCAAACTGCCTCAGAGCTGGCATTTCCCATGAAGAGCTACAGTCAAAACTGCAGCAGAGAGTTTTCCTCTCACTCCCCACCCCGGTGCATCGCAAGAATTTTCCTAACGCTTTGGAAAAGGCTGTTCTACCTGCCACACAAGGGAAGTTTCCCTTGCACAGAGGGAATCCCATTTTGAAACCACTTTCATCTAATGTGGCCAACAGAGTACTAATTGGGTTTATCAGAGTTCAGTTTTGTCCAACTGCTCTTCTCGGTCAGACTTTCATTTTTAAAATAGCAATTAAGAGTTACTGCTTTTCCTCTAGGCTTGGAGGAGACCAGGAGAATGGTGCACATGCTGTGAAGGCCCCTCTGCCTGATAAAAGGGCAACACTCCTCTGTCTTTAAGCAAAGTGTTCATTCCCTGTCTCAGTAAACACTGCTGACACAGAGATAGTGAGAACCACTCTGAATGTTCCTGCTAAAGATCCCTGTTCTCCTCTTACTTCCTCCATTTAAACGTCAAATTAATGAAAAACAACTGATGGTGACCACAGAAGTATAAAACAAGCAGGAAAGCAGCTCTGTGAGAACACCAAGGCTCTTTTTTATATGGAAAAAGAAAAGAAACTCAGCTTCTCCCCTTTTCAGGCCTATATAATGCCATGATTATACAGAAGATTCCCTGACAGGAAAATTATTGGGGACCACAACAGTGGGATTTACTGCAAGATGTTCCACTACTGCAGCCGAGACACCCATTATAGGCAACAGCTTTACTCTTTGCACCACATGATTAATTCACCCAACAAGTCTTATTGCAAACGCTCTCATTGGCAGCTGCATCGCTCTGGAGGCTGGGGAGCATCAGGATGATGCAGAGCCCAGCAGGGACTGTTCCTCCCAAACACCAAACCATTCACAAGGAATTGGGAAACAAGGAGGTGAAGTTTCCTCCTTGATAGGATCGTTATTTTGGCTGGAGCACCCAAGGTGTTACAGAGTAAACAATGTTGAGCCAAAGCCACCAAAATCTGCCACCTGAGGAAGTACCTCTGGCCATGAGCCTTCCCAGGTCCCCCCACAATCCATTTGGCAGAAGTATGTCTGAAATAAGAAGCTTCCACATTACAGTTCCTTCACTTACTTGAAGAATTCAGTTTTTTCCTCCTCAGACTTCAGTGTTAAGGTCTTCAGAAAATTCACAACTTCCAGAAAATCATTCCTAAGCACAAAAACAGAAGCTGTCAAGTGTAATCCTTACTGATGCTTAAACCACCCACAGTGAAGAGCTTGCAAACCCCCACCATTCCTTCAGCAGAGAGAATGAGACAGAGGGACCCAAGTCAAATGCTGGTGGATGAAGAGTGCCAGCAAGGAGGTGACACCTGAAAGCTGCTGCTCAGCACCTCATTGGGAAGGCTGGTAGCACTTCCTTAATTTAAGGAGCCTCTTTGTCAAAGATCCATGCAAAGGGCAGGGATTAGGTCTGCATTCCCATCTCACCTTCACAAAACTAAGGCTTTGCAAGACAGAAATAAGCAGTATCAAGACCAAGAGAGGCCTGATATTCCTGTCCTTACCTGAAGAACTCGTGAGACAATAAGCTGGACAGTGGTGGACGACACTTTGGGTCTGGATTCAGCAGTGTACAGTGCAAGGTTTGCTGAAAGCTGGAGAGAATATCTGCTGAAACTGAAATCCAGAGCACCTACAGTTAGATTTCTCTCTCCACACTGAACGAGATATGTTAAGGAGTCCTCCACCCTCCCCAAAACTTATTTTTAGCTCTAACTGATAGCAAAAGTGCAAAAGGAAGGGAAAAATAGCATTTCCGTTTCTCTTCCTAAGCTGCCTGGCTACTGGGCCTTCAAGAAGTGCTACTGTCCTCCCAAGAAGCTTCCTGCTGCCTCTGTTGGAAGTGGCAGCCCCTGCTCAGCTGTGGCACTCAAGACCCATGTGCCACATCCATAACCCTTGGTGCGGAAGGACCAGAGCAGGTTTGGGAGTGCTCGTGTCACATGGGCTGGTGACCTCCAGCCACATCTAACCATGTCCAAATGCAGGAAAAGGAACACAGGAGAAGCCAATGTCTGCAAACAAGGAACAACACTGGCCACTGAGCCCACAACACTCCTGCCAGCTCCAACAAAAGGTGAAATGTTCAACCACACAAGGAATGAACCACAGGGCCTGTCACCAGCAAAAGAAACCAGTGTCATTCTCACCCTGATCACTGAGAACTGTCAGGAGATTCTCAACTGTTGTCCCAAATGCGTAGGCATCCCTCGCGTGCCCGTAGCTGCTGGGCAGGATTTTGAAGTCTGCAGACTGAAAATAAAACATAAAAAAACCCCAGCAAAGCAGGAGCTTATGAAATATTTGGTGTTTTCCATGAGCCTTCATTCCCGCCCCCCACCATATACACTCTCCAATTCTTTTTATAGTACCAAAGCTCCACTGGGTACCCTGCAAGTAGAACAGTATGCTAAAAAAACCTCCACTGGGGGATTTATAACCCAGAGGAGCAACTCCATCATGCTGGAACAACTCCCTGATGAATGCAGGCAGTCAACAGCTTTTAGCATTTCTATGGAAACAGGTGATAATTAGAGAGCAGAAGTGTGCTCCTTCAGCATAAGCAGCTCTGAGGATTCTCAACAGGTAGGAAAAAGGCTGTGGTGAGAGTTACACAATCATGGGACCACAGTGATCTGGGCAATCTCAACAACTACTCTGTGATTTTTGCGAAACTTTGGTGATTTAGAAGCAACACAGTGTTTGAAAAGTAGTATTACGTGTGCCCAACACCATTCCCAAACCAGGGATGGGACAGAGGAGGGACAAAAGGAACAGAGGAAACCTCAGATATTTTCCAAGAGCCACTTCCATGCCATTTAGGCACAAGGAAATATAACATGAATGAAAAAATATTTCCTGACCATCACGTTTTTCTTTGCTGCCAGCAGGAAGCTCCTTGAGCACGTGCTGTCACTCACCATCTCCTCACAGGGGATGCACGACTGGTCTCGCACCGACTTCACATGACGGAGGAACTGGAAGGACAAGAGGGGGCCATGAGCTACCTCGATCTCCCCTCAGTGCCAAGCAGCAGACCAGGCTGTCCCCGTGGGCCAGGGCTGGGGGTTGGCAGCAGCGTTGTCCCTGCCCCTTCCGCTGGCACCCAGGGCAGGCTGAGCCGGCTGCTGCAATGACTCTGCAGAGCAGGCAGCAGAAATCAGACCAGGAATTGTTCTTTCTGCCACCAAGCAGTGAAGATGCCACCAGCACAAGCTAAGCAGGCATTTAAATTATTTTTCTTAATGACTCATTTCAACCTGAATCTTCCTGCTTTTTTAAAAAATTTTATATCAGTCCAGAAGGGCAAAGATTTCTCACTCTCCAGCCAGCAGCGTCCCTTAGAAAAGTAGCTGCGTTTGGGCTAATGGAGAATTACTTTGTGTAGACATTGTAGTTTATAGTTATGGTGTCCTTAGAGCCAAGAATCAGGACAGAGCTGGAAGTAAGCCAACACATTTAATAGCAAATCCAGCTAAGTGGAAGGACTTGGGCCTTCACATCCATAGATGGCCTCGTTCCACAGGCCAGGAATCCTCCCCTGGGCATCCAGGGTACATTTGGCTTGGCTCTTACCTCTGGGGTGGCTTCACTGAAGTTACAGACTGTTTCCATTCCTCCCAGCTTCCAGTGCCCATCCTCGCTCACGAACACGGATGATAAGCAGACATTGTTATGCGTTAGGTTTCCCTAAAACAAAAACCCAGAAAAGGGTAGCTGACTTGGGGGATAGATGAAGATGTAAAATCTTAATCAGCACTAATTAGGTGCTGCAGGGGGCTGAGGGAAAGCTGCCAAAAAGCACACAGTTCCTCTGGGATTTTGTAGGTGACCAGTAGGTGCCAGGCAGGAGGGCCAGGGTTTTAGAGCAGACAAAGCTCTAATTGTCACAGCCCTTGCAATGCAACTGTAAATCCAGGGGAGTTCTCCAACTGTGAACACAAAACTCCAGAGCTACAGTCTGAGCTAGGATTTACCTGCAGTCCTGGGCAAACGCACAGTGCCTGGACAGGGCAGCAGTGACGCCAATCTCTGGCATGGGGCAACAGCTGTAAACAAATGCCAAGGCCAAGCAATCCCATTTCCCTAAAGCAAGAAGTACTGCAAGCAGATCCATGAACTGAGAACTGCTTGCTCCCTTATTTCCACAACATTTTAAATTACCCTTCCTCCTCCAAAGCAGCCAATTTTAGCAGTTTCAGACTACAAGAACGGTGGGGGCACGTGTCTGTCTTTTTGGGAGGAATCAGGAATGAGTCACCCAGACAAGCCCATGTACAACGCTCTCCTGTCACATTTCATCCATCTCGCATCAGAGCCTGATGATGCTGCCAGGGGGTACCTACCCTGTCATGGAGGAAGATGAGTGCCAGCAACACATCGTAGATCCCTGCACAGATTTCTGCAGCAGAGAGCGTCTCCAGGACCATCTCCAAGGGCCTCACCCGCTCTGTAACCAGGTGGATCCCATTTGCTTCCACAGTACAGGAGAGGAAGCGCAGAAGGCAAGGGTGGCGCAAGGTTTTCAGGTGCTTCCAGAAACAAAGACATCTGTTAGACCTCATCTGAGGCATCTCCTCCGGCTGCACAGCGTAGTCCTGCCCCCTTAGCCATGTTTTCTCATGGAATTCAGACAGCCCATCCCTGCTCCTCACCAAGCACCCAGCAAACTTCCTCACTCACTGCAGAACTTCTTATAATACACTGAAACGGAATCATAGAGTGGTCTGGGTTGGAAGGATCTTAAAGATCGCCGCATTCCACCCCTCTGCCATGGGCAGGGACACATTCCACTATCCCAGGTTGCTCCAAGCCCTGTCCAACCTGGCCTAGGACACTTCCAGGGATGGGGCAGCCACAGCTTCTCTGTGCATCCTGTGCCAGATCCTCACCACCCTCAGAGAAGAATTTCTTCCCGATATCCAATCTAAACCTACTCTCTCTCAGTTTGAAGCCATTTCCCCTTGTCCTGTCACTACGTGCTCTTGTCTCTCCATCTGTCTTGTAGGCTCCCTGCTGGCACTGGATGGAGAAAATCTTACACAGAATAAAATTCTTACTCATAATAAATATGGTATTTTGGGTAGGATTCACCCAAGAAAGACCCTGACTTGCATCTGCAGGAAGAGGCAGCACCCCGCAAAGGCAGGCAGGCACTGCTGTCTGAACATTGCTGCCCTCATCATGCAGCACACAGTGAACTCGGCAGCTGCCAACCCCCTTCTGCCCTGTGGCCAGGGTTGGCTTCCACCTTTTCTCCTGCCCTCACTCCCAAGGGTTTGACCCCTGTTAACCGATTCCCACCCTTCCAATAAAAGGAGGGACAGCTGTGGCAAGTGTGTCCCAGGCACACTGCAGTACCTTGGCAGCTTTATTGACCTTATCCTCATTCTCCCGCTTGTACACGAACACGGAGGCAAGTTTGCCATCCTGGAGCACGGCCGGGTAAATGGTGTGGCCAGTGGGCAGCGTGAATGGCGGCTCTTCCAGGGTGTAGCTCTTCAAAGCACTGTTTTCCGAGCCCATCCCGCACACAGGTCCCCTCCTCACCACAAACAGGCTTTGGGTGAAGGAGGACTTCCTTTGGACAGATTTAGTTCTGGTGGGCGCTGTCCAGTTCAGAGCATTTTCTGCAAAGCATGAAACAGCCATGAAGAACCTTCTCCTGCTGATATCCTCTCCTTGAGTTTAAGGACAAGAATAAAATCCCCAAAGTTCACTTCGTAAAGGAAACCCAATATCCACAAAAGGGCTTGGATCAACAGGTGAGCATCTCTCAGCTGTGAGGCTTGGACTGCACTGGCACCTGTGTCAGCATCACCACCAGCTCTGACACAGTGCAGTATCCACAGCCGATCCCTGACCCAGCTACCAAGATGAGAGCCACCAAAAGCAGGATCCACCAACACCCTCAGCCACGTAGACACCCATTCCAAGGGTTTAATTGACATTAAGCACAGTCAGCAGTTAGGAAGCGTGACTGCCACTCCACAAGGAGCCTCTGGCCTTCTTAAAAACACCACTTCTTAATTCTCCAAGCCAGAGAAGATTTCAGTGAAGGAGGACGGATTACAAGATGGATTTCAGGAGGTTACCTGTAGCCAGGTACCCTCCTCCAGCAGCGTGTTTTCCCCCTTGATTACCTTCTCTCCATGTGACAAATATTCCTTCTGCCTGCCAACCCTTCCTTCCTCCCACAGCCTGTCAGGAAGAGGCTGACACAGATTTTTGTGCCGTTTCCTCACACACAAAACCGGTAAAATAAACACGCTGATTGCAGAGGCTCTTTTGGAAAACACTGACCCAGCACATGCTCTGTCATCAGGCTTGTGATCACAGGCCATGGGCAAGACCTGAACCTGTCTGCACACAGAAGTCAGCAAACCTTCATCAGGAATCAGAAGGAGAGAGCAAACCCTCAGTTTTCAGGAAAAGTGGGGGAAAACTGCCCACCCCCAAGCTTTTTTTTTTTGCAACTGGAGAATTGCTTTTTTGTGGTTGTTTCCAGCCATGACCTGAGGTTTCAGGAAGGCAACAACACAGGAGTCTCCCAGTTCCCCAGCAGAGCTATTCCACCAAAGCTGCTGCTCTGGCCCCTCACCTGTGTCTCCAGTTAGGTCTCCCACGAGCCCTGAGGTCAGAAGTGCTCAGGAGAGAGAGAGCTGGTCTGATATGGTTTCCTGGCTCCTTTAACCCCCCAGAGGGTACCAAGTGAGGGCACAACAACCCCTGCAGTCCAAAATGGAGGGGAAGAGGGGCTTTTAACTGAGCTTCTGTGTCCTGATCCACCTAAAATCTAAACTGAATTAACTACAGAACTTGCAGCTTCCTCATTCTCTCTCCTCTGGTGTCAGGCATGGATCTGCACCTTTTCAGCACTGATTCCTTTAATGGGACCTTTAAGAAATAAGGGGAAAGTTATAGAAGTCTAAACTGCAGCTTCCCAGCACTACACAGAGGGGGCTGATCGGTGAAAACAAAACACAATGCAGCAATAGCACACGTTTCTAAACTGGATTTTTTTGGTGAACTCCCTGGCACAAAAGCATTCATCTCCCCAGCCAGAACCTGGGAACTCTGCCCAGGTTAAACCTCCTCACCTGTGTGCAAGGCACCAGCTGCTGCTCCTGGGCACAGCCAATGCACTTTTCTGCATTCTGCTCTTCCCAGCTGTGCCTCATTTAGTTGTTCTACTTCAATTACTTCTCACTCAGATTTCACTCAGGACACCTGAAAGTATCTGGGCTGACCTGATGCCTCAGGTTCCTCCAAATACACATGGACATATCTGGCTTCAGAGACACCCACAGTTAAGGAACAGAATCACAGAATGGTCTGGGTTGGAAGGGACTTTAAAAGCTCATCTCATTCCACCCCCCTGCCATGGGCGGAGACACCTTCCACTAGACCAGGTTGCTCCAAGCCCCATCCAACCTAGTGCTGGACACTTCCAGGGATAGGGCAGCGCCAGCTTCTCTGGGCAGCCTGGGCCAGGCCCTCACCATCCTCACAGGGAAGAATTTCTTCTGCACACCTAACCTAATTTTTCCCACATTCAGTTTGAAGCCATTCCCCTCTTGTCCTGTCACTACAGTTCCTGATGAAGAGTCCCTCTCCAGCTTCCCCATAGCCCCTTCAGATACTGGAAGGCTGCTATGAGGTCTCCCTGCAACCTTGTCCCAGCAGAACAACCCCAACCCTATCAGCTATAGGGGAGGTGCTCCTGTCCCCTTATCAACTTCATGGCCTCCTCTGGACTTGCTCCAACAGTTCCATGTCCTTCTCATGCCGAATATTTTAACACAAGAGTCATTCTCATGCCTGTGCTCTACCTGAGTGCTGCTGTACAACAGCCAGCTGCAAACACACCTCCCCTCTCCAGGGAAGCTCCTCTCAGGAGGCGCCCAGCAACTCTCAGTATCAAACACCGAGCACCTCCAAACAGCCAAGGGACAAGAGCAGCCGGTGAAACCCCGAGCTTTTCAGCTTTTTTTATGGCTATTGAAACTCCAGCTGGCAAAAGCATCTGCAAAGGTCTATGCCCAGGTGTGGCTACAACCCTTCGATGAACTCTCCAGAGCTAAAATAAACCATTACTCACACAACTATGAGTTAAGAGCATTAACCCTTTTGTATCTTATTTTCAACAAACTATAAACATGAACAGATGTAACACACAAAACACGCCGGGACGGAGAGGAGTCCGGCAGGGAAAGCCAGAAAGATTGGTAGTTAAGGACAATGCGGATTTGCTATCAGAACGAGGTGGAATTTCAATTTATCTTCCTCGTGGAGTGAATGACAGCTGCATACAGGGTACTCACCTGAAACACACGCCGAGCCCTGGCACTCCAAGCTCAGAGAGAGGCAGTTCCCGGCTTTCAAGGCGCCCTGCCCGCTACCTCCCACACCAACAGAGCCTCCTGGAAGTGCTCTCAGAGGTGCTGGGGGCTTTGCTCCCAAAGGCAGAGGTTTCCCAACGTGACACCTTCAAATGCCCACCTGGCACCCTGCACAAGCAGTCCCTCGCAGGCAGGTGGGAGATCAGCAGCCTCCGTGGGAAGGAAGCCTGGTTCAGTCGCACTCCCCCAAGGCCGGTCCAACCCCGGGCACCGGAGAGAGCACAGTTTTAACACACAGGCTTCCCAGGAACACCGGGTAACGCCGGCTGCGGGAACAGCACAGCCAGAGTCGCCACTGCGGGAGCTGCTCTTTGCCCAGGAGCTGCAGCCCCGCGCACACGCTGCCCGCGGGTCACACTCGGCCCGGGGGCGACAGCGGCACCGCGTCCCCAGCGCGGCTGGCAGGGCCCGGCCCGCCCCGTC